>JAOEGL010000001.1:55530389-55855389 GCA_034509955.1 Urosaurus nigricauda
AAACATATTTGTTTATCAACATCTGCCTAGCTATTGTGTGTGTTAATTGGCATTATATGTATAATCATCATAATATTTATTATCTTTACCTATACAGTACCTATCTTTCTCCTCAAAACTGTGACTCAGTTGAACATGTAGGAACCAACTACCAAATAAAATATTCTCTTCTCTTGTTTATCTGAATCAACCCTGGGTCAGAAAAGCATAACTATTATGCTTAAAACATAAGAAAAAAAGAAAAGAAATGGATCCTCAAATGGTGAATGACCTGAAAGACTGGAGTTAATATTACTACTGGTCTAGAAGAAAATGTTGGGTGCATATTATCTTGATACATTATGTGCACATCGTCTTCTTAGGAATCATGATAGCCAACTCTACTACTCTGTATATTCTTAATTATTGCAAAGCACCATCTATCAGACAAAATCTGCATTAGAATATGTGACAAAAGTTCTGTATATACAATTCAGAACCATAATAATGTTATGGACCAAAAATCCAACCCCTCTTAAACATGTAAGCATACAGCTCACAATTTTGTATGTGGTAAAAGCATTTGCTAAAGAAATAATAGAGCCCTTTCCTACTGCTTCCCCTTTAGTCTCAGTTAGCTATGAGAACACTCCAGAACCCACTCCAAGCAAACTAACAAGAAAAGGGACAGGACTAATGACTATGTGGTTAAACTCTATTTAAGTGACAAACTAGAGTGCATGAAACACACCCAACATTAATAATAAGAAGCAGCAGCAACAACAACAACCACATCCAGTATTACTACTGTACTAACAAGAGTTTAACTACATAGTCATTAGTTATGGGTAGTGCCATATTCATTGCTCTATCCAGTGAGGTGCATTAATGGCTCAAAGAGGAGGAATATGTAGTGAAAAGTCAAAGGGGACAAAAAATATATATTCCTCAGATTCTTTTCCAACATATGCACATCCATGAATATGGAAAGCAATGGGTTTTTACTGAATTTTATGGGTTTAAAATGGTATGTCTATTATATGTACTATATCTTTTTATTCCTAAAATTCTAGTCATATAAACAGATAAAATTATGATAATCAATAAATGACAATTTAAAAAATGAACATACCTAAAGTGTACTTTAGGTTCAGACTGTTTAAATACTGCACATTTCCCCTAAATCTTTCCAGGGTTGTACACAGGCAAGTTTCCCCGGGCAGCTGATTTCAAAGAGCACCATCATTGAGAAAATCCTATTCCACATCTCAGTTTATTCTACTGTACACAGAGTGAATTCTTCACATATAGCTATAGAGAAGGAGCCCTCAGTCTGATTCTAATGGACAGCTGGCTAATAAATGGACTTATGTGTGACTATAACTTATTAATAAGTATATGTAAGGCTTACTTATTAATAAGTACATGGAATGGTAACATTTCTTGCTATATTACATGAATAAAAAGACAAATAACTTGTTTAAAGTGTCTAAATAAATACACTTAGCAATTTAGTTTTCCTATTACTTCTCTTGTCCCATTTCTAGCTGTATAGTTGCTTTGTACATAATGAAAATAGGCAGTAAAGTCTTTTTTTAATAAAAGTTTTTAATGAAAGAGTGAAATGGAATTAAAATAGATATTGGATTCAATACAGTTTTATTTTAAATATATTAAAATGTACTTGGCTGAAAATACAGACAATCTAAACTTGTCTGTGATTGTTTGTGTCATTTCTGAAACACAACAACAAGAAGAAATTGAGTTGTTTCTTTCAACAGTACTGATCTTTTAATCAAGTAAATATACTCTAATACCCATATAAACCCTGGTTGGGTGCCAATTGACTCATTAAAAACAGTCTAGAATTGCTTTTTAAAAATCTATTTTGTAACCACATTTTTAAATGGTGTCACTGTTGGAATATCAAGAAGAGACTGATGGCAAGTAAAGCAACACTGCCTTCCAGTAAAAAGGGTTAAATAGATGTGAATGAATACAGAAATAAGGCTTTTAATATTCTGAAAATATTAACAAAGAAAAATGATAATGTTGACTTAATGTGGGTTAAGGATGAAATTAAAATAAATTTTTCTGATTGCTAAGTGTTGACACTTTTTTGGCTAGATCCTCAAGTCTCTCCCCCCCCCCCAAGGCTGTGTAATTACAGAAGGCTTTTCCCCTCCTTCCCCCTCCTGCTTTGAGCCCACGTTAGTAATGACCCTTTCACTGCTTCAAAAACCACTAATAGTCTTCAGCAAAGGCAAGAAAAATGAACAGGATAAATTGGAATCCACAGTCAGTAATTTGCATCATATGAGGCTGCTTTGGCCACTCACACTCATTCCTGGCCATCAATCCTTTGCTGTCAGGTGCTGCACTCTGCCACCATGATAAATACTCCTCCTAACACTCTGATTTGTCCAAACAATGTAATTGTCCTCTATTCTCCTCTTGGTAATGGAGATAATGAATGACTGCACAAACAAGAAGCATTGCTCATCACAGACACAGGAGTGGTTTCAAACTGAAAAGCCTTGAGTACAAATTTTAATTGACTGATATTCCAGGCTAGAGGAAAAGATGGGAAAGAGTCTACGTTTTCTACAAGCTTTTTTTCTTTTCACTTATAGAGAGAATGCTCTCTTCTAAGGAAATATCTTCTACAAATATTAGAAGGAAGTATCTATAAATGAGATGGCTGAAGAAACAATGTACAAAAACATGGTTGTGTCCAAGACAGTTTATTATCTTAATATTATTCTAAAACCATGGTAAACTTATATTACTTGCCAACCATGGAAAATAAAATGGAACTAGTGCAGTTCTTTAAATATGCGTAACATTAAAGAGGATATTTTTTTCAAACAAGTTAAATAAATTAAATAAATGTAATAATGGCATTGGGAAGCAAAATGGATTTTTTTGTACAAGAAAGGCAAACTATGCTCACAATGTTTCTTTCCTGATTAATTCTACTGAGAATCCTACTCGCCCAGAGAAAAACCAGTATGTCAAACATAATACACAAAGGGAGTTGACAATAAAGGCTATGCTGGACTGCTATATGTATTTGAAACTTGGTACACACTACAGATGGAAAACTGAGACTAAGAAATCAGTAAAAAAAGCTGTTTACATTAAACTGTGTCAACTTACCCACTTTGATTTCAGTAGGATACATACTGCACCCAGATCAATGTACAACTAAAGATGAGCTCATTAGAGAAATTCATCCTGCACAAATGGCCTTTATTATTCTCAATTAAGAGTCAGGAACAAAATGGCAAGAATCTTAAAAATGGGATTCTGTATTTGTGTTTTCTCCCTCTTTTTAAAATCAGTGATGTTATGGCTTTTTAAACAGAAAGTGGACTGTTTATCTAAAAGTGTTTTGGCAGGCTGCCATCATATTTCAAAAATTAAACAAGGATTTGAAAACAATCAGCATTTTGAACAGTTCAGACCACAGCAATATGTTTTAGATTAATATACAAATATATGTATATATTTAAGACTAAACTACAGAGCTAGAAAATTCCTCCTAGTTAGTCTATCACATGCCTTATTACACTTTATTAGAACAGACATCATATTGAAATAATAAACATGGGAGGCTTTCATTTCTTCTTTGATCTATATTACTAAATGTCTAACTGTCTCAGTTTAAAAATAAACTCTAGTGTGTTTGCACTTTGAAACTGGGAGGAGACCACAAAACATAATTTGTTGTCACTTTTCATATTGTCTAACTAGAATTGTAGTTTTCTGGGTGCCAGGCAATACTCATCCAGTCCCTTCTACAGTGGCTAAATATTCTTATATGAACAGATAGTGTAATGTGGTGTCAACAAATTGTGATAGATCATCAGTATAGACACAGATAGATGTGAAAGCATGGCCCTGTATGCTTCTGAGGTCACTAAAGCAATAGTAGAGAAGTGGCATTACTATATTTAAATATGGTATAGGCAGTGTTTTCTTATGGGTAGAATGATCTACTCTGGTTAAAGCAAATGCATAAATGCATGGTGTATTACTTTTCTTTTCTTTCTTTCTATCCATCTTTTAAATAAATATATATTTTAGAGGCATAAACGTGAGTGTACATCCATGCCACATGCACACTATCTTGGATGCAGAAGAATATGACCAAGGCATACAGATTTCTAAGGACATCACATTCTCCAGCTCTACTGTTGTTAGCTGCCTTTGAGTCAAATTCAACTCATGGAACAACTCATGTGAATGAGACATCTCCATGACCATGAGATGAATTTGATTATTCTCAACATCTCTGCTCAGTTTCTGCAGGTTCAGGTATGCGACCTTCCTGATTGACTTTAGCCATCTGGCATGTGGTCTTCCTCTCTTTCTACTGCCCTTTACCTTTTCAAGCATTGTCATTTCTAATGTCATGCTTTATCATGATGTGGCCAAAGTACTACAGTTTCAGGTACATCATCTTGGCTTCCAGTGAGAGTTCAGGCTTAATTTGTCCTAGGACCCAATTGTTTGTCTTTCTGTATATCCATGCTATCCTCTGCACTCCTCTCCAGCACCACACCTCAAATGAGTCGATTTTCTTCCTATCCACTTTCTTTACTATCCAGCTGTCACATCTGTACATTGTAATGGGGAATACAACAGTTTGTACAATTCTCACTTCAGTATTCAGTTGTACATCTTTTACACTTTAAGATCCTGTCTAGTTCTTTCACAGCTGCCCTTCCCATTCCTAATCTTTTGGTTTCTCAATTGCAGTCTTTTTCAGATTGATGTTTGATTCAAGGAATGGGAAATATTTCACGATTTTGATTTCCTCATTGTCTAAGTTGAATTTATGTAAATCTTTCATGGTCATTATTTTTTAATTTATGTTCAGCAGTAAGCATGCCTTTGCACTTTCTTTTTAAACTTTCCTTAGTAATGTTTCCAAGTCTATGATACGAGTAGTACAGTGTTGTCTGCATATCTTAGCTTGCTGATGTTCTTTCCTCATATCTCCATTCCTGCTTCTACCAATTCTAAAATTGCTCTTCATGTTATTTTCTGCATACACGTTGTACAAATAAGGTGACAGAATGCAGCTTTGCCTGACCCCATTGCCAGTTGGGAACTATTCTGTTTCTCCATATTCTGTTCTTATAGCAGCATTTTGTCATAAGTACAGATTTCTCATTGGAACGATTAAATGCAGTGGCACTCACCTTTCTTTAAGAGCATTCAATAGTTTTTCATGATCTACACAGTCAAAGGCTTTGGTATAGTCTAGAAAGCACATAATGATTTTCTTCTGGAATTCTTTGGTACACTCTATGAACCATAGCATGTTTGCAATGTTGCCTCTTGCTTTCTAAACCCCACTTGCACCTCTGGGATTTCTCTCTCCATATATTATTGGAGTCTATGCTGCAGAATTTTGAACATACGGTAATTGCTAGCTTAGGAAATTAATGCTATGGTCCTATAGCTGTTGCAGTCTTTTGTGTCTTCTTCATCTTCTTCTTTTGATGGGGATGTATATTGATCATTTTCAATCTGTTGGCCACTGCTTTGTTTTCTATATTGTTAGTATATTTTCATTAACACTAGAGTTGATTATGTTTGTGTGGACTGTAGAAGTTAAACTATGATAGTGCCTGTTCCTGGTGATTTATTGTTTCCTGTTTCTCTGAGTGCTGCTTCCACCTAACTTTCTAAAGTTTGAGGTTGATCTTCCTATGGTTCTTCATTCTACATGTTTTTCAGTTTTTCATCTCTTTTACATAGCTTTTCTGTATATTGCTTCCATCAATGTTTGATTTCAATTTGATTTTGTAGTATGTTCTTTCTCTGATCATACAGAATCACTAATCTTGGTTTGAATTTCCCTTTGTGTTCATGGATCTTGAGGTAGAGATCTCTCACTATTCATTTGTTGTTGATGTTGTCTTCTATTTCTCTGCACTGATTATTGTAGTATTTTCTTTATTCTTGTACACTAGTCTTTGAACAGTTGCGTTCATGGTTCTGGTTCTGTTCTCTCTCTTTTCTTTTGCTTCTTGTCTTTACTTTACTGCTTGAAGCATTTCTTCTGTTATCCATTGTTTCCTCTTTCTCTCTTTTTGTCTTTAATGTCTCTTTTTAATGTCTTTCTGCTTTCATTCTTTCTCCGTTCTGTCTCTACTACTGCATCTGAAAATACAGTGTCAATTCCTCACTCTCATCAGTGCCAAGAATTAAAGACTCTTGCTATGGGCAAGGAAAACTACAAAATGGGTTTGAAATCGGGTGTTACCTTACCTTACATCCCTCTCATTACTAGCAGCATGATCTGAGTGAAAAACCTTCCTGAAGAAAACCTTCCCTGGACCCCTGGGACATGAAAAATTACAGGCCTGTATCCTATCTGCCATTTTGAGCAAGGTGATCAAGAGGGCTGTTGCTCTTTAGCTCCAAGTGATCTTGGATGAAGCTGATTTTCTTGATCCATTTCAATCTGGCTTCAGGACAGGATATGGTGTGGAGACTGCCATGGTTGCTTTAACTGATGACCTTCGTCTAGGCATTGACAGAGGGAGCGTGACACTGTTGATGCTTCTAGACCTCTCATAAGCATTTGATACAATAGATTACGACATCCTCTTAGAACACCTGGGAGAGTTAGGAATCAGAGGCATTGTGTTGCAGTAGTTCTGCTCCTTCTTCTCAGGCAGGTTCCAGAGGGTGATGCTTGGGGACAGTTGCTCCTCAAAAACAGAGCTTAACTGTGGCATCCCTCAGGGAGCCATCCTGTCCCTGATGCTATTCAATATTTATATGAAGCTGCTGAGAGAAATCATTCATAGACATGGGGTGAGGTGTTATCAGTACACAGATAACACCCAAATATATTTCTCCGTGTCTTGGATAATCAGTGTCTTGAGGCAGTAATGGACTGGCTGAGGGAAAACAAGCTCAAGCTGAATCCAGACAAAACGGAGGTACTCACAGTAGAGGCCCCTAAACCAGGCATCGGGTTGCAACCTCCAGTCCTAGAGGGGTTCACGCTCTCCTCAAAGGACTGTGTTTGCAATCTGGGGGTGCTTCTTGATCCGTCGCTTCACATGAGAAATTAGGTGAATGTGATGGTCAAGAGCTCCTGTTATCAGCTTTGGCTGATACGCCAGCTGCACCCTTTCCTAGAAATGGGAGACCTCGAAACTATGCACTGTTAAGCTCAAGACTTGATTTTTACAATGAGCTCTACATGGGGCTACCCTTGTGTCTGGTCCGGTACAGAACATGGCAGCCAGGTTGATAACCGGAACAACTAGGAGTGACCACACTCTTGGTTTAAAATTGTTTTTAAATGTTTATTTTGTATATTATCTTGGTATACATATTAAAGTCACTCCAGCAGCTGCCTATTAGTTTCTGAGCACAGTACAAGGTGTTGGTTATCACCTTTAAAGCCCTACATGGCTTGGGCCCAACTTATCTAAGGGATCGCCTTCTTTCATATAATCTGCCCCGTGCACTCAGGTCCCCTGGAATTTATTGCAGCCCTTTAAGACCATATTGACTGCGACCTCCCAGAAGACATTCTCTGCAATCACTCCCAGCCTATGGAATGTTCTGCTGGACGAGATCCATCAAATTACCAACTTCGACAGCTCAGATTACCAACTTAAGACAGATCACTTCTGGCAGGCCTTCCCCAAATAGTACTCAGCCAAAATGATCTCTCCCACAAATGCTATGATTTCACCCACCATCTTTGATTTTAATTATTTTAATGTTTATGTAATTTTACTCCTTAACTATTTAATTCTTTTTAAGGGGGAATATTGTGTATATATTCTTGTACTATTTTAATGATGTATCCCACTTAGATTGTCTTAACAAAAGGGGGGGGGATACAAATCAAAGTTTTACTATGTATTTATTATTATGAGGGGTACTAGTGTTTTGGGGTGGGGTGAGGAGAGAAAGCCACTAAGAAATGTGTCAAGAACTGGAGAAAGTCTTATCTCCTCACAGTAGTGGTGCAGCCATGGGGATGGGGTCTCCTGACACAAGACAGCCTGGCATCCCCAACCAGTCTGTAACTGTCTGACACAGAAGCAAACAGAACATTCACTTTTACAGCAGAACATAAAGCACAGAAATTGAGAAAAATCTATAATTGCTTCTGACAGTAGGTTGAGAGACAGACTTGGGAAAATGGGTTTGTCTCAGCCTGAAAAGGATCCTATTCAGTTTTTGTCTTTTCTTTTCAAATGAATGGCAGAAATTCACTCTAGTAGGAGGAGACAAAAAACAATCCTCTGTCCCTAGTACTGGGTTTGCTAGTGTTAGGAACTAGAAACATAGTTTGCTGCCTGCCCCAATATGGTCTCTTGTAACCAATTTGATCTCTCCCAAACAGCTTAGTAGGTCTCATAGAGTTTATGGAACAAAACAAAAAAGATCCTATTTATCTTTTCCCAAGTGATACTGAGAGGCATGGTTACAATCACAGCAGACAATGGTGGGAATGATTGTGAGGGGCAGACAGTTATCAGCTAGGAGAAAGCTAGGCAGCTGAGCCAAGTCACCATTTTAATTTTTTCACAACTTCCCATGGCAATGCTATGTCAGACACATTGTGAGAAATATAAATGGTACCAGATTTAACAGGTTCACAAACATAAGACAAGACTTTCTTATTCTATAGTAGGCACCAGGTAATAATTCATCATAGTATGATTTTTTTACATAGTTGGAAAAATGTTTACATTTAAGCTGAATAATTTGTTCATAACACAAGTAATAATTCCAAAAGTGAATCCATGCATGCATGGTTACTGCATTTAAGTGTGTTTTAAGGTTCAGGTTGTTTTGCTTGTGTACATTTGGCTAATATTTTCCCAAATGTGTGTGTATTTAAAGCTTCAGAAGGGATAGGTTTATCTCATTACAAAGAGACCAAAATTTAGTGGAAAGCACACAAAAAGAGCTTATAATCAAAGCAAACTGATACAAGTATTGATTTTTAGGCAGGTTATGAATAGAAAATATTTCAGATTGCTATTTCCAACCCAACTACCCCCTTCTCCCACATCTTTATAAATATTAGTGCAACTCACAGCTGGTGAAATATAGGCAAAAGGAGGAGGGGACAGACTATCATTTGTTACCTATAGATTTGAATATGTTGCACACTTTACTGTAAAAATTGGTGATGAAAAGTAAAAAAATTGGTGATAAAAAGTAAAAAAGCTGTGTCTCTTGTATGTAAAACAGATTACCATAACTTCCTCTGCTTTTGTCTGGCAGGCCAGTCAAATGAGTTATGCCTTCTCTTCATTTCCCAAAGTTACTCTTAATCAGCCAGCTATAATTTCTATTGTAGAAACCCTTTTTATTGTAAAATCATATAATCATGCTTCAGCTTATACTCTCAAACAATGAAATAGGGCAGGGACCATCTCAAAAAGAACTTCAAGACAGGGAAAAATGCCTGTTTAGTTCATAGTATTTGCAAATAAAAGTAAAATAAGATGCTGTATGTCTTACAGCCCAAGTATTTCTTTCCTGCTTCCCTTTGTGCACAAACACGAGTACAGACAAATCTTAACTCTAATCAAGCATTTGCTCCTACCTGCTGGGAAAAAAGAGAGATGTTATTGTTATGACTTTGTTAATTACTTGGGAGGTGTCAGATACTGCAGTGCGGAGCAGCAGTATAATCAGAACTTGGATAGACATCCAGGAATAGATAGCCAGGGGGAATACTGGATCACTGTTCATGCAAGAGCAACACTAAATCCTCTTTGTATTGTTTTGGGTTGAACTTCCAGCATTTACTGTACCGCTGATGCAGCTCAAGTGCAGACAGAGACAGTTCTTTGCAGCCCGTTTCTCATAGCAAAAGGGAGATCTTCCCTCTCTATACACTAGTATTTCCATAGACTTTGGAAACAATTACTCAGTTTGCAAAATCTTCTCTTTGGCAACAGGCAATTCTGGAACTTCCTCTAAAGCAGATATAGATCAGCCACTTCATTGCTTGCTTTTGGGGAGCAGTTAAGACTTCTCTGTTCTGCCCAGCAATTGATGTTTTTAATGAGGAAATGATTCCTGGGCTCACACTCAACTTTTCTGTTGGTCAGTTTTTTCCATTGTTTAAAATTGTTTTTAAATATCATCTTGGTATACATATTGGTAAACATGTTGGCTGAAAGATAGGATAAAGGCAGTGAGAGATAGTGAGTCCAATGTCAGTGGGATGATGAATCTATTCCAGTGTTTAGTGTAAACTTTGAAGGAGCAATTCAAAATGATAAAGTTAATTTGGTGATAGGCTCCAACATTCTGCTTAACACTTTTAAAAGTTAATTAAAGTTCAGAGCAGAATCATTGCCACAATAACATTTGGAGCCATCACATTAATTAGATAATGGTATTTTAATATACCAGCAAATTAGTGTGTGTCTTCATAACTTCCACATTGTTTTTCTGTGGTCTGTTGAACCAGAGTACCATAATACGGGAACTATGTTATAAACCACAGTACCATAATTTAGAAGCTATAAAGACAAACATTCATTTGTTCAGTGTTCAAATCTTACATTAGTCCAGAAAGGCAGCTCAAATATTTATTATTACAAAAAGTATTTATATCTGTTCCTATAACAGATGAGCTCAGAGGCATACAATAAAATCAATATAATCAGTTTAAAGTATTTAAAATAGTAAAAAAAAATTAAATAGACTAAAAGGGTCCAGAGGTGTAATTGTGTTAGTCTGAAATATCAGTATACAAAGGGATCATGTAGCATCTTTGAGACTATGTGAAAGAATTCAGTAACATCAAAAATCCACTGAACAGTGATACCTTTGCTGAACCAACTAAAATGCACAATATACAAGTTACAAGCTTTCAAAGGTCCACTGGCTTTTTCATCAGACAAGGTGTTAAAAGCCATAAATGTTCGATATAGGCCTACATTTTGCTGTGTTTCTTTACAGTTCAGATGGTATGCAACATGTATATAGTGGATTATGGTTGTCCCAATAAAGGTATCACTGTTTGGTGGATTTCTGATGTTATTGCATTTGCTATATGGCCAACACAGTTACCAGATGTTTTGTGTGAAAGATGTTATAGTACAAGCTTTCATAGACTTGGTGTACTTCCTCAGATGCATGGAGGAAGATTCATGTCTCCATGAATCTTTTTTTCACGCATTTGAGGAAGTAGACTGGGGTCCAAAACCCACCGCAGAAAGAATCCAGTTTGAGACTGTTTTAACTGTCCTGGCTCAATGCTAGGAAATTCTGAGAACTGTAGTTTTAAGTGACATTTAGCCTTCTCTGTCAGGGAGCTCTAGTGCTGCAATGAACTACAATTCCCTAGCACTGAGCCAGGGCAGTTAAAGTGGTCTCAAACAGGATTATTTCTGCAGTGTGTTTTGGACCCAAGTCTATGAAAGCTTATGCTTCAACTGCTTTCACACAGTTAGTCTCAAAGGTACTACAAGATAAGGGGAGAGTATCCCATAGCTGGATTCCATAGCAGACAGGCCCTCTCCCAAGTATAGAGATCCCAAGCTCTTTAGGCTTTAAATATCATCACTAGCACCCTGAATTCATAACAGAAGCATATTAGCAGTCAGTCAATATATACAGTTTCTATATGATGTGCTAGTCAGTAATATAACAGCTGCACTTCTCATCTTCTGCATCTTCTGAGTCATCATCAAGAGTAGCCCCATACAGACCCAATAGCAATAATCTAACCAGAGAATTACCAGTGCATGAATTACTGTGGTTAGATTATCCAATAGCTATTGGAAAGTCAGAGATGGACTATGCTTCATGATCCTTCCCTAGAAGACTGACTATATGACTACAAAGCATACATACTTCTTGTTAGTGTTACCCTTTGTGGGAGAATCTGCTTTCTGAAGAGAATAGCCAAGTTTATTCTTTGGTTATATAGAAGAATCTGATTTGAAAACAACAACAACACACACACACTTCTTGTTTAGGCAGGTCTTTCTGACCCTAGGCAGATTCTATAATAATATTGTCATTCATTATGTTTTTATCTTAATTAGCTCTTTCATGTGTTGTTCGTTACTGCTCTTATAGTGTTTTTCTACTATATATTTCCACTTTTTGTAAGCTGCCTTAAGGGTAAAGCTCTGTTTGGAGGCTATACATTTAATTTTAAAATAAATAAGCATATGCTTTCTACAGAATCACAAACCAGAACGTCTGTCTTAGCAGTGTTTTGCCAGCTTGCATTGGCATTTAGACTAATTCTGATCCAAAATGCAGGAAGGGGGGAGAGATGAGCTGTCAATAATTTCCTGTCCTTCAAAAAAACCCTCCCTCTTGGCAGTTTCATACTCCTTTTCATAAGGGATGAATGTTATGGGTCAGAGGAAGAAAGTCCCAATTAGTGAAACAGCAAGATCACCACACTCTGCCCTCAACTGCACACAATAGAACAGGTGTAGCACAATAGCCAGATGAATTTGAATGTGTATGTGTCTACATTTATCCTTCATTTGTACTGCAACACTATCTATGGGATGTACATTTGAATATACACCTAAATGTGCATCCCATATGCATTCTGCCACAGTTAGTAGTCAAAAGTAAGTATAACTAACTGTTCCTGATAATAGAAATGCAGCAAGAACCTTTGCAGTGATAATATGTCTTGTCCTAATTCAGAAACGATGTGGTACTATAGCACTATTAGGTTCATTATTAATGCCTGACTGGCTGGGAAAACACAAATAAGAAAGAAAAGAGACCTAAAAACTGGTGCTAAGGAAGAAGAATACGATGGCCATTTACAAAAACACTACAACATCATAAGCCTAAAAAAATTTAACGCCCCCCCCCCCATGTTCAAATGTAAAAATTTACCATAAGGGAAACACATTTTAAAAGATAATTTTATGTATTTCAGGAAAGTCTATTCAAAACAAAAATTTGGTTAATTCTACACACAATTGTATAGAAAAGATCCCTCTGTGCACAAGGAAAATAATAATGAAGTACACTACAGGAAAAAAACACACGAATGTACAATAGGCAGTGGCATCACTAGGAGTGTGTTGGGTGTGTTGAATGTACCAGGTGGCACCCTAAGAGGGGGTGACACCACTGCTCTTTAAACATCTGCCTTTTGGCAGAAACCGGCTGTGGCAGTCACCTGTGTACAATTAAAATTCTGAAGAGATGGGGGGAGTGGGGTGAGGTCCAGTGAGAAGAGAAAGGAGAGACTCCATTTTTTTTTTAAAAAAAAAATTAAGCTTAATTAATTAATTAATTTGAAATTTTCTTTAAAAGCATCACATTTTACCAAATTTTCACTTTAGGCACATGGAACTATGCCTATATAAATAAATTTAGGCTATGCATGTGATACTGTAATTTAAAATATAATTTTAATTGTGCTAGTTATCACTATTGTTACCATGACATTCAGTGGTATATGGGAATTATGATTTATGAGTAACATTAGCACAAAAAACATTACTAAGGATGCTGTATGGTATGGTATAGGAGGAGGTCAGTGGGGGGAGGGGTTGACACCATCCGTTACTGCAATGGATGACACCAACCCTAGTGATACCATTGACAATAGGAGGGAATATGGATAACTAATAATACCCAGAGGTTTGAGCACTGGACTAGAACTCTGGAGATCAGGGTTGAAATCTACAATTCTGTAGACCAGTGCTTGAATCCCTGCTCAGCCAGGGAAATCCACTGGGTGACCTTGGATAAGTCACACTCTCTCAATCTCAGAGGTTGCTCATGGCAATCCCCCTCTGAAGAAACTTGCCAAGAAAACCCCATGATACAATATGGCCTTAGGGTCGCCATGAGTTGGAAACAACTTGAATGTACACAACAACAACAAC
Source organism: Urosaurus nigricauda (assembly GCA_034509955.1). Taxonomy (NCBI): domain Eukaryota; kingdom Metazoa; phylum Chordata; class Lepidosauria; order Squamata; family Phrynosomatidae; genus Urosaurus; species Urosaurus nigricauda. Next base: position 55,544,264 of record JAOEGL010000001.1, read on the forward strand.
AACAACAACAATAGTGATGATAGTACAAGATCCCTTTGCATACTGATATTCCAGTCTAACACAGGTATGTCTCTGAATTGTACAAGCAGGACAAGAGTGCAACAGAAACCTCCCACCATTACATAATGAACAGAATTATGCTATAGTGCTACATTGCTTCTGGCAGCTGGTATTTAAAATACATGCTACATCTAAATCTAGAAGGAGCATAGAGCCTTCAGTTTTAGCTGCCACTGATGGTCTTGATAATCCAAGACCACACTGCACAGAAATATGGAAACAGGAAATACATTTTATGGTTGCAGTAGGTGCAAATCTTAATTTAGGCTAGAGCAGGAGTGGAGAACATGTGGTTTGTGCACCTCACAGAATCTTTTGTCCATTTTTTGCTGCTATCCATACTTTGTGACCGTTTAATTTTGGTTGTGTGGTAGTAACAAAAAACAAATCAAAAACACAGAATCTGAAATTTGCTAAAACAAGGTGTACAGAGAGACCATAACTTGTCTTTAAAAGAAACTCCATTATTTTTTCAGCAGCACATCAAATAATTTGTTCCAGCAGCAAGAAGATGTAGTCACTTGTGATGAAGGGGAAATACTGTGCCCACCACTACACTACCCTGTCTCAGGGGTACACAAACAAACTCTTCATATGCATACAACAGAAACAGAAAAAATATTAAAGAGTCAATAGTAGGAACAAAGATTTCATATTTTAAATAACCAAGCAAATTGTAAAAGGCGGTCTCTGTAGCACAGAATACCTTTAACCAGCTTTGGTTGCTGAGCCACAAGCTGACTGTTTTCAACAAACACAGTCCAGCCAGTTATCCATGCCCTGGTCACATCCTGTCTGGATTATTACAATGCACTATATGTAAGGCTTCCTCTGATAACAATTTTAAAGCCTTAGTTGGAACAACGTGCAGCACCCAGAGTTGTGATTCACAATGCATTCACACTGCAGATATCTTTCAATGTCATGGACATTTCTATATAGCTTTCTACTACATTAAGTAGAGTTTTACATTCTTTTATTTATGACTACATTTGCAAAGGAAAGATAAATATATAATTTTTGTTAAATGAAACCAAAGTTATACAGGCCCGAGATTCATATCCTAAAGAGCTGAAGCCACAGATGTCAACAAATTTTGGTTTAGGATGAAATATAACAGCTTGTTCTTATTAAACCTCTTAATTTGTTTGATGAAACTTTGTAATTTACCATTTGGTAACCACAAGTCCACAAGTAAGTGCATGTTTCTTTGGCACATCATATGTAGTACTATATAACGTAATGGAAAAAGGAGGAGGGAAACTGCAAATGAACAGAACTAATTTAGAATTATGTTTTGGAAGTACAGTATTTTTAAAAAACAAATCCTAAATTTGTGTCAATCACAAAAAGAGAAAGTGAAGAAAATGAATGGTATAGCAGGTCTTTACATAACTGCCAAAACTATAAGTCTTATAAATAACAAACAACTCTCAACTAAACTTTGCAATTCCTCAGTGGCAGTGTTTTTCAGCAAATGGACCCGATATAGAGACATATAAGAAACTGCTTTATGTTGACTCTGACATTATGCTTGTCATCATTTCACTATTATGAAATACTAGTAAAAGAGAACAGCCATTTCATATCTCAAAGAATCTTCTCAACCGCCTCATATTTTCTACTTGAAGTTGAGAAGAAATTAGCCAAGGCTATATACATGGAGAATATATGATTTGCCAGTGAACTATTACTTCTTTTTACAGATCCTCACAAACAGACTGGAAACACAGCTAAAGTAATGTTATGTCAAGTCTGCTTCCTCCAGATCAGTACTGTCTACCCTGACTGGCAGCAGTTTCCCTGGTCTCAGCAAGGGAGGATCTCAAAGATTTAACTGGAGATAATCAAGTATTGAACACTGGGTTGTTTGCATGTGAAGTGCGTGGTTTACCACTCAGCTCTTGGCTCTATATGGAAGGTGTGTGAAAAACATACAGTCTTGATCACTCCAGTACTAGCTAAAGAGTGTACACAGTAAGGTTAAATAAGACTACAATGACTGATGGGAACACGAGTCTTTAAATCTGATTAGGTAATGCTTTGATCAGGCAAAGATTTTGGACGATCGACTGGATAGATCAGCCCACAGTTTGACTGAAATTGCAAACACACACACACACAAAACCTCAACAAGTTTACATGGTCCCTCAAATGCAAACATACCTATTCACTTATTAGTAATACAAACATCTGCAAAATGTTTTTTTTTAAAAAAAAAAATCCTTTAGCGAGAAAGAGAAGGGAGAGAGAGAGAAAGCTCTTTTCAAAGCTTCATCTGGCAGCTGGCCTGCACAAAATGCCAGTGCTAGTAACAAAGCTGCCAATTCTACCAGCAGAGTTCTGATTTGAATATTTAAATAAGCACATGCTTGCCATTGCCCACTGCCTATCACTGAGGTTACCTAGCCAATTGTTAAAACATAGATCAGCCAGAGCATGCAAATCTTACATTCATATTACTATTTGTTGCTATACTTTGTCTGTGTCCTAAGCTCTGAATAACATTTTAGCATCATGTCAGTTTTGTAATATATTAATGGACATCAGTGGGGAAGTATTTTTGATAGGATATTTTTCTTTTCAATTATGTGTGTTTACATTTAAATATATGCAAACTCTGGATAATTCACTGCTTTGTACATCTGTTTTGCCTTTTGTATATAGATGGGAGATACTATAGCAGTCTATATTGGGATATTTGTCTCTTCCACAATATTCCATAATATTCTACACAACTGCTGATTATCATTAAAAAGTGGTATTCAGATTTTAATAATAGATTTCCAACGAAGATAACAAACACAGGAAAGGCTTACACATCCTAATATCATAATGTACAAGGTTGTTGTCCAATATCTATGTCATATATTTCTTTCCAGTCCATATTCAGACCAGAATCCTCTTGGTGCCTGGTAGTGGCACAACTTCCTTGAGGAATTGTTCTTTCCATGATACACAATGGCTGCTGGATAGTGTTCTGGTACAGGTCCACCCCTGAGCCCAGAATTGATCACATGGCTCAACACCTCGTTCTGACCTCAGAACAAGCTAGGTAACATAATGGGATATGTTGTGAATAGCTGCCCAGAGTCACAGTGGAGGACTTCCCAGAATATCTGAAGCAAAAAGTGAAATTTTTACATTATTATAAGGGTGAGTTCAAATGGGGAGTGCTTCTCTACAATATTGACCCTATTTTATATGTTATGATTTCAATGTTGAATTGGTCAGATGTCATCCAGTTAGTTTGCAGGAGAATTAGGGACAGAGGCCTGTATTTCTCAACTCCTCGCCTAGAGAACAGGGGATGGGAGGACATTTTATTTTGCTCACGCAGACAACCCCTACATCCAAATTTAAGGGAAAACAGAGCAGTTGTTATTAATTCATGTCTAAATTCTAAATATTAAAAATAATAACAACAGAAGCAACCTGAAGTAAGAAGTACAAGAAGATGTAGGCCCTGTACAGACCTCCAGGATGGAATGTCCTGGCAGCGATACTAGGGCTCGATAGGGCTGGGCATCTAAACGCGTGCAACCCTAACAACGTTACAGCTGCGACGGACCGTCCACACAGCAGACGTTGCAGCTGCGCAGCTGCACTGCATCATTCTGTCCGCTCTAAGTGGAAGCGCCATCAGTTGCAGCCCTTATGACACCGCAAAAAAGAGATGCTCAACAGCTCCTTTTTTTACTGCACAGCGTTGCCGCTGGATTTGGTTGCTACGGCAACATTGCACAGTAAATAGGGGTGGCGCTTCTCCACCAATCTGCACAGTCCCATAATTCAAGCTACAGTTCATCCCTGCATCTTCTTATGAATACCAGAGCTCTGTTCTGGATTATCTGAATTCATCCTACCACTAAATAACCCCAGCAAGGACCCACATGTGGGACAAGAGGATGATGCTACCAGGACAAGAGACATAGGGCCTGTACAGACTGACCTGAAAGGCTGGCCTGGGCGCAGAGTTGGGGCGTCACATCCAGATTTTGCATGCCCTGACTCTGCCTCAGGGCAGTATGATGCTGCGCACCACTCCACAGAGTGTGTCCAGTACTGTGTCCATATGACGCAGCGCTGAAGGAGCACCTTATAGCCGTGGGGCTGTGGCTATGATGCCCTTTTAAGGGCGCAAAAAGGAGCAGATTTTTGCAGCTCCTTTTTGCATCCTTGAAAGGCCAGATTGGGGCTGCGTTGTGAAGTTGCCATGGCTCTGATCCAGCCAGGAAAGGGGCAGCATCCCACCACCCTTTTGGGGCACTCTGCCAAGCCCCACAGTTTTCTGATAGCCTCAGCCCAAATCTCTGTACTATTCCCCCTTTCAAAAATAATATTCACCATTGGTGGTTTAATCAATACGTTTAATTTCTCATGTTTGTCAGCGTGAACAATACTAGAGATGATAAAGGCCAATTGAAATGGACTTGGAGGTTGTTGTTGTTGTTATTTAGATTTTTAAAAATTCCTATCCCAGGTGAATCCCTACAATGGAAAAGTGTCATTTTCTAACTTTTGCTAAGTGGACTTTTGTGAATTTTTTTACAAAATAAAATCTCATTGAGCTGCTAGGAAAAAATAGTCATAATTTCTTCTCAGACAGCCAGTGCATTTAACTGTCTTGTTAAGATTTTCTAGATCCAGTCAGAAAGAGAGCAAATCAAGCAGCATTCCAAATAGTGAATTTCTGGCCCAGGTCTTCTCTGGAACAGACAGTGTGCCTGTGCAATTAAACTACAGCTTGTTGTTTTAGAGACAGATCTGTGCTTCCTTATGTTATGTGTTCTCTCAGGAACTACCAGACCCACAGTTCCTTGTGCAAAAGCACGAGGGAGGGAGAGCAGGTAGATGGAGAAAGCTACAGATTAAATAGGATGATTGCATACCCTCCCATATTTCACAGGTGAAAACCAGTAGACAAATGTGTGTGGCCAAGCAACAAAAGGGTAAAAATCATTAATGAGGAAGAACATACAAATGTATTATTTTAAACAGAGAAACCTTAAAATTTTTAAATATGGACAACAATAAATATAATTCAGACACAGTCAATGTTAGTCTTAATCAGTATGCAAAGGGATCTTGTAGCACGTTTGAAATTAACTGAGAGAAAGAAGCTGGTAGCATAAACTTTCATAGTGCTACAAGATCCAGTTGCAATAAATACAATATTATACAATTTGCTGTTGTGAGCCTTTAGACTTATAGCACCCCTAAGGCAAACCTACCATAGGATTTTATTGGCAAGTTTCTTCAGAAAAGATTTTGTCATTGTCCTCTGAGGCAGAGAGAATGTGATTTACCAAGGTCATCTAGTGGATTTACATGAGTGAACTAGGATTAGAATCCTGGTCTTGAGAGTCATAGTCCAATGCTCAAACCATAATACTTTAATGTAAAATCACAATGCCTCATAATGGGGTGGTACAGAATGCCCAAAAAAGGCTGTCTGGCACCACCTCTTTTGGCGCTGTAACTGCGTCAAAGAAGCTAGATGCTGCAGTGCAGTTGCGCACCTAAAAAGGAGCGGGGAAACCGTGCTCCTTTTTAGGTGCACAGTTGTGGCATGATAAAGCAAAAAGGTGCCATTTGGCACCTTTGTGCCGCTGCAACTGCACAGCTACGTGTGGAAGCTATGCAGTTACGGCAGCGCCATTATGTATGCCGTCTAAATGGCGTTATGTAATGGCGCTGGTGCCATTACGTACTAGGGTTCGGGAACGTGCATACGATGTAAGCTCGCAAACCCTAGTGGTGCTGCAATGGCGCCTCTTCAGGCCTGTCTGGATTAGGCCATTGTGCTCAAAATGACCAAGTTATCATGGATCTTAGTGGGTTTCCCTGAAAATAAGACAGTGTCTTATATTAATATTTGCTCCCAAAGATGTGCTAGGTCTTATTTTTAGGGGATATCTTATATTTCCATGAAGTTGAGCATAAAAATGAACATTTATTATGTACTGCATATATGTTTATATACAAAAACTTTGCTAGGTCCTACTTTCAGGGGAGGCCTTATATTTAGCAATTCAGCAAAACTTCTACTAGGTCTTATTTTCTGGCGATGTCTTATTTTTGGGGAAGCAGCGTATTACATGAATTCTGTATTTGTACAAAAATAACTTTGTCCATCACACATTATAGATCAGTTCAAATCACAGCTTCCCCATAATGTAAAACTCATGTGGTCACCATGAGCCAATATTAGATTCTCAGTCTAATCTAATTCACTGAGCTGTTGTTAGGATAGGTGGAGGGATGGAAGTTGGTTAGCTCTAGGAGATAAATAGAAAAAAATAGTTTAGAAACATAAAAATGGAAAAAAAAACACTATTGTCATAAAGGAAACCATGTATCACAATAGCCTTTGATATTGTCCAATTTCAGGTACCATCCTGTACACATTTCACTAGGAACTAGTCCCACTGAATTCATTGGAAGTTATATGTCTGTGGTTGCACTGTTAATGTAAAGAGAACTTCTCTATGCAGAAAAAGATTCTAATAGTATATCTCTCTCAATAGCTCATAAAATCTCTCCTAAATTTCATTCTTTCCTAAGTAAATCAAAACGTGGTGGGAAGAAACCCAACAAACTAAGCCTTAAACATAAAATTTATGCTTCCCAAAATCAAAACCAATCAGAACTAAAGAGAAGTAAAATAACATTTTTTTTTCCAAATGAGGAGTGCGTCTCTAGACTACTGACCCTATTTTAAGAAAATTAGTAGTCAAGAGTTGATCTCAAATATATTCAAGGGAGGAAAATTGTGTTTCTGTAAGGCAGAACCTTGTGCAGAATTCTGAAAGTGGTAGTTTAAATCAGATTGCCTCAAAACATTTCTAATAGTTTTAAAAATGTGTATTTATCCCCCCCCCCCCCAAAAAAAGGATCAGTTTGTCATTACACAGCACAGACTTTCTGTTCCAAGTTCTTGACATTGCTCTTATTCTCATTCTGACTCTATCTGGAAGGTTAAGAGTAATCTTTGGAATGCCAGCTACTTCCTGCTAAGTTATGGTAACTGAGTGTAACTCACCTTGCAGTAAAGGTGCCTAAATATTCTAAAGGCACCAGATCCTCTGATCTTGGAAGCTAAGCAGAGTCAGCCCTGGTTAGTACTTGGTCGGGAGACCACCAATGAATACAATGCTGTAAGCTATATTTTAGAGGAAGGAAATGACAAAACTGCTTCTGAGTAACACTTGCCTAAGACAACCAAAATTCATGTGTTCACCATAAACTGACAGGTGACTTGAAGAAACACATGCAGCTTGCAGCAACTGATGTAAAGCCAGAACAAAGGGGGAAATCAGGAGGAGGAGAGATAAAGCAGGACATTTTAAAACCAGCTGAGAAACGGGGGGGGGGGGGGGGATATGTAGTTCTCTCAGTAGATCAGGGACTGATTGCTGGGCTACTGAGAGCCAGTGCTGCCAGATGGATTTATAGTCTCTCTCTCACTCTCTACACACACAAACACACACACACACAATTTCAGAAGCATTCTATAGAGCCTTGAGAATTCTCATTGTGAAAAGTTGTAAATAAGAAAAATCAAATGTGTTTGAAAAAGATTATGAATTACCTCCCACACCTTGTTAAATGAGATTTACCTCCCTCCCCAAATTCAAATAAACTACCATTACCTCCCAAAAATCTGCTGCTAATTTTCATCACTCCCTTTCAGACAGATGATGGATACGTCATAGTAAGCCAATGCATACTACCATCCATGTGGGGCTAGCCTGCACATTCTCTGAAGTGTCCATACCAAATATGTGGATAAGTTACCTGTGGTTCATTTACAGCATAGTGTGGATATTGAAACTCCCATCACACTCATCAAATCCTCCCACTTGAGGATTGGACTCTTTCTTGGATTCAGATGTCTCTATTTACATCTGTCAAATGTTGAAAGATATGCTAAAAGTGGTCTACCTTTTCCTAAGAGCTCATATACTTTTCTCCTGATCCAATATAATAAGGGTTTCCCTAAAGTTTATTCATGTTCTGTTTGTAATAGACTTGCATCCAGCTTGCTTTGTTGGTATTTTTACACTGCTGGGTAACAGTTCTGAGGTCGTAACAAGCAGCTTCAATGCTTGTGTCAGGAGAAATAAAACTGTTATTATTTCAAACACTTCAAAGGCCACACTTGAACTCAGCAGCTCTGCAGATTTGTCATGAATAATAATATAAAAACCTATGCTGTAAAACACTAGGCTGCCCCTCAACAATAAGCTGTCTTTTCGCCAATGTAGTTTTGGATCCTTGCCAGTTGCCCAGTTGCTCTATACCATCAATTTATATTTGCTGAGATGCTGTAAGGTTCTCAAACAAAAATTATTATCAAATCTGCATTAAAAAAAACATATGAAGAATAAAAGCTGGTCTTTCAGAGGGCTATGTGTATACTATCCAGGGACCCAAACCAGTAAATAACTTTTACCAGACAGATCATTCAGGGCCTGAACATACAAGCCAAAATAAAGCTGCTTCGGGTCACTTTGGAGGTATGCTGTTTAAATGACACGTGTGTCTTAAGAGGTTGGAAGCCATGCCAAAGCCATACTCTAGTCCTAAAGACTGCAGCATAGCTTTGGCACAGCTTCTGGCCTCTTAAGATGTGTCTGTCATTTAAACAGCATACCGCCAAAGTGACCCGAAGCAGCTTTATTTTGGTCTGTCTGTTCAGGCCCCCAGTATGTTTTAAAGTCTCAGTCAGGTCAAAAGTATTACACCTGGTAGTAAAAATAAGCAAAGTCACATTGTTTTAACAAACTAAGCACTAGAAGAGGAATATCAAGAATACATAATCCATTATGCATGACAATGGTCCCCAAACTGTGCCCTTTAAGAGATTTGGGACTTTAGCTCCCAAAAGTTTCAGCCATGTTGGCTAATAGTCTGGGATTCTGGAAGCTGAAGTCCAAAATCCCTAAAAAGAACATAGTGGTTTGGGGACCACTGAGGGTAAGTAACCTGTTTATCTCTGAGGTGATTGTCAATGTACTTTTACAAATCTGGTAGACATTTTATTCAGTAATTAAAAATTGATCCTCTTGTAAGGAAATGTGACTATGGGCCAATCTAGATTGGCACTTTGCAGCGCAATAAGGGCTTTAAAAAGCACCTTTAGGGTTAGGGAGGGCACAGCTTTTACACCCACCCTAGCCCTAAAGTGTATGGGCGCCACCATTTTAAAATGGCAGCGTCCATATGGACGCGCTACAGTAGCATCATCACGTGTGCAGCGTTTAGATATGCTGCACACATAATGACACTTTTGCGCCATGGGAGGGCACCAATCGCACCCTTTCCACGGCACAAAAAAAGAGCTCCAAACGGAGCTCCTTTTTGGGGGTGGGTCTTTGCCACAGCTTTTAAATGGCTGCGGCAATGACCCTGGGAGAAAGGGGCCGTGGCGGCGGCCCCTTTCTCACCTCAGCCCTGCTTCCGGAAGCAGGGTGCAGTGGGTGCACAGGGCGCCTGCTGCACCCTGCTTGGAGGCCATGGGGAAGCGGCAGTTTGCTGCTTCCCCACAGCCTCCAGAACCAGTGAGATGGGGCCACGGAGGCTGCTGGTGTGGCAGCCTTGGCCCCATCCCACTGCTTCTTGGGGCGATCATGGGCCGCCCCTTTTCAGCTGTCTAGATCGCCCCTATGTGACTATACTTTACTTCTGAGATGGGAATCATGTAGCCCTCCAGATGTTGTATAGAAGTCCCACAAGCCTTAGCCAGCATAGCTAATGGTGAAGAATTCTGGAAGTTTCAATTCAACCACATATAAGGGACCACATGAGTCCCTTCCTAGGTTTACCATAATCCTATACATATATATTTAGAAGTAAGAAATAAGTGGGACTTATTCCCTGATAAGTTATTACAAGATCACAAGTGAAAGATATCTGAGAGAAAAGGTGAGACACAGATGTAATCAGATTCTAAAAGAAAATACATTTAGCAAGATAGTCTCACATATCAGTATTGTTAATGTATCTAGCTTGGTATTGAGCCAGTTACAGTGATTCTTCTTCTGTCTATGTCTAACCAAATCCATACATTTGATACAGCTTTGTGGCTGCTGTGATCTTGAGTGGACCACAAAAAGGAGCGGCAAGAAGCTGCTCCTTTTGCAGCCACTTTGGGATTGTGTTTGGTGGCCTGGTGCAGCATCTGATTGGTCTGAGGGTCATGTATTATGCGCATGCCCCATGCCAAGACTGGCCCAACAGTGTCCCTTTTGGGCTGTCTGTTTGAGGCCATTGATCATAACACTGGACTGGATTTTTACTGTCCTGAATTTCCCTACATTTGAAATGAATTTACATACATTTCAATATTTGGCAGCATTTCAGAATTCCCAACACAATGCGTCCCTGTCATATGTGGCTTTCAGCTTATGCTGTTGTTTTCAATGGGGCTCAAGCCATGCGGTATTTACCTTACACGGGGGTGGGGGGTGGGTGGGGGTGGAACAGATCCCCCATGTAAGGAAAGGGTACAATGTACATTACAGTAATTCAGCATAGCTACAATCATTTGGATTTCTAATTCTACCTGAGAACTTGCATTTTAATCAGAGTATTGTAAATTCAAAGTGTTCTCACCCATTACATAAAAGTTACAAACAGCATAGCATCTGTACCTTTGGCACAGTTGCCTACAATGCTAATCAGTTCCCTAGCTTCTGTAGTTTGAATTTTTTTATACCTGTGTTATCCAATGAAAACTCAAGAAACTTGCTCCCCAAGATTCAGGAGGTTCAAAAATGCCAACCCTGGCTTCTTGTTCAGGTTTCCTGCTGCTCTTATTTCTTCCATTACTGTTTTGCTCATCTGTAGTGGTTAGCTGGTTGGCACATCCCACATATTAATGGATGGATTCTCTTGGAAGCTTACTATTCGACTTTCTTCTTGTCTTGCTTTGTTTTAGTTGGCTTTACACTCAGAAGGAGAATTCAGTACTGGACAATTTAATCTTCCCTGTCTTTTATATAGACATGTATCTTTTAAACATTTAATTTCTAACATGCTAGGAATGAAAGGGAAAACTTTCTCTCAAGCTTGTTCAACCTCCATGAGTATGTTAACCCTAATCTGAAGGGCAACTGCTGAAGGAGATGTGAAAAGGGTAGAATATCATTAGGAGATATAGATTAAATTTTGATCAGATTATTTCTCTGAAATCAGTAAAATCATGAGCCAGACAGTTCCTGTCTCATCAGCAATTGGTATATTATCACTTTTCCCCAAAGATCACAAACAACTATTACATAAAGATCTTCTTATATTCATATTCTGACAGCAAGATTATAAATCATCTCAGTATAAAAAAGATCTTAAAGGATTTGTCATTAGTTCAATTGCATACATGTACCTCGAATATTGCTCTTAAGGAAGAATTAACAGCACAAGTAGACATTCTTAAAAATGTACATTTATTAAATGATCCTTTCAATACTTGGTTTCCATACTTTTGTGTGAGTAGTGAGTACTTTGACATTGTTACCAATAACTCTGATGTTATTTATCCTCCAAAGTGTCACACAAATTTATGGAATGGTGTACTCTCTATCCCCAATTGAAAAACGCTACATGTAGGCTACACCCTGGTAACAACAGGCCATATAACAGGGTCATGCCAAATTTGTATCTATCCAGTCAGCACTACAGTAGAGTCTTGATTATCAGACATAAACTGAACCGGCTGATAGTTGGATATCTGAAAATGTTGGATAATCCAAAAGGTCCAAGAAAAGCCTTGAAATCACTATGAACTGCAAATGTATTGAAGTTTTATTGCAATAACAGTAAATGTAAATGTAAAGAAATCACTGATAAACATTTTGATGTACAGTATAAACAGTTCAGTCCTCTGAAAATTTAAAGAAATCACAGAAAATTTAAAGAAATCAGAGAAAAATTTAAACAAATCACAGCAGCCGCGATGTTGGATAATCTGGAATGTTGGATAACCGAAGGTTGGATAATTGAGACTCTACTGCATTAAAGAACCTAATAACCATAGCCACAACAACAAAAGGTTTGCTCATCTTTCGGAGTGACATATCATTTTCTCCCAGCAATGCCTTTATGAATTCTACATCAGATAAACAAGGCACAAGAATAAATGGCTGCAAATCTGACATCAGAAAGGGCAACATTCAGAAACTAATTCAGTTGCCCTGGATATTTCAAAGAGGACCTGAAAGTTTTCACTGTCCAAGCAAGGAACTTAGTGTGCAAGGGCTAAGGGGAATTAATAACATTTTATTTTGTGTGGGTCGCAACAGGTATGGCAGTTTCCTTTACCACTTCAGGTGTTAACAGGCATTAATTGCTTCATCCCTGCTGATATTACGGTGTTAACACCCATTATTGTTATTGTGAGTGGCCAAAATTTTGCATATATTTCTTTTTTAAAATGAATAGTTACAAATCATACTTGTTTTGCATTTAATTTTCAGCTCACCACATTTTCCCCCTCTAATCTCTCTCCCCATGAACTTGCCAAATAAGGATAACATGTCATGCATTTGGTAAAGTGGACTCTACTGACAAAAGTTTATGGTATAATAAATTGGTTGGTTTATTTTCTATTGCTTTCCCATTGTATATTGTTGACATTAAATCTTACATTTTGTTAACAGTTTGTCCTTTTGAGGACCATATGAATGACAAAATATCACTTGAGTTTGAACAAGGCAGTGTAGGGGTACAAGAATTAGGTTACAAGACAGCAGGAGGAAGAGGATGAGAGGGAGGCAAAGGAAAGCAAGAAGTAACATGATATTTACACAGAATAAATTAACCTGAGAAGTTGGAGTGGTTTAACATTCTACAGAATACTTACTGACAATGCAACAGAATCACACAGAATCACACAGAATTGTCAAATGTGGTGGGACTAAAAGATTAATATGTACAATAATTTCAAAGGAGACCCCTTTTCTCTTTCTAGATCAGGATACAAAGTAGTGGACATATACTATGCCATGCAGCTAAACCAAGAAGAACAATCTCATTTTTCAACAGTTTGAAGAAAAAGGAAACAGGAATATTGAATGCCAATGACCAGCAAAGGTACAATTTTACCACAGAGTAACAATAGGAATTTAGTGGAAGAGTTTCTATCAAGCCAGTCATGCACTTTGGGTTCCTTAACTTAGACGCAAACCACACAGGCAAAATAAAGTGCCTCCTGGCTGCTTTGGGGGTGTGGCGTTCAAACACCGGACACTCCCAAACTGCCTGGAAGTTGCTTGGAGGCCACTTAAAGCAGCCTGAAGCCAAACCAAAAATGGAGCAGCAAAAAGCTGCTCCTGCCGGTGGCCTCTTTGGGACCGCAGCAGCAGATGGCTTCAGGACAATGGCGTCTGTTTACTGTGGTCCTGAAGCAATCAGAGCCCCATCTGCTTCACCTTAAACTAGACACAAAAGAAGCAGACTATTAAAAGGAGACCGTTGTATTACATTCACACATTAACTTCAATCTTCATTTTCAAATAAACCCTGTTAATACACAAAGTCATTGGTGGTGACTTGGTTTTTAATGGGCAATTAAGAGCCATTCCTAGTGAAGACAAAAACTATTTAGAAGTGGCTTGTTGAAATAGATTAGGGGTGGGCAAAGAGGAGTCCTGGGGCCATTTGTGGGCCCTCAGTGGCTGTTTCTGTGGCCCTTAACACTTCCCTAAAATGAATTATTTACTGTTCTCCCAAAAGACGGACCAAAATATACAGAAGCTTCCAGGGGTGAGAATTCACCTTTTACTAGGTTTCTGGGGGGTTTTGTTTGTTGATTTTTGTTATGTTTTGGGAACATTTCTGGCAGATCATGCAGTCCCTAATGCAGTTGCTCACTCCTGATATAAACAGTTCCTTGCATTTTTTGCTGCTCTCTATGAGGGCAAACAGCTAATTTCACAAAGTCTGAAAGATTAATGTATCAGGAACTGAATATTTTTTATCATACCTGTATTTCTAAATATAGATATATGAATGATTAATTTATTATTATTATTATTATTATTATTATTATTATTATCCTTTATGTATATAGTGCTGTAAATTTACACAGCACTGTACATACAATCATTTAATTAGACGGTTCCCTGTCTTCATGCTTACAATCTAAAGAGACAAGACACAGAAGGAGAAAGGAATGGTGGTGGGAAGGGGATCAAATCCAGCAGTTCTTCACTCACTCCGAGGCCTGGACCAAGGCGGATGGATTGGAGGGAGGGTTCAGCTTCTTAACACATAATTAGGGCATAGCGTCCTGGGGCAGAGAAGGGCACTCGCCTGGGAACACTTCCCCAAACAATATAGTTTTTAACTCAATTTTGAAACTAGTTAGAGATCTGATGAGGTGTGCACGTGGGGGAAGAAGGTTCCAGGAGTGAGGGGCAGCAAGTGAGAAAGGGCGAATCTGGGACGGGGCAGTGGAAATCATAGGCTGGGACAGGAGACCTTGACTATCAGAGCGGAGGGTACGAGAAGGAGTGTGAGTGAGGAGAAAGAAGTTCAGTCAAGTAAGGAGGGGCCAATCCATGGAGGGCTTTGAAGGTCAACAACAAAAGCTTGTACTGGATGCTGAAGGGGAAGGGGAGCTAGTGAAAGGAGGATAAAAGAGGAGAAACATGGTCAAAGCGGTGCACAGTTGTGATAATACATGCAGCTGAGCTCTGGACAGAGATTAAAGGATGGAGCAGAGAGAGAGGAAGCCCTGTCAAGAGAAGGTTACAATAATCTAGTCACGAGACCACTAGGTCATGGACCAGATTCTTGTCAGTAGAGGCTGAGAGGAATGGACGATTTTAGCAAGGACACATTTTAAAGGTAAACTCTTGTCCTGCCACAGACAAGCAAAATGTCTCCTTTAATCATCAGTAGCAGCAAATGGTAAAGAAGCTTTGTAGAAGCATTATGATTGTCTCCATGAAGAAAAGTGTCCTTTAGTTCAGAAATATGTAACTGTAACAACACACATAGACAGACACAAACAAACAAACAAACAAACAAACCCCATGAAAAACAGTTCTGAATGGTCTTGCTTTAGCTAATGAAGAGACTTCAAACTGCTTAAATATGTGCCAGGTCCTGGATCTAATCATCTCCTCCTAATCCTTCACCCATTTATTGCATCAAACACACCAAAAAAATGGTGTCCATGACTTTCCAGTAATTAAAAACACTGTTTACAGGAACCCTTGATCTCACATAGTGCTTACTGGAGAGATCTGACTCAAGACATTATGCTGCCTGAGATGGAAGACATTTTGCTACGTGGTATAAAGGACAGGAAAGTGCCCTTCCAGTTCCACTTACAAAAACTATGTGGACTGGCAAATGAATCTTACCTTTGACGCTTTGACCCTCTTAGGTGCAATTCTCCATTGCACCTGAGGGCAGAAGATTGTCTTAGGGTGTGTAATGAAGGCTGCCTGGATCACAGAGCTCTATCCTCTGTGTGTGTGTGTGTGTGTGTGTGTACATTGAAGTTGTCCCTGACTTATGGCGATCCTAAGCCAAACCTATCATGGGGTATTCTTAGCAAGATTTGTTCAGAAGGGAGTTGCCATTGCCTTCCTTTGAGGCTGAGAGTATGGAGTTTATCACAAGAGGGACCAGTTTCAATGTTAAAATGACACTGAAGTGGTGTTAAAGCAAACTTGAGCCTTCACGAATTTAAAGGAAATTTAAAGCGAATTTAAAGTGGAAATAATGTGGCTAAACAGACAGGCAAAAAGAGGTGCTTTCAGGCTGGCTTGAATGCATAGTGTTTAGATGACACATGCCCTGAATCCAGCAGGTTTCAATGGGGCTTAAGAAAAGGCAGCTTCAAGTCACTTTTTCCTGCCCATCTGTTTCGTGCCAATGTTATTTCGCAATTAACATTCATGCGTGATTTCGCAATTAAAGCAATTTCGAATTTATACTTTCTGTAGAGATCCGAACTTGAAAAGATGTAGATTAATTCTCTCTTAAATCTAGTTTAACTGTGGGTTTTTTGTGACATCAGGCCTGAACAGACAGGCCAAAAGAAAGCTGCTTCGGGTCACTTTGGAGGTATGCTGTTTAAATGACAGACACATCTTAAGAGGCCAGAAGCTGTGCCAAAGCTGTGCTCCAGTCCTTGGGATTGGAGCGTGGCTTTGGCATGGCTTCCGTGCTCTTAGGACACATGCAGCATTTAAACAGCATACCTCCAAAGTGACCCAAAGCAGCTTTATTTTGGCCTGTCTGTTTGGGCCTGATGTCACAAAAAACCCACAGTGTAAAATAGTGTCACTTAATCTTCCTTTAAATCTATTTTAACTGTGGGTTTTTCATGATGTCGTGTAAAATGGTGTAAAATGTTTTGTGATTTTCTGGGATATTTTTGGATTAACCCCTTGATCTCCCTTGTGTGATAAACTCCTATGTTACTTGCCCAAGGTTACCCAGTGGGTTTCATGACCAAGCTGGGAATTGAATCAGTCTTCAGTCTTGTAGTCCAACACTCAAACCACTACACCATGCTGGCTGTCAGTTCTATCCTGTAACGCACGGGAATTCTGCTCCTGCCTGAGTTAATGGCCTCCCTCTGCCTCATAAAGAGCTGGCTCTGTTACTGGAGTTGGGATGCAACTAAGTAATGAAACTGATTAATCACACTGGGTTGATCTAGACTGGCAAAAAGGGGTGTGTTCATGCCTGCATGAAAGTGTAGCCTTTAGATGACCCACACTGAAAGTTTGGCATGAACGCACTTCTTTTGCATTTTAGTGGGGAAAAAGCAGCTTTAAAAAGGAGCTGCTTTTCCCAGCTTCTTTTTAAAAAAGGTGTAATTGCGCAGCTGTGTCTAAATGCTGCAGTGCAACTGTGCAGTTTTTCAAAGCTCCCAAACCTTAGCTCCAGCCCTAATCCGAACCCTAGACATGTGCAGTAGGGACTCTGGGATGCTGTAACTGTTATGCAACTGCGCATAAAATGTCAATCCATCCATAAAATAAAGAAGTTTATTCATAAACTTAAATTGTAACGGATTTAATATCTTTTTAAGGGGGGGAGGGATGCAGTTTGTTTTATTGATGTAATAGTATTTTAATGTGTAAGCCACCTCGATTGATCTCAAAGGGGTGGGGTATAAATAATAATAATTATTGTTATTATTATTATTATTATAAAATAAACTGCACACTTTAAAAAGGGAAGCGAAACCACAATGGTAATTTGACAGATCTTCATAACTGCACAGTTCATGTGTGATGTACCTGCGCAACTGCGCAGTTTGCAGCTGGCAATACAATTGCCTGTATGATGTAGCGGTGCAACTGCGCAGTTCGCAACCGGCAACAAAAAATAAATAAATAAAAATTAAAGGTTCATTGTCACCCGTGCAGCTGCTCCGCTTGTGTTTCTAGCATCATGACAGCTTCCAATGTAATTTCTGAGCAACAGAAAATACTTCAGATAAGTCGTCCCCACACCTCCTCAGTGTAGCTGCCCTATGCCTTTTTATTACACACCTGGGACTTGCAGTGCAGCTGCTAAGTATTATGGAAAAGGCAGCTTCATGTCGCCCTTTCCTGCCAATCTAGAAAGCTCCACTGTCTTCTGTCCCAATCATCCTTACAACAACATACAACTATATACAACAACTCAAACAACCAAAGCAACTGAAAGCTGCTTCTTTTGGCCCATCTGTTACAGGCCATAGTTTCAATACTGTACAAGCAGGCCAATCATAAGTACATTTATTCAGATGCTTGCTCCCAAGTATATGGACATATGACTGCAGACTTAGTGGTTTCTCCTGGTGTCAAAGAAGAGATATTACAACATTTGATACCTTTTTAAATGAATCAACCTTTGATTAATTTATACAGTAGCATAACTGCCACTTTATAAATAATTGGAGTTCTACAGCATAACTTTGAGCTAAGAGTAAAATAGTACTAACTACGATCCACACATGTAAACATATGTAACAAAGACAGAATCATTCATGTTGAAATTTCCAGTTTCTAAGTATGGTTGCAAAATCTGGGCAGCAAAATGCAAAATGTTTGAAACAAAAGTTCTATAGACTGCCAAAAAGTCAAATAAATAGTTCTTAGAGCAGAACAACACTGGATTCTCACTAGACACCAAAATGATTAAACTGAGGCTATTGTACTTTGTATTTCTCATATGATTCATTATAAAAATACAGTAACACTTGGTAAACGGAAAGCAGTAGGAAAAGAAGATGGCTACATTAAAGACAGACTTATTTAGTGGTCCTGAATTTGCAAGACCTAAGCAAGTCTGTTATGGCTCAAACTTTTGGCGGTAATTCATAGGGTCACTATAATTTGAAGCTGACTTGATGGCAAATAATAACAACAAAAGTTAGTAGGCTTTGGACTGCAGATATACAACACTAAAGATTATGAACTAAAAAGTTTGCATCGGGCATATTTAATTTTGCAATATAATTTTGCATATATTATGGCATATTGTTGTTTAATTTCAGACCACTATGTTCATCATTTTAAATAATTGCCATTTGAAACACACACACAAAGAAAATTCAGCAGAACGGCTTTTTGAATTTGTACTGGTATGTTTGTCTGTTCACACTAATAACAATTTCTTGCATGCCAACACAAGTGACCATGTTGATTTGCTCAGTACAAAGTTAGAGAGTGGATCAGCAGAGACAACAGCTTTCTGACCCTTGTCTTTATTGCCTGTGTCATAAATTCATAAAGGGGGATGTATGGTGAAACCAACTGGCAAGTTCAGCTGTGAGATAAACATCAACACCTTTTTAATGACTTGTGTACACACTGTAAACCAAAGAATCTTTATACAAATAAACCAGATACATCAAACTTGAGGTGAGGCTTAGGAGAAAGCAGTTAAAGCCTTATAGAAAGGTTGTTGTGGGAGGCTCTTGTAACACATTACAGCATATAACAGAAAATGTGTTAATACACACTACAGTTTTGCAATTGAATTAATTAGTAAAAAAAAACCTTCTAAAGCAATATGCCGATAGCTGAAACACAAGGAATAAATAGATATTTAGATTACTTATTTATTAAAGGGCTAGGGAGTGTGGGAAGAGATTCAAACTTTCTAAAAGACAAAGATGATAAAATCATGGGGAAAATAGATATTTCCAAGTTAATGTGATTGTCCCAGCATAAACAGGGCCATATTTCACTGATTTTAGTATGTTTTAATACTTCACCACAGTTTACATCTAGTCCCTCATATGTGAATACTATTATTCTCACAATACCTTTTTCATATCTTGGGGGCAGTAGGCAATAATCTGTTTCAGGCTTTGCCCCCAGAGCCTCACACCATGGCATGACTTCTGTAGCATGATTTTAAACAGTCAATGGCTTGTCTTTTCTGAGTGGA
Organism: Urosaurus nigricauda; assembly: GCA_034509955.1. NCBI lineage: Eukaryota > Metazoa > Chordata > Lepidosauria > Squamata > Phrynosomatidae > Urosaurus > Urosaurus nigricauda. The sequence goes on from JAOEGL010000001.1 coordinate 55,563,737, forward strand.
GGGCGGCAAAAAACCCACCCCCACTCCAACTCCTCTGTCATGGGGGGGGGGGGCATTGGCCTAATAGTTGATATCCTATATAAAATGTGTATGAATTGCTCAGATCCTTACTTCTGCTCCTACAATTATGCACCTGTGGAAGTGATTTGAATCTGTAAATGAGAATGCAACATTACAAAAAAGTTAAAATCAGTAAATCAAAAATCCAATCTAGTTATGAAAGATGAAGGCATGTAGAAGCTGGAACAGAGAAAAAAACATGTTTGAGTGGCACAGCAGAAAGTACTGGACACAAATGCAATGTTCAGTGAGGATTGGTGTAAAATGCCAGGAAAATGGGCAGAAAAGTTAAGGTAGAGAGTTGTTTGGACAAACGGTATGATGTTCAACTTGAAATATGATTATATTTCTATACTAACCATAATCCAGTTTGGATTTCAGCAGAGTGTAGAATAAACTGAATATGGTAATATTAATATCTAACAAGTTATTATAAATCTCCAGTCAAAACATACACTAAATGGCAGAAATTATTGAGGAGAAGTTCATACATTCTCCAACTCATTTAATTTTTTGAGAACCCATGTCTTTTGAAAGGCACCTTATATTAACATTTATTTCCTATTTAACTTCAGATTAACCTCATTGGTTACGATACAGCCACTGCACAAAGTAGTGGACTGGGCTGCTTGTGAAGACTGGGGACTGTTTGCTCCCCCCCTTGCCTCAGCATTTCCCTCTTGGAGCATATAAGTAAGCCTGTCTTTTTACTTTCAACTATTTAACTTCATCATACTTTGTTTAATTTCATCACATAGTTATATAAAACAATACCGGCCGTGCAACTACATATACTATTGGTATATGTAGCAGTAATGTGGTGCTACTTCAGAGGGCATTTCTACATGCAGTATGAAGAACTAGGACCTAGCAAGAAATAAAAAATGGTCACTTGTTCTGGCAGTAGCAGACTTTCATTTATCCTTTTCCAAAGCTATGTGGAAGAATTTAGCCATCATAAAACAGAATGCTTTTAAGTCTTTCCCAAGGGAAATGCTATACACAGTTTATGTAAAAAGAAGAAAGTAAAGGTAAGAATTCTAGTAAGGGGTCAGAAATCAATGCTTCTTTAACAGCCTAAGCAATATGCATCATTACTTTCAATACAAATACATAGGGGACTATACACTCTGCACAAGCTAGATTTTTTTGTAACTGGGGCAGGAAAATAATGGAAAGTGATTTGTGGAAAGTGGCTCATCTTGTCTTAGGGAAACTACTGGACAGCTCATCAGAGTTTTCACTACATAAGAGAAATGCAGTCAGGTAGAACTAGAAGCAAAAGAATAGGAAATGTCTGGCTAAGATTATGGTGGAGGGAACAAGACTGAGAACAACCTGGAAAGGCAAATAACTTTGATTCTAGAATGAAAAGCTTGGATTAAAAAAAAAAATGGGCACACATACTGAAATTGCCCCAGGCAGCTTTATGTTGTGTGACTGGATGATTTGCTACTACTATATTCCTGCCAAAGTCTCACTGACTTTAGCATGATCTCAGAAGTATTCCTTACATGAAAGCACACTCCTCACCAACAATTTCTATAGCAATATATTAACCACAAAAATATTTCAGCCAAGATCAGACTTGGAGGTTCGGCTGGATCCCAAATCCCATTTTCATAAATCTGTCTTAAGTCCATTGGCTCAAACATGCTGCTATGGATTTATAATGCTATAGCTGAAAACAATATTTGACTGTTATTTCCACTATCAGCTGAATATTTCCTAAGCAACATTCCTATATATGACTTTTATTTTCCACTATCAGGGGAATCTTTGCTAAACAACATTCCCATACCATATAGTACACTCAGGTCTCATTACACTCAGTTGTAAACACACACACACACACACACACATTCAGTACAAACTGATCTAAAGGCCTATATACAGAGTATGCTTGGAACTCTTACTGCAAAGTAAACATGGAACGTGGAGTCGAAGGCTTTCATGGCTGGCATCCATAGTTTTTTGTGGAGCTTTCGGGCTACGTGGCCATGTTCTGGAAGAGTTCCTTTCTGACGTTTCACCTGCATCTCTGGTTGGCATCTTCAGAGTCTGAAGATGCCAGCCACAGATGCAGGCGAAACATCAGAAAGGAACTCTTCCAGAACATGTCCACATAGCCCGAAAACTCCACAAAAAACTATAAACATGGAACATTTACATGAATAATTGTTCACATTCACTAGGGCAGAGAAGAGTGCACTTTGACATCTTGCTTCTATGTTCTTGAAAAGAAACAATGTCCACTTAACAACCACAACACCGCCCCGATTGCTTGCTCAGAGGGGCAGGTTAGAAATAATATTATTATTATTATTAAAATTTTTATTTTTATTTATTTTATTTTTGGGTGGTAATTAGCTCACCTAGAGAGCCAGCATGGTATAGTGGTTTGGTCCCTAGACTACGCCTTTACAAGATAGGATTCAAATCTCCACTTGGCAATGGAATCCCACTGGGTGACCTTGGGTATATCACACTTCCTCAGCCACAGAGGAAGGTGAAGGCAAAGGCAAACCCATTCTGAACAAATCTTGTAAAAACAGCAACAACAACACTGTAATAAGTTTGCCTTAGAGTTGCCATCAGTAAGAAATTATTTGAAGGCTCAAAATAACAATAATTAGCTCAGTTATATAAATATTTTGGGAACAAATTGTTGCTCACATGTTTTATTTAGACCAAACTGCTGCATCTTAGCAGCCTGCATTTCATGAAGTGAGGACTGAGGAGCAAAGGGATACTAATTTTGCACGGGTATACACAAACACACACACACACTTTAAAGTAAATAACAACCACAACAAAGCCTGAATATCATATCTCCTCCTCCTCCACACAACCCCTTACCTCTTAAGCACAACATTTCAAAATATTCAATGAATAGATTGTTGGGAGACTGAGAGTGGAATAGATCTGCAAAAGAAACCAAGTGTGAGAAGGGAGGGGCAAGAAGTAAAAATGAAGGTGAAACTTTTGAGTAGAATACTCCACATGTCTTTGGAGCTTTGTGTGCATAGCCTGAGCTTTATCATATTATTCTTCCCCTGGAGGAGAAAATCTATAATGGCACTGGCAGCAGGCCATAAAAGAGACCCAATTTCAATGAGGCTACTCTACCTATGGATAGGGCAGTCATGCATGCAAACTGCAAACACTGCAACAAAGGAATGCAAGGCCCAGTGGCCCAAATAAAACCACATCAGAAGCACTGTGATAAAAACAAAGGATCTTCAGGTTGGTAAACATTTTGATTTCATCATATTTCTTAAAGACTGTGATGAACTGTAATCTTTGACCAAAATTATATTTGTTATTTTTAATTACTGCATGTTACTGTCATTTTGATACAGTGGTTATGAAAAAATAAGGAGTTGAAACAAGAGAATACAGTTGGCCCTCAGGGGATCTGTTCTGCCCCCCTGTGGATACCAAAATCCACAGATGTTCAAGTTCCATTGTCTCCAATGGCAACACATGCTCCATATGGGACAATGGGACTTCAATGGTGGTGCATGCACATGGCCACACCACCATTAGGGACAGTCCCCAGGACAACAGGGGCTTGTCAACGCCAGATGTTTCAATGGCAAGTCTGTGGCTACCAAGACCCTTGGGGGCAGTACTGAGTGGCAGTAAATACAGTAAGCAATACTAAAAGCAGAAATGGTGCAAGGGGATATAGTAAAGTTTTAATGATCACTTTTTTTAAAAAAAAATTGACAGAAAGTTTGTTTTGATTTGTACTTGTTAACTTATCTCTATGCAGTCACTATCTAGATTTATATATTTTGTCCAGCATATCTTGACCCTCTGAATACCTGATATTGTAGAAGTCTGCAGATTGCGCCTTACGAGGGGGTATCGTACAGTAATAATTATCACCCGGAGGTTATTATGGCATATTGATGAAATTTTGTCAGTGTCATCATTGTTCCCTAAGTGCACGTTGCTGAGAAAATCAGCTCATTGTGCCCTTTATTTTTGTGTCTGGCTCTGCCAGAAGTGACTAAAGTGTAAAAACCTCATCAGGTGCAATCTGCAGGCTTCTACAATAATGGTATTGGAGGGTCAAGAAATGCTGGGGAAAATGTGTAAATCTGGATGGTAACCACATAAGATAACTTAACAACTACAAATCAAAACAAACTTTCTATCAATTTTTTTTAAAGGTTGTAATTAGAACTTTATGATACCCCCTAGTATATATAAAAAAATAAAAACAGAGATTTTTTGTTGTTGTTTAGAGGAATCCATCATCAACATAAAGAATTCTGGAAACTATCTGTCTTCAAGATTACCATCTTCCTGTTCTACAGTTTCAGAATTATCTGTCCAGAATAGTGTTTCAGTCACATTATACACCACACATGTCACCTAAAAGAGAGGGGGGGAAAACTGGCCAGAAAGGAACTACCATATATAAGTTTGTGATAAAAACCAACAGATCAATTGATGGTAAAAAAACTGCCCTATTTGTTTATACAACAAACTGTTCTTTCCATCTGACTGAAAACCCACAATTCATTAATATGGCTCAGTCACTGAGACCAAGATACAGTCCACCCAGCAGAGCAATGTTGCATAGAAACTGCTGGAGAAAGTGTATGACAAAGAAATGGAGAAATGTGAAATAGCTCTAGAGGGTAAAATTGTTCATCTAAGGGTTGACGGGTGGAGTAATGTCCACAATGATCCTGTTATATGCGCTTGTACAATAACAGAAGAAGGGTATGTCTTTTTTGCAGAAACTATTGATACATGAGGAAATCTACATATAGAATACTTACAAGAAGTGGCAGCAAAAGCCATTATAACATGTGAACAAAAATTCAAATGTCTAGCATGCAGTTTGGTCACAGAATGCTGCAAATGTATCCAAGATGAGAAGGAATTTTGAAGAGCAGGAAGGGTATACAAAGCTAATAACAATTGGTTGCAGGGCTTATGTGCTGCACCTCCTAGCTAAAGACTTCAGTGATCCAAAAATAAAGACTAATCTCATTGAAAATGCTAAATTGCTGAATTGTAACAATCATTTTGCAGCAGCAGCTCTGTAAAGAATGGGTGGAACCAAGCTAATGCTCCCACAAGATGAACTCTGTAGTGAACTCTTTTGAGCAGTATATTAACAACTGGCCTGTTCTGATGACAGTTTGTGAACCCAATCAAGAAAAAATAGATGGCATTGTGAAGGCAAAAAAAACATTGGATTTAAGAGATGTTGAAGATATACTGAGCATCATAATAATAATAATAATAATAATAATAATAATAATAATAGTTTATTTATAGCCCGCTCCTCTAATAAATACTCGGAATAAATACTCATGAAACCCATTTCTGAAGCTTTAAATGAAATACAGAAAAATAGCTGTTTTATTACTAATGCTGTTAAAATTCGAAAGGAATTGAGTGAGCACTTAAAAACAGAACTACACCTGGACAGATGTTTCAACCTGAGAAAATTCTGCAAGTTAACAATGAAATTCTGCTTTAGAGGATGTTCAGTTGCAATTGTACTGTATTAGTTGTCTTTAATGGATTCTACAATTCTCCCTTGATTGCCACCTCCTCTGCTGGTTCTAGCCCATGGGCCCACCATACTCTAAACAGTAGCTAAAGATTCTTTTACAAAAAGTAAAGCCCTGGGGCCTTCTGTGCATTCCTCTTCTCCAATTAATTTAAGAATGTGAACAGACATGTTGGAAAAGCTGCAGAAATATGGATCAGATCTTCCTTTCTTCCTATTCCTTTTTGTAGTGTATTATGGTAGTCAATGCAACAATCAGAAGTTGTTGGGGTTTTTGTGAGCCAACATATATTTACTGATCATATTCAAAGGTCATTAAAATTTACTGCAGTAACTAACATTATAAAGAAGTGCACTTATGCCCACTAGACTATGGGACCAATAGAGAACAGGATTTTAAGCTGTATTGGAAAATACAATTCTATACTGCAGCATCAGCAATGAAATATTTAAATTAAGAAATGCTAAATTTCAGGTGCAGAATCAAAGTTTAAATGTACATCATAGGCTTTGAGGTGTAAATGTGGAGTATAAATTGTCTCAGCAGTCACTATTGATCTTTGATTATATGATCACAGAGAATACTCTTTTTCTGAAACTTTCCCTCTAACTGTGAAAAAATATTACAAATTCAATATTAAAATGTTTAAAAATGGAATCAAAGGCATTGGACTGTACAACAGAACTAGTTTTTGCCCCAGCTGGTTAAGGGAAAAGCATAATAGAAATGGAGGAACAAATGGCAGCATTTGAATAAGTATGTAAAAGTTTATTTACTAAAGGTGGAACATAAAATATGTTAGTAAGGTGTTAATGTCTGCTTGATAAAAACAGATATACATTGTTCTTTCAGTCATACCTTCCTAGGATCTCATCCTTAAACTTTAATTATTTTAGTTAACAACCAGAGTTTCTAGGAACTCATTCTTGAACAGAAAATTCATTTTGAATACATTTTTTTCCATTTAAGACTTGTAAGAAAATGACTTTTTTTCCTTGACCCATGTTACATCTATGAATGGAGTATGTAAAGATATATAATTATGAAATCTACAGGAGAAGTTACCAGCCTTTTGCTTTTGCAGTTTTAAAACACAGTAGAAAACAGAGTGATAACAAAGAGAAGCCAATGCCTGAGGAACTCTGTCCTCATCGCATGAAGTTGAATGATAATAATAATAATAAAATAAATCCTATTGTTTTCACCAGCTTCATAGTAAGATTTGAGAATGGGCAGTGACATTTAATTCTGCTTCTAACCATAAAGGGAGTCTCTAAAGTGAAGGCAGGAGCAAGGAAGACGTTGTAAAAAATTGTTCATACCACCGCTCATATGGCAAAATTTCTGTCTCTTCTACTATCAACCTGACAACTTTCACAAGCAGTACAAACTACACACAACAATTAAACAAAAAGAGGACTGGAAAACACTGTGTCAAGACTGAATTCAAAGTAGAGCTTGGAACTGAACTTCTCTGATGTTTCCTGCAATCTTCCTGAACACTCCCCCCATCCCCATCCCCGTTCAATACATTAAAGGTCCATGATCAAGACTAGGGGATCTAAAATTAGATCTGCCAGCTGTGTTTGGGTTAGACAGTGTTCACAAGCCCTGCTGTCCCTGTGCCTAGCCTGTCTCATCCTTTAGAGCAAGCATTCTGTTGAAAGCTTATAGAAATGCTGATTTTTCAAATCTGTTTCAACACTCATACTTAATATAGTTCAAAAGACAGAAAAGACAATATCTAGACAAATACCTATTTGTCTGTGGCATATTTAGAACTCTATGTTACAGATCTGAAATGGAGAAATATGTGGGTGTGTATGTATGGAATCTGAAGCAAGATACTGAAAAAAAATTCAGAGACTAAGGGAATCCTGAGAATTGTAATTTCTTGTGGCACCAGAGCTCTCTGGCAGAGAAGGCTAGATGTCTTACAAAACTACAGAATTTCCTAGCATTGAGCCAAGCCAGTTAAAGTGGTCTCAAACTACATTATTTCTTCAATGTGTTTTGGATCTAAGATAAATTACTGAAAACTAGCAATGTACAGTTAGAAAATATATAACATAGTTGTTACTAATAAGTTGCAGACAAATTTAGGGATAGTGTCCCTAAGCAGGTCCCTAGAACACACTTTTTAATAATAGGTTGCCTGAAAGTGATCTGCTTGGTCCTACTAAGCAGCTTCTCGCCACATATTTAACATGTATTAATGCCCTTCACATGTGCAAATATTTAATTGAATTGGGGAGCTCCAAAAATAGGTGACCCAAACTGAAGGGAACTTTAAAATTACCAGATGAGTTCAGCCTTTCCAAATATCTAACAATCATTGAGATGAATCAATCAGGTTGACGTGGGAGTGTTATTGCCCTGTAATTACAGGCTGGAAAAGAATTGTAACTTTCAAAATAATTGAAAACATATGCCTCAATGTTTTATAAAAAATAGCCTAGGCAAAGATAAGTGTAACCAGGCAAAAATGGTCTCATATCTCTGATATCACAATAGGTACTGCTTTTAAAGTTTCAACTGTTCTGTTTCCTTAAATATCTTGCTTATTGATATTCCTTCCATAAGAAATCAAACACATGCACAAATAACTCAAGAAGATGTTCCTGTCATAATCCTTCTATTACTATTCTTTCCACATTATCTTTAAAAGGTTAGAGGCTATCAGCAGGTTGGTAATGGGCCATGACTTAGAATAAAATATAATGGGAACTGAAGCACATTGTATACCATAAATATTCTTCGGTTTCCCCTCCATATCTCACTATGCATAAAGCTTTAGTGTATAGTAAGATATGAACAGAAAAATAAAGAATAAGAGTGTTACGGAATGTGTTGCAGTTTCCATTAATAACAAAGGGCTTCTGAAACTCCACATCAAGTTTCAACACTCACCCTCCAAGCAGGTCCCTAGAACACACTATTATTAGCTTTGTTAAAAGCACTATCACTGCTTCCTCTTGATTAAGACTACCCACAAAACCATAGAGTATGAACATCACCAGATCCAAAATGAATTATGTTCTTAGAAAAAATTATGTTTGCCCTGAAAATATCTGATAAACTTTCTCCACACTTCTGGCCAGTCACCACTTCCTGCCCATCTGGCCCAGTTTCAGTAAGCCTCAGGCAGTGGATCTTTGGTGGGCTGCTGTGACTGCCATGACAGCTGGGTGATTAGGCCAGGACCTTGGAAAAGCTACAGGAAGTTTTAGCCTGGTAGGTACTGTCACACTTGTCCTTTTCATACAACGTTAGCATGGCACAGGTCTCAGTTCCCTGGGAGCCTTAACGGTTCTGGGATTCAAGGAAGTAAAAGAGCCACAGCTGCTGTCTATATTTTAAAAGCTTCTACAAGATATTAGAATGCCTTTACTAGTTCATGAAGAAGCACAGATAAATACAGGAGAAAAAATGTCAAGTCAGCAAAAATTTAGGTAAATTATTTAGAATGAAATAGGAATAAAGGGAAGATAGTAGGTGTTACAAGATGATGAAGTATAGTGGAGAAGAAGGGTACTTTAATGTTTTAGAGAACAGCAAATGGAAACTCCTTTTGGAACTCATAATCAGACAATGTCGCTCTCTTTTCTTTGTTTTTGTTTTTTTAGAAGAGAAAGACCATGAAGGTAATTAATGTAAAGCCCTAATTAAAAGGAACCCTGGTGGCTCAGTGGTTAAATGCTGGTACAGCAGCCATAGTGTTGTACATTTGATTCAAAGTTCACCCAGCCTTCCATCTTTTTGTAGATCAGTAAAATGAGTACCCAGATTGTTGGGGTCAATTGGATTACACATAGTAAACTGCTTAGGAAGTGTTAGTTCACTGATAAACAGTATAGAAATGTTCTTGCTATTGCTATTGTTATTACAAATGTCATTGACCAGAGTAGGTAATAGGATTCTAACTTTGGTCACTTTCATGCCAGGACAATATCCAGCCTAAGGGTAGTACTTTGCTTATTACAATTATAACTGCTGGAGGCAAAGGTGAAAGGGTTGACTAAGAAGGAGCCAAAACAGCTGAAGTGTATGGTAGCCAGGGAGGCATAAGGTAGTTAAAAGAAGACATCCAGGATACAGCTCTTACAAACCTGCCAAAGGCCCATCTCAGGTTGCTTGTGTTGTCATCAGCATGGCTTCTGCTGTTTTGCTACTACCATTAAATTCACAATCAGTAGTAAATAAATATTAGTGTTGTATAGGCTGAATCCCACTAGTTTTGCTCCATCAGTAAAATGTTTCCATCAGCCAAAAAGGGAGGATACTGATTCCAGCAGCCAATTTTACTTTTTCTAAATTTGCTCTGGGAAGGTCCCCTGCCCCAATCGAATAATACAAACCTACTTTTGGTGCAAAGGCACTCAATGGATTCCATCGTTTTAGTTAAATTTTGTAACCTAATGGAAATGTTCACATAATCAGAACATGGTAAAGCCTTCATTATATTATTCAGTACCTCTAAATGGTTTAATCAAACTACCAAGTTGCTATGGATGAAAAGAACATTAAAGAATGTTTGAAATATGCCTGAAAAACTTGTTTTTTAAAATTTGGGAAACAAAAACAAAGGAAGTGTTGGACTGATGAGGCCTGAAAGAGATGGGCAAAAACTGCCACCTTTGGGTCAATCTGGGGCTGTGCCTTACAGATGACACAGGTCCCCAAGTAGGCCGCAAGTCATCCCGAGGTCAGCTAATGCTGCTCAAAGCCAGCTGCAAAAGGAGTAGGAGAAAACTGCTCCTTGCCAGTGGTCTGTTCTGGAATGTGGCAGCGGTTGGCCTTAAGACTGCAGTGCCTGGTCACCATGGACTCATGATCAGGGATGGAGGGGCCTTTGGCCACACCAAGCTGCTGGTCTGTTTGACCCCATAGTTAGGGAGTTGTGGGTCCAAAACACACTGCAGAAATAATCCAGTTTGAGATCACTTTAACTGCCCTAGCTCAGTGCTAGAGGATCCAGGGAACTATAGATTATAGTGGTGCCAGAGCTCTCTGATAGAGGAGGTCTGTCAGAAGTCTGACAGAGAAGTTTTGTCACAAAAAACTACAGTTGCTAGACCTCCCTAGCATTTCACCAGGGCAGTTAAAGTTGTCTCATACTGCATTATGTGTGTTTTGGATCATTCTGAGCGAAAAAAGGAAATAAAACAGCATTTTCCACAAGGGAAAAGTTTTTTCTTTCCAGAAGATGGTGTTTCTGCTCAGAAATATTATTTTCTACATCCAAAATTATTATTTACTCCATTTAGAAAATATTTCACACGTGCAGAAACTACTGTTTTCTGCAAGAAAAAAGGGAATTTTGTACATAATGAGCACCATAGAACAGTATTTTCTACACAGAAAATAGCATTTTCTTCATAGGAAATAATTTCTGTGCAGAAAATGTGGTTTCCTATGCAAAAATACTGCATACAAATTTTGCACTGAATTAAGTCCTGAAGTGCAAATACTCTTTGAAATTTGCACAATTCTCTAATATATTGTTATTTTTGTTGTAATGTTGTGTGCCTTGAAGTCATTTCTGCCTTATGACAACCATATCCCAGGATTTTCTTGGTAAGATTTGTTCAGAGCAGGTTTGCCATTGCCTTCTTCAGAGGCTGAGAATGTGTGACTTGGCCAAGGTCACCCAATGGGTTTCATGGCCAAGCAGGGAATTGAACCCTGGTCTCCAGTGTCATAGATCCATAAAACACTGCAGAAATAATCCAGTTTGACAGCGCTTTAATTGCCTAGGCTCAGTGCTTGGGGATCCTGGGAATTGAAGATTTTTGTGGCACCAGAGCTCTATGACAGAGAAGGCTGAATGTCTCACAAAAACTACAGCTCCCAGAATACTCTAGTATTGAGCCAGGGCAGTTAAGGTGGTCTCAAACTGGATTATTTCTGCAGCATGTTTTGGACCATACTCCAACATCCACTATGCCACTATATTCTCTCAAAGACATAGTGGGAAGAAAATTGATACAATTATTTGTTGCTTCCGCCAAGAAAAATTTGGAAAAGAATTAGTACAATCAATATTACAATATCTTTTAGAATTATATTTGTTTAGGAATTCTTATTTTGATGACTTGGTAAGAATGTGCTGTTATGAGGCTAACACAGCATATCATTATTTGTATACTTTCTGATAATGGAAAATAGATACTGATTCTCCAATAATATCCACAACAGATTAAATTATAATTTGGTACATATGTTCCTCCAAGCAGTGATATTTTCAGTGGTAGTCAGACACATTTATTTATATTCTTGTAATATGTTATACTATTTATATTATAAACATAATGGATAAAGCAACAATGGGAAAAACATGCATAATGATGTATCAATTTTCTTTTTTTTTTCTTTTTCTTTTGGTCTCTACTGTTTATACCAGTATATGATGCTTACTTCTGCAATACGTAGCCATTTCTATAGATACAGATACCTACATATTAAATATCCTTTAAAATCCCTTATATAATATTTTTAAAGTTTTATCATGCTCTCCCTCATATTACTTACAATAGAGATTTCTGCACAGACACACTAAATCATGAAATATCTAGGTAAAGATTTATATACAAATGAAAGTACATATGCTTATACATGTTCTCAAACTCACACCTGTTTCTGAGCTTTCCTTTTCCTATTTCTCCTGAACATTTACATGAATAATATCCAGTATCATGGACCTTGAACACTGATGACTCTGGCTAACGCTTTTATCCTTTGCTTGAAATTACAGGATCAGTCTAGCCAGAATTTATGAGAACCAGACCCCAGACCTCACATAGCTCACATATTAGACCATTAGGCATCTAACTACCTCTGAACAATTTCAATGCATTATCTTGCCTTCTCCCTGGGGCACAAACTTAACTCGTCCATACTTTTAATATATTTTGTCGGCATGAAGCAGATCGAGTTATTACATGCCACCAGATCACAACTTACAGAAATCTCATCTCTGTACAATGATGCAACTAATATCTATCTTATACATTCAGAGATAGAATTGTAAAGATAGGGTTGTAATTTTTTTAAAAATGTCAACACATTACATGATAGGTTATTTTCTCTTCTTACTTAGATAACTTAATTAAATATTTGTATTTATGTGTATCTTTTCTGCATTTCTGAATAAATTTCACATTTTTAAAAATTTTGTATGCACACATTTTAAAATGACAGTTTAATTTGGTTGTATTATATTGCATTTTATTATTTTAATCACTGTTGCACTGTAAATAAATGAGAAAAGACCCCCGGCTATAATGTAAACTGGTACCTAATTTCTTATACTTCATGATGTATAAGAAAACTGACTTTAGATGGAAGTCAATCTCTCCTGGCTAGGTTTATTGCACTCTTGAGTACTCCTCGATGCAAAACTATACATTGGAATTAAGTTTGTTGAGATGGCTGGAAGTGTATTATTAATTATACCTGATTTGGTGAGAAGTCTATAATCCTTTCTTTCAGATTCAAACATAATCAGAATTGCTAGTATCCCCATAGACGCAAAGCAGTCTCAAACTAGTGTAATGTACTATATGGGGGTGTCCCCCAGAAGCTCTTTTGTTATTGTGTGCCTTCAAGTCATTTTAGACTTATGGAGACCCTAAGTAGAATCTACTACAGGATTTTCTTGACTACATTTATTCACAGGAGGTTTGTCATTGCCTTCCTCAGAGGCTTGAGAGAGTATGACTTGCCCAAGGTCACCCAGTGGGTTTCCATGGCTTAGCAAGGATTCAAACCCTGGTCATAATCTACACAGAACAAAGCAGCCTGACTGCTAAGAAAAATGGATTCACATCAGTATATTCTAACAGTGTTCCACAGCTTGTACAGGCTTCTCATTACACTTATATGTAGATTTAGTATGCATGGGATTATGCTTTCCCTTAGAATGCTCTTAGATTAGAATTCTATAAACATGTTTTTTTAAAAACAACAACAACACTATTTTTGGTCACTACATAAAACAATTAGATGTTCTCACTAGCCACACCATAAAAACACAGGCACATGTTTCAAGTAATGTGTGTTTTCATCCTGCCATGCTACAATACATGTCTGTTACTTCTGCATCTGATGATTCAACTAGAATCTGAGAATAGGCAGTACCTCACAGGACACACTTAACACCAAACAGAACTGAACACTTGTTCTAACTAAAACAAACAGCACACAAAGGTCATCAGTCCCAGTGACTTAAACAATTTTGATGGAGACCAGTCTTTGACCTTGGTGACATGTGTCTCTGTTCTTTTCAGCAGTCCTTGGTGTCTGCATCAGAGGAATGCAAAACAGTCATGAAGCTGGAACAGACAGAGGTATCTCTGTGGTAATTTATAGAGCACATACACTTTATTGCACTGTAAGGAAACTATTTTTGCACCCAACAAAAGCCTAACTAACTAATTTCACCAAGTTATCAGCTACATACTTTGGCATGTCAACAATGTGTAAATAGTCCCATAGTGGTAGAAAACATGGCCCTCAAGAATAATTCTGGCTTTGTTCCATTCTAATCTCTTTGCCTCCTGCCATATCTTCCATTGACACCATTCCAACTCGTCAGACAATCTCTCTTTCCTCACTCATAGTCCTGTTTATAAAACAAAAGTAAAAGTAAAAAATTAAATAATTTCCTGAAACATCTTACAGTGCACCTGTGCTGTACGCGGGTGCACAACATGTGGCTTCAAGCATATGCAGCAATCAAACAAATGGTGTGTATGCCCATGGCACATTGTTTGCAATGGGGCATGACCATATGCAGAATTTCCCTTACACGGGGGGGGGGGGGGTCCGAAGCAGATCCCACTGTAATGCCATTTTTTCTATTTTGTTTTCCACCAAATAACATTCTGCCTTTATTTACTTTATCATTTTTCTTCACTCTTCTTCCAGGCAATTGAGAGCAGTATGCATTTGGTTATCCCATTATATATCCTCAGGCATCACATTAATTTAATTTTTGCACCAGCTTAAAAAATGTAACATCTCTGTCTTGGGAGTTGTGTCATTTCTAAGAATGAGGCTAAACAATTCTAGGAGATGGCAACTTTGTATAAAAACAATTAAAAAGGATATTATAAGGATTTAATTTGCAGCTACAGCAACTCTGGCATTCGGTGCTTGCCAATTTGGAGATTTATCCAAAGCTGTATATGCAGCAAGGAATGAGAGGGACGATTGGCTAAAGCAGATGGGTCAGAAATACTGATCTCCAGCCATGATCGCTCTGGGACCGCAGCGACTGGACGGCTCATTCTCAAAGCATGCCGTTGCTGCAGTCCCAAATAGGCCACTGGCAGGAGTGGATTAAATCTGCCTTGAATCCATATATCATAATTGGCTGTGGGCTGCCCTAGGTAGTCTCAGAGCAGCTTCCACTTGTTTCGGGGGGGGGGGGGGGTGCATCATCTAAACGCTATGCCCCAGAAGCAGCCAGAAGCCGCTCTATTTGGCTTATCTGTTTCAGGGCTATTTCTGACCAAAAAAAATAAAATAAAAATGGGACATATAGAGGAGACCTCTCCTGCCTTATCCCAATTGCACTCTCTATCTTTCCACATCCTCCCCACCCCCATCCACATCAAGTATATCAGGCAAGCAGCAAAACCAGGCAGAAGTATCTACATAAAAATAGAAGAACAGGAGACAAGATAGTGCTGTTCTCCCCATTCACCTCCTTTTTCCTAAGAAGTAGAGATGTAAAGAATATTTGTATTTGTTATTTTTTCCTTGTGTTGATGTGAAAGGGTTCCTTCATGAACTGAGACAAAATTGAAACAAATTATCAAGCAACACAAGAATTTCCATACCTGTGTAAGTGTTCAAAACTCCCACATTTTTATCATCCGCAAAAAATGTACTTCATGCAAAATGTTTTTTAAAAAATGCAAAAACCTTCTGAAATTTTCACAAAAAAACTGCAGAACTCCAGGAAAGAAAGAAAGAAAGAAGAAAACCAACCACTCGTTCATTCTGGCTCTACATAAAATGAAGTGGGAGTTTTACTTCTTAATAGTAATATAGATATTTGCATATTCCTTTTTCACAGATGCAAATAATAATTCAAAATTGTCCCTCCACTGAATAAGATTTTAAAACTCCCACTTCACCTTATGTAAAGCCAGAATGAACGAGTGGTTGGTACCATGAATGTTCATTCTTGGAAATGGAGAAGAGCAATCCACTAAGCCATTGGTTATTCCTCATGCTGGCATTCCTTCTTTTTCTGTTTAACCAAAGATTCCTCTCTCCCTTCAGTTACACTACAAATCTTTGAACCATCTTAAATTGATCCTGAATATCACTTTTCAAATTACCCTTATTTCCCCAAAGTGTTAGAAATATTCCAGAGTGTTAGATGGACAAAAAATACAGATTCGGCATAAAGATGAAAAGATACCAAAAATAAATGCAGCCTTTCATTCTTTTTTGAAAGGTGGGTTGGACTGCTCCTCTAGTCCACAAGAATGAGCATTCAGAATAAGTACCAACCTCTCATTTGAGAGGAGCAATCCATTAGCTATATGGGATACCCAAATCTCATCAGATTTGGATAGAATTTTAATGTACTACAGCCTGAAGAAATTTGTGACCAAATGCTGCTCTGTATCTCCCTACTCTATAGTACCTATTGCTTGAACTGCGCACTTCTGCTTATTTATCCTAACAGATAGTTCCTGCAAATTTACTGCCTCACAAATGTCCTTCAAGAATATTGCTAAAGTATACACTCATGTGGTCATCACTGATCTTGTGCAATTTGCCCAAACAAGGCTTATTCTCTAAATCATAAAATAAATCAATGAATAAATCTTCTCTTTTTCATCTTGAAACCATCCTTTTTGTAGCTTTGTCATCTATTGTTCTTGGACAAAATGCTATGAAAATCCCACCAGTGTCTCTGTTTTGTTGTTGTTGTTGTTCTAGCAATAAATAACCCCGCGGCTCTATGTACATCCGTTGTGTGCCACTTTTTCTCTTTCATACGATTTGTTTAAATTGTCAGCTCCACCTTGCTTACTTTTAGACTGTGTATTATGTAATTATTTTAACTATTTTGAATTTTATTTTCATAAGGGTAGGAGGGCCTAGGGATTAATGTAATGATTAACTGTGGGTTGGGGGTTTTTTTCTTTTAATATTGTATCTTGTATTGTATCTTGTATTGTATCTTGTATTGTA
The DNA here is from genome assembly GCA_034509955.1 of Urosaurus nigricauda. Lineage (NCBI taxonomy): Eukaryota > Metazoa > Chordata > Lepidosauria > Squamata > Phrynosomatidae > Urosaurus > Urosaurus nigricauda. The sequence continues at coordinate 55,580,557 of JAOEGL010000001.1, forward strand.
ATCATGCCTTGATCCATAAGAGGTGGGAAATACAAATAAATATTGTTGTTGTTGCTATTGCAACAATATTTGATCTGTTAACAAAATCAAACTATCCTCTAAAATTCTCATTTGTTTAAAGAGGTGCCATTTCTGAAACTCTTCTGGGAGACATACTGTAAGTGCAACTAAGAATACTCTGTTCAATGAAAGTAATCATAAGGATGTTTCTGATAGTGATTCAAATTGATACAACATTAGTCCTTGTAGTACTGACTTTAAATTCCAAATTGGGAACCTATGTATTGTACTTGGAGTCTTCACACATGCTCCTCTTAAAAATAATTCGATATGAGCAGTTTTAATGTATTGGGATGCAACTGTTAGGCATTGAAGCCAGTCGATGAAATGTACAGATGTGCACAAAAGGAAACCAGGAAGCTTGGGCATAATTGTCTGCAGCTGAAGGCTGGAACAGCAGACAGTGTTCAAGGTCAGACATGTGCTTGATTGCACGTAAGCCTGGGTAACATCAAAAGTCTTCCTGAGTGAAGGGACAACATTGTTGGTGGCACAAGGAAAAAGAGTCACCAGAAGAGGATGGGTTTGTGACCGCATGGCATAAATCTATAAATAGCCTGCACACCGCAGTGTGGGTTGTTGGGTAGTCGGAGTGGATAGATGGTTGGAGAGTTTTGTTGGACGGGCGTGTATATATTTGTAAATATAGCAACTTTAAGAATAAACACCTCTGAGGAGAGAGATTTGGCTCCAGTCTGTTTCATCAGCAGCGGGCAGGAGGAATTCCTGATAAAGCCAAACAGCTCCAAGGTCGCCGGTAGTTCCGAAGGCATCGGAGATTGCTTTACCTGTGCATCTGCTTGTTTACACCAACAAGGGTTACGGGCCCAGATCGTTATCTGATAAGGCATCTCCGTTTGTGCTGAAGAGTTCAACTGGCTGTGTGAGAGAGGTACTTTGTTGCTGTGATGTGCTGTCAGTGCCGGAAGGCTGGATGGTAAGATTTTTGGACTGTTGTCTGTGTCTTATCACAATTGACAGTAGAAGCTGGGAAAACTGCCAGGACTCTATCTTTACACTGCTTAATGATGGAGGCAGCTAAATTTCCCAAACTAGACGAAACTAATTATGCAGCTTGGAGTTCCTATTGTGAGGCTTTGCTGGTCAGAGAAGGACTGTGGGATGTTGTTGAGAGAGGACCCACAGCAGATACTCTTGACCGAGATAAGAGAGCAAGAGCTACAATTTTGCTTACAATCACGCCGTCGCAGATCAACCATGTCCGGGAGAAAAGAACCTCAAAGGCAGTTTGGGATGCTTTGAGGGAGATTCACCAATCTAAAACAGCTCTGTCAAGAATGATTTGGTGTAGGAGACTGTATGCCTGCAAAATGCAGAAAGGACAATCACCAGAAAAGCATCTGGAGATCATGGCTGATTTGTTCAGCCAGGTGCAGATGAGAGGTGTCGTCCTTGCATCTGAGCAGAAAGCATACATCCTGCTTGGGAGTCTTTCTGATGATTTTGAGAATATTCTGTGGAGTCTTCAGTGTTTTGATGAATCACAGATTACTGCGGAGCTGGTGGCTGCACGTGTCTTGGAAGAGAGCCAACGTCGGCAGTACGAGGCAGGGCTCCAGAGGCAGCATGCAGTACCAAGACAAACACACCCAACCGAGGCTTTCAAGGAGCTGCAACCGGAGAAGGCAGCTGTGTCCAGGGAGAGAAAGTGTTTCCACTGTGGGAAGCCAGGCCATCTCAAGAAGGACTGTAGAAAGCTGGCAGCAGCAAGGAAACAACAGCCTAAAGATCCTGTGAGCAGAAAAGGCGTTGTTGCTGTGGTAAAGAACAATGACTATAAAGCCCATCAGGCTGTAGACCCCATTTGGTTATTAGATTCGGGAGCATCGTCGCATATGATTAATTGTGATAGGCTCCTGAAAGATAAGGTGCCATCTAATGTACATTCAGTTGCTTTGGCTGATGGTGCATCAAGGGAGGCAAAAGTGATGGGAACTGTGTTCATCCCAAGTTTTGGAAAGGACTTTTCAAATGTTTTGTGTGTTCCTAAGTTGCAAAACTGTTTGGTTAGTGTGTCTGAATTAACCACCAGTGGGTATGCATTGAGTTTCAAAGGGGATGATTGTACTATTAGCATAAATGACCAAGTTTGTGCTAAAGCAATCAAAAGAGACAAAATGTACTATATGGTTGACAAGGCAGAATGTTCAGTAGTCAACAATGTGCCTTTGCACTTAGACTGTGCTCATTACTACCATAGAGTCATGGGACATACAAGCTTCACAAGTTTGGGGAAGCTGGGGGAAGTGTGTCCAGAATTTAAAATGTCCACTTGTTCAAACCACCTGGATTGTTCAGTTTGCAGCAGGATAAAGCTGAAGGCTTTTCCTGTGGCCAAACGCAGCAAATGCACCACACAAAGACCTTTTCAGGTTGTGCATGCTGATTTGGCTGGTCCTTTGGTCAAAACCATGGGCAAAAATCAGTACTTCATGGTCATTGTAGATCGTCACACACGGTTTTCGTATGTGATGCTCATGAAGGAAAAGAGTGAAGCTGCTGAACACATCAAAAATTGGGTCAATATGATTGAAAGGGAGTTTGAATACAAAGTAGGATCTTTGGTTACAGATAGAGGTGGAGAATTCCTGTCCAATAACCTGAAAAATTGGTTGAGGAGGAAAGGGATCCGCCACAACACGACGAACGCGGCCGTTCCCCAGGAGAATGGCTTAGCGGAGAGACACATTGGAGTCTTAAAGCAAATAAAAGATTGCATGATGCTCGATGCAGAAGCACCAGAGCAGCTTTGGGGGGAAGCAATTTTGACAGCAAACCATGTTGCCAATCGCACTTGGAATTCTTTTGTAAAGAAAACTCCATATCACATGCTGTATGGGAGACCACCAAATCTCAAATACCTGAGAGTTTTTGGGCAGTATGCAAATGTGTATGTGCCTGCAAACTTCAGGAAAAAGGGGGAGCCTAAATGGAGAAGGTTGATGTTTGTGGGGTATTCTGGGAACAGCTATAGATTTTATGTAGGTCATGGGGAAATCTTGCTGTCCAGAAGTGCCAACTTTGAAAAACATTCAGGTTGGGAAAAGCTCCATGCCAACAAAGAGGTTTTTCTCAAGCTGGGGCAAAGTGACTTAGGTACTGGAAATGGAGGGGTGCTAAAACAAGAAGCATCTACTGAAAGTGAACCCAGTACTTCTGCACACCATCACACACAAACACATCCAACTTTGCACTCACCAGTCACTACACAAAAGTTTGAAAAGGTGTCCATGAAAGACACAGAGGTGCAAACTAGTTCTGACAGTGAGGATGAAAAAGGCAGAACAAAAGTGATTGTGCCAAGGAGAACTCAGAGGGTGAGGAGACCTCCAGATAGATTCGTAGTGCAGGGTGCAAGAGCTTGTTCAGTGATGGCAGATGAGCCAGAGAGTTTTGAGGAATTGCAGTCATATCCTAAGGAGGAGCAGGAGAAATGGTTTTCTGCCATGGATCAGGAGTACTTGTCTTTACTAGAAAAGGAAGTGTTTGAGATTGTGGAGAGGCCTAAGAACCACAAGGTTGTAGGTTGCAAATGGGTTTTCAAGAGGAAGGAAATGCCGGATGGAACCCATAGATACAAGGCGAGACTGGTTGCAAAAGGTTTTTCGCAGCAGAGGTTTGAAAATTTTGACAAAACTTTTTCACCTACTGCAAAGCCAGAAAGTTTAAGGCTGGTATTAGCTTTAGCAGCTAGGAAGAATCAAGTAGTGAGACACTTTGATTTTGAAACTGCATATTTGAATGCTCATCTTAATGAGGAGGTTTTTATGGAACAACCTTTAGGTTTTGACAAGGACAGGGATGGAAAGGTTTACAAGTTGAAAAAGGCATTGTACGGTTTGAAACAGAGTGCACGTTGCTGGAACCTTTGCATTCATGAAGAGTTGGTAAAATTGGGATACAAACGCAGCATTGCGGATGCGTGCGTGTATACAAAAGGTGATGTGACCGTTGTGATTTACGTTGATGACTTGTGTGTCGCAGCGAAGTCAGAGAGGGAAATTACATCAGTTCAGAAAGAGTTGTCTAAGAGGTTTAAGCTCAAGGATTTGGGAAATCTCAAGACTTACTTAGGGATTGAAGTTCAGTGGACTGAGGATGGCAGGTGTTTGTTGAGCCAACAGAAAAAGATTGAAAGGCTGATTGAAAAATGTGGCTTGCAGAATGCAAAAGTTGTAAAGAGTCCAATGACTTCTGGAACTTCTAGTGCAGAATCATCAAAGGAATTTGAGAATCCAGAATTGTTCAGAAGTGTAGTAGGTAGCTTGATGTTCATTGCAAACAACACTAGGCCAGACATTTCGTTTGCTGTTGGAGTACTTAGCAGAAAAGTAAGTGTTCCAAAAGTAGAAGACTGGACTAGAGTGAAACATGTGCTGAGATACTTGAAAGGAACCAAAGAAAGAAAGTTGGTGATACAGGGCAGTGAACAACAGCTGGATTGTTATGTGGACAGTTCATTCGCATCAGAATTGCACGACAGAAAGTCAGTGTCAGGTTTGCTTGTAAGATTTGCTGGTAGTCCAATAATTTGGCGCAGCAGGAAGCAAAACTGTGTGGCTTTAAGTACTACAGAAGCAGAATTTGCAGCATTGTCTGAAATTGCAGGAGAGATCCAGTGGATAAGGCAATTGCTTGTGGATTTGGGAGAAAAGTGTGAAGAGCCTACTGTAGTCCATGAGGATTCACAATCATGTATTGCAATGTCTGAAGCTGAGAACTTGAAGTGTAGGACAAAGTACATTGGTGTGAGGTATCAGAATGTGAGAGAGATGGTTCAAAACAAAATCATAAATCTGGAGTACATTGACACCAGGGACAACATTGCTGATGTTCTCACAAAAGCTTTGCCAATTGAAAGGCATGAACATCTATCATGTTTGATAGGCATGGCACAATAAACACAGAGTTTGGCTGTTCAACGAATGTAAACATCGGAAGATGGCAAACACATATGTGGCAAAATGATACACATCTGTACATTTTGGAGGGGCATGTTAGGCATTGAAGCCAGTCGATGAAATGTACAGATGTGCACAAAAGGAAACCAGGAAGCTTGGGCATAATTGTCTGCAGCTGAAGGCTGGAACAGCAGACAGTGTTCAAGGTCAGACATGTGCTTGATTGCACGTAAGCCTGGGTAACATCAAAAGTCTTCCTGAGTGAAGGGACAACATTGTTGGTGGCACAAGGAAAAAGAGTCACCAGAAGAGGATGGGTTTGTGACCGCATGGCATAAATCTATAAATAGCCTGCACACCGCAGTGTGGGTTGTTGGGTAGTCGGAGTGGATAGATGGTTGGAGAGTTTTGTTGGACGGGCGTGTATATATTTGTAAATATAGCAACTTTAAGAATAAACACCTCTGAGGAGAGAGATTTGGCTCCAGTCTGTTTCATCAGCAGCGGGCAGGAGGAATTCCTGATAAAGCCAAACAGCTCCAAGGTCGCCGGTAGTTCCGAAGGCATCGGAGATTGCTTTACCTGTGCATCTGCTTGTTTACACCTATGTCAATGCTTGCTTATACCTTTATCCTTCATAAAGAATGCCTCATTTTAATGATGCACTGGCCAGTTTTGCCATGGAATTTTGATCACCCCCCCCCCCCCCAACGATGCAACCATAGAGATCTTCTACTAATAAATGTGGAAGGCACAGAATAGCTGCAAAAGACACTGAATCTTAAGAAATGTCTGCTACAAAATGAATAATTTTATAAATCGTATTCATTATAAGAGATGGACAGTTACTTATGATGTACCTAGTATGTCCCAAATCCACAGAACTAGTAGACACTGATGCTGCCATAGATAATCTTATTGACAACACTGTCACCTAATGTGACTTCTTTAAGGCAGTTTCTGTGCTCATTTTTTTTTAAAAAAATAATGTGTCACTTCCCTTAGGAACAAGAGTCTCAGTAATTGGTGCAACAACTGGACTATCCACAAGTGAAATTCCATTTTTTCTCTCTCCCCCCCCCCCCAATTGCCTTCATATTAACTGTACAAAGCAAGTCTGCATTATCTAGCATTCACATGAGCCTCCTATTCCAAACCTATGAGTTTTTTAAATAGCTTTGAAAGTATGATTTCCATGTTTTCTAGTAAAGACTACCTCAGTATTAAAGATGTTCTGTTTCCAACAACTGCCTGAGTTATTATTCTGTGTATCAGATTCATTTCTTTGCTCTGTTCTGTATTAAATGTTTGTAGAACTTTCTTTAACCGAGATTTTAAATCCTTTGGAACCAATAGTCTATATATGTTGCTGTTTCAGATTCATTAGATTGGTCTTATAATCATCATCTTATTCATTAGACTATACATCCCCCCCCCCCATTTCTCATTCTATGTCAGATACATCATATACATAAGAACTAATATTAATACTATTTATCTTGGATTTAGAATGAACCTTCTGTTTTCCTACACTTCTCCCATCCATTTCAATATATCTCATCATAACTTTGTGTTCCTTAACTTCTTGGTCATGTTTTTTTTAGGTGTAAATTAGTAGCTTCCTCCAAGCACCTTTTTTCTGTGCTATTGTTATTTACATTAATTATCTGTGTACCAATTGAATCAGAAGTATTTAAATTGTCGTATTTAAATTATTATTATTACTTTGTAGTGCTTACACTATTTTTCATGTTTTAAATTGTTCTAATTTACTTAAACCAATTTACTTGTTCACTCTCTTGAGATCTTCTGATATTCAACAGGATGAAAATATTATAATAAAAATTAAATGAATAAATTTTCATTCCAGTGCCAATCTTGAAGTCTAATTGGAATTGTTTTGGTTTATTAGTTTCATTCAATGATCTGGAGTTGGGTTGAACCACCTGCTTAAATACAGTGATGACAAAGGAGAGGTTGGCAGGCTATAGTTGTCAACATCATTCACATCCAGAGTAAGGATCTTCAGGAACTGCCTACATACCACATCCTCTAAGTTACCAACTTATTTAAAGAGGCCAGTATCATTTCCTCTTTTCAATGGGAATTTCCAACTACTTGGTCCCAGTCAGTCATCCCCTTTCTGTTAGAATTTAGCTAGTGATGTATTTGTCCACCTGGCTGAGTAACGTTCAATCTCTTCTGAAGAGCCACGAAGGAGAAAAGTCAAGTACACAAAAGCTCAGTCAAATGTGACCAAGCACCTTGTCCATATCCTTGGGCTTATAAAACAACTTAAAGCTGTACACTAAAACTATATTGGTCAGTACTTTGGATGCCTATACTTGCTGGACAGCCTTTCCTGTTGGATCTTATTCATGATGGATGTCAGCAACAACTTCTCAAAAAAAATGTCACAGCATGCTGCTAAGGATTCTACCATTAAACTCAGAAAAGCTCCACTGAGTGACATGAAGAAAATGTGGTAAAAATGGCTATTTGCTAGAATCTAATATTATTGAGTAGTCTCAATAATGAAGTATATCTTGTGTACATTTACACTCAACACAAGTCTTCTTCCTTGCGCATTCTAGCCATATTTTATCTTGTTTCATTAGTTCCAGAGTTGTTTCAGCTTGGCTGAAAAGAAAGGGCACTTGGGCACAATTGTGCCAATTGCTTGAGTGATTTTTGCATTTCAGAAACATAAAGCAGCAGCAATACCAATAGGGAAATCCCCAGAGACCTCCAGAAGTCATTAGACAGAATGGACAGGAAGCCTAGAGAGAATCCCTGTAAATCAGAATTCCCCATCCAAATCTTGAGTCTGTATCGGTACACCCAACACAAGAAAAAGAGGAAAATTATAACATTCTGTGTAGTAAATATTCTGAAGCATTAAAAGATGGAAGGAAGGGAGATGAGAGAATAACAGGAATCAGCATCTGTCCTGTCTCGTATGTGTATCTCTGAGCCCATCACACCCTGAAGTTGTTTTAAAATAATGCATCAGAGATGGAAGGAGACAGAAAGAGCTGACAACTGGAAAGCTAGATGGCATTGCTGAGGTAGACAGATTAGGCCCAGCAGCTAGCAGTTGGCTGATCCTTAATGTATTTTTGTACCTTCTAAGTACATAACATTCATTTTGAATTTCCTGGTGACCACCTATGATGATTTTAAAACTGCTGAGGATGAAAATTATTTAAAAGTCTGTAGCTTAAGTTTGCTAATACATGCACTTCATTATTGGATGATATTGTAGGCATATAGTTGTTACAAGGCACATTTTACCAATATTCTGTCATAAAATTCTATTATATAAATGGTCTTAGATGCTTAATAATAAATGCACGTGCACATTAACACTCGGCTTAGCTAGTGTTACAGAAACATATTGTACCATCTGTTTGAATGAACCAATCCAAGGTTTATCAAAGCTCCTTGTAGCTAAAATTTATAGATTTTTTTTAAAAAAGTAGTATCAAAGGGTAGAAGCAAATTTTCTCAGTGCTTTAAGCAATAATCTTCCCTACTTGCTTCTGTCATTTGTTTGATTCTAAAGTAACTCAGTAATTACACTTATGTAATAGATACCAAATGTTCTATAAAAATAGAGATGTTCCCCTCTGTTCATGAGGGCTAATTGTAGATGTTCACAAATCAGTACCTAGAGCAGGTCTTCAATTTGGGAGCAAAAGTACAGTTTTATGTTTTAAAGATACTAGTTTAAGGGCTAGCAGTAACATATCTCATCCTCTAGCACAATGAGAGATTTTCCTTTTGCTTTCACTCTCCTATCCCTGCTGTCCCATGTGCTACAAAAAACTATTCTCTACAGAGTATCCCAGCCCTTTGGAGAAGATTTTAAGTGTTCACAAAGGGCTGTGGGAGGGAGGGAAATCTAGTTTTCTCCCAGTTCTAATGATAAAATTACTTGTGTCACTGGAATGGCATCAATTAAATCCTGGGCAAATTATTCGCATATGGAAAATTTCCTTTTCAAAAAAAATATTTTTAACACTTTTCCAGATACATAAAACCATGTTATCTGCCTTTGACTTGATTTCAACTCATGTTGACCCTGTGGATGAACCCTTTCTTCCACTACTCTGCTTCTTGCAAGTCCATGCCCCCCTGACTGAGTGCATCCATCTGGATGTGGTCTTCCTCTTCTTCATCTACCTTTACCTTTCCTAGCATTATTGTTTTTTTTCCCCAGTGAGCCATGCCTTATATGGCCAAAGAACACCATCCTCAATTTAATAATCTAGGCTTCTAAGGAGATCTCTGGCTTGATCTGTTCCATAACCAATATGTTTGTCTTTTTGGCTGTCCACTGTGTCCTAAGCACTCTTCTCCAGCATCACATGTCAAATGAGTTGATTTTCCTTCTGTCTGTTTTCCTTTTCTGTCCAGCTCTCGCATATGTATATGATGATAGGGAATATGATAGATTGGACAATTCTTACTTTGGTGCTCAGTTGTATATCCTCAGTTCACTTTTTGTGCACAGTTTAGTCTTCAGAAGCTTTTCTAGTTCTTTCATAGCTGCCCTTCCCATTCCTAATCTTCTTCTTATTTCTTAACTGCACTCATAATTCCAGTCAATATTTGATCCAATGTATGGTGATTCTTTAATTATTTTGATTTCCTCATTGTCTAGATTGAATTTATGTATCTTTTCTGTGGTCATTTTTTGGTTTTCTTTATGTTCAACATTAATCCTGGCTTTGCACTTTCATCTTTGGCCTTCTTTAGTAACCATTCCAAGTCTGTGATGACTTCCACCATTATTATAATCCATGTACCTTAGAATGTTGATGTTCCTTCCTCCTATCTTTACTCCTCCTTCTTCTGATTATAGCTCTACTTTTCTTATGATATGTTTGGTAAATAAGTTGAACAGGTAGGATGAGAGAATGCAGCCTTGCCTGACCCCTTTGCCTATTGGGAACCATTCTGTTTCTCCAAATTCAGTTCTGACAGTGGCCTGTTCTCCTTGGGACAGATTTCTCATCCAGACTATCAAATGTGGTGGCACTCCCATGTATTTCAGTGTGTTCCATAGCTTTCCATGATCTATACAATCAAATGCTTTGCTGTAGTCAATAAACACATGCTGATTTCCCCCCCTGGAATTCTTTGGTGTGTTCCATTAGCCATTGTATATAGGCAAAGTGATCCCTGGTGCCTCTTCTTTTCCTGAATCCTGCTTGCACCTCTCCATGTATAATGAAGTACAATGGAATGTACTAATCTCAAATAAATGTGTTTAGGATATCACTGCATAGTACATCTTGGCCTAAATCTAATTGTTAGCCCCAACTGGAGTAATTCACACCTAAGTGGTGAGTTACCATTCAGAAATTGTAACTCAGTAGGTATTAATTAATTTTTAAGATTTATATCTCACCTTTCTCCCAAAATGGATATACTCTGCTTGGTACTAGCATTTGCATTTAGACCATATTTCCCATTTGTTTAAGAAGAACATACTTCCCCTGGAATCTCTTAAAGAGAACAGGATTGTGTCCACTTTCTATATTGCAGTTCTTATGTATAGTCTAAAATATCTCTTTAATGTTTTAATTTAAGGGGAAATCCTCAACAAATGAGCACGTAAAAGCAGTCATGTTTGATTGAACAGCTTGGAGGTTGGGGGAAGCAAAGATAAAGGAAAACATTCGAAATGTTTTATCCATGTAGCAACACTTTGTATAATATTCCCTCAAAATATCTTTGCTTAATCCCACCTGTAGCCTGGAGACTTCTACCTAAAAGTACCCATCATTACAGAGTGAACCTTAATGATTTTATGACCTAACTCCCCATCTCCTTTCATAATTTAAGCAAGGTGCACTGGCAAACTGCAAACATCTGTTATCAATATACTATATTTAGAGGCTTATATTTATCTGATATATAGTTTTCTACACATGGAAGTATTTTTAATAGCTTCTATTTACTGGAGTCAAATAAGATATGTATTGAAAAATATGCACAAATAAGCTACGTAGTGCATCTGAGGATGTAGACTGAAGTCTACAAAAGTTCATGCTGTCAATTTCTTTCTTTCAATGAGTCTCAAAGGTGTTACAAGATCTCTCCACATACCGATTTTACAGAATAACATGGCTATATCTTTGAATATTAAAAATATGTAGAAGTCCTGTGTTTAAGTTTAAGATTAACATGAGGGAAGAGTTATTACAAAAAAATCAGTCTTTCATTTATCTCGAGACAATAGATTTTGTTTCTTTCATTAGTTTATCGCCAATTCTATGATCACATGCCCTGAAATTACTTTGTTTTATTGGGTAAACCTTCTATTTCAAAATACTGTATACAACTAATCTAATTAGATATAATCTAATCATATCAGTAAAATCAATCAGTTAAACTGAATACAACAGCAGCAATTCTTAAACTTTTATTTACCACGGATTCTCTTTAAATATCTTTTGTTACCAAGGACTACCAAGACTTAACTCAAGATTTAAAACCTTCAAGTGCATCCAATATTTATTTAAAGTTGCTCATCAAAGGTCTTCACACTTGGAGTGAATGGGAAAAAAGTAAATGCACTCACTTGTACTGTAATATTTTAAGTGGAATGATTCCATACAAATTTAAAGTAACAACAACATCAACAAGACCTAAAACGATTTGTTAATTTTAATAGAATTCAAAGATATAGCCGTATTACTCTGTAGAATCAGTATGTAGAGAGATCTTGTAGCACCTTTGAGACTAAGGGGCAGTATAGACGGGTGGCTCAAAACTGTCTCTGTATGGTGCGCATGTGCAACAGCATTTGCATGCTGCTCCACAGATGCGCACTTAAAAAGGAGCTGCTCTAGGTGGCTCCTTTTTTGCAATGTCATAGGGCTGCCACACAGCGCTATGACGCTGCTTCTGCCAAGAGGTGTCTCTATGCTGCGTCTCAGCTGTGCAACAGTTTTTTAAAAAAAAAATTAAATTTTTTAATTTGCTGTACCCCACTCCGAGTATTCTGTTATAGGAGTGGGTTATAAATAAACATTATCATTATTATTATTATTATTATTATTATTATTATTATTATTATTATTATGCACCTGCGGTGATAGTAGGGATGGGTGCATCTGGATGCCCAGCCCTATCTAGCCCTTATTTTGGTCCTAGGGTGCCACAAAACACCCATCTGTACTGGCCCTAACTGAAAGTAAAAGTTGGCAGCATGAACTTTCCACCAAATGCAACTGAGGAAGTAGACTTAAGTCTACAAAAGCTCATGCTACCAACATCCTTCTTTCAGTTTGATTCAAAGGAGATACAAGATCTCTCTACATATTGTTAATTTTAATTCATTCATTAAAGAATAGGCTGGTGCTACAATTCACTTGCATATCATGTTAATATATGAAATTTGATTCTGAGCTCTATGTTTTTCAAAATAGTTATATACTTATTTTCAAGATAAACAAGAGCAGAGAATGATTTTTCATGTTGTTATGAAAGGGATCAATACTTTCATATCCGAAAGTTCCAGAAAATCTGTTTGTGAGCCTGGAAATTTGGAAGGGACTTTGTCTGGAACTGCAGTTTCAGAGCATTATCTGTGAAGCTTGTCGCAGGAACAGGCAAATATTCATGGAAACTATGCTTGAAAATGTTGTGTGATGAGTGATGTGTCCTTATCAAAGAACTCTTCATTGGTGGAATCAAGACAATTTGTGAGGTTTGGAAATGTCTCACAGTTTTGGTCTGATAGATTATGATACTAGAATTCCAACTTTTTCATCATTACTACGATCTTGAGTTCAACTTGAAAAAGCTAACTTTTTTTCTTTGTAAGTTGAATATATTTAAATGGATGAAGATGTCTGACAGATATGCTAATTTTACTAACCAGGAACAAATCTGTCCAACAATCACTGAAGTGAAATTGCTGGTCCAGAACAAATAATCTTATCTCTCAATTCCAAAAAACCAGAAGAACTTTACCTCATGACAGCCAACAAACTTCACACTGTAGTAAAAGCTAATGGTGTTCACTGTCCACATCTTTGCACGAAGCTGGACAAATTGTTTTGAATTCAGTTATTTGCTTTTTATAAAACTGACAATTTTTAGTGATTCATTTAAATTCTGTTTTAGTTTTTCTGATATCTTCTTAGCAACTAAAACTTCCCTATGTATTCAACAGTGGCATGATTTGCTTTGCTATTCATATCCAGTAAGTTTTCCAGACATTGCCCATGCCCCATCTGTGCTAATTCCAACCAATTCCAACCCATCCATAAACTCATTTAAGCTGTTAAATACTTCTTCAGCTATAGTATGTACCAGTAAGGAGATGAACAGTAAGTCTTCAAAAATATTTCTATCATGTCCATGCATGCTGTGTGCCTTCAAGTTGTTTCTGACTTATTGTAACTCTACAGATGAACCTATCATGGGGTTTCCTTGGCAAGATTTGTTCAGAAGTCTACCATTGCTATTCCCTGTGGCTGACACCATGTGACTTTACCAAGGACACCCAGTGAGTTTCCATCATTGAACAGAGATTGAACTCTGGTCTGTAGCATCGTAGTCCAACTCTCAAACCACTACACCACACTGGCTCTCACATTTATATATACAAGGTATCACAATAAGGTTGCTTTGTTTGTGATGTCTGCACTTTTGTCTGGGTGCAATGCAAAATAAGGTGACATAGAAATTCTTTCTAATAACTGTTCCTTAATATTGGCTAGAAACTTTCAATTCACTTCAGAACTGTGTCATTTGACAAAAATATTATATGGAAAGGCCTTTGGCAGCTTTCTCATTGATCAATGCTGAAACCATGATTTTTGCACCAGGTAATACAAGCTCTTAAGCTACTGTGTGAGGTTTTCTGGTTTTTTGCTATTAGGTGAGAAACTTTTATGCTCTTTGTGGCATGTTCTTTATGCTTAGAATTGAGATGTCTTTGCAATGTTGACTGTTTCATGCCTCATTGGACAATACATTGTAACAATATACATACTGTGATAGTTGTTTGTCTTCAGGGCCTGTACTCATAAAGCCAATCACCATATATTCCTTGCTATAACTGTAGTACTTTTAAAGATTACTAGAAAAAGCTTATTTTTGCTTTTAACAAGATGCACCTTCATCAATATGATCACCATTTTTATGTTTCGGATTCAGCCATCCAGCTATCCAGTGGGTCAGGCAAAAAGTATTACTAGAAGTTCAGTGCAATAACATTGAAAAGTCACTTTTGCTATTTCTGCACACAGTGAAAACATACAAATGAATGATGCTGAGTGGCTGAGAGAAAGCACATGACATTTCCTGCCATTTTGCATACAGCCAGAAGTTGCTGCTCTGGCTGCACAAAACTCTAGTGTTGTCCACATTGTGCTACCATATTCTCCAAATATGTATTGCTTCCCAGAATGTCTTTATTTGCAGAAAGTGAAAAAGAAACATTCCTTTGAGAACATTCTCTACACAACTATAGTATTCTGTATAGACGTTAGAAGGAAAATTGATTTTTCCAGCAACCATCTATTGCTGTGAGATTTCCATGGAGTTTATCACATGGGAGAAATTTCTCTCAATTGCGAATGGAGCCAATTCGCAATTATGTGAATTTGCTAGTTTAGTGAATTTAGTGAATTTACGTGAAAACTGATTGCATTCAGAATGCATTCAGAATGACTTCCCATTTCCAGAAAATGACTCCCCATTGCCCGAAATTGCATGAGATACTTTTATACGCATTAACATAAAACCTATGATTGCATTCGGAATTACTTCCCTTTTGCCCGAAATTGCGTGAGATACACTCATACGCAGTTACATGAAACCCCATGATTGCGTTCAGATTGCCATTGCATTATACCCCCAAATTCTGTCGTATGATAAACTCCCATGTAACAAATGCAAAATATTTTGAAGTGGCTTGGTCTTAAATGATTAGTTAAAACCTAATAGCTTTACAAAACATCTTATCTTGCTGATGAAAACAAACATTGCTAGAACCATTTGCTGGTGTGGTTCAATGAAGCTGCCTAGGTTTTTGGATTGTTCTTGTAGTCATGATTATGGGCAATATCATGATGAGTGTCTGCACCATTACTGTCCATCACTAACAGGAATTCCACTCAATAATGAATTAATGTTTTATGCACATGTAGAAGTTAAAAGATGAGAAAAATAAATTCATTTTCTTCTAAATATAAAAACTTTTATTTACAAAAATCTCCTTTTTGGTAATAATAAATATTATTGTAAGAATTAAATGCCTAAACATACAATGAAATACAAGCTCTTTCTCATTTTTCTTTCAATTTTCCAGATTATCACTGCTTTTCATAAGTCAGCGAGAAAATCACAAGAGATATTTCAGACAGTATTCTATTCAAGCATTGCACAAACATGTCTATAAGAGAAGCATGTATAGTAACTACATTGTGAATTAAAGGGTCATGGTAAATTTACATGTTTAATTGCCAACATTTAGTACAATCTGCATATTTTAGCATTCACATTTGATGTCAAATCATAATTTATGAACATATTGTATATGTTATATGATTATACTCAAAATGCAAAAATCTCACATCACATCTAGATTTGTATCATCAAGACCTATTAACTATTGCAACTAGTTCAATCATAACCATGTCACACAAATCTACTGGCAAGGACAGAGAGAAATGCCCAATACCATGGCATATTTGTAAACTAATTCTATAGAAAAGATGATGAAATTTTATGCCCATTTTTTTCAGATACTAATTGCTTGGGAGTAGGAGTGGAACAGTCATGGGCAAAAGTAGCCATATTTCTTAAATTACAAGTGTACAGAATAATGCAGTGATGGGCAACCTTTGAGCTTGGTGTGTCAAACTTCGCCCAAAAACTGAGCGTAACTTGGGTGGTGTGTCACTTTGAGGAAAAAAAACATTATTTTGCGATATTTATAGTTTAAATCACTTATTTTTATAGTTTATATGCTTATAGTTTAAATCACTTATCTCTGTAATGATGGATTAGAAATCCATGACACCCCAGAACAGTAGATAATTGTTGCTGTGGTTAACTGTTATTTGGTTACTGGTAATGGCAGGGCTCCCAGAGATGCGTTCCCTGCTGCATTCCGCTGCTCCCTGCTCTGCCGGCAGAAGTGAGGGCAAAGATACCGGCTTAACCGGAAGTCCCAGAACTAGACGTTCTGCGATGGACTTCTTTTGTTTTGGCCTACAGACCTCTGGCCCAGAGTGTCTAATACGGGAGGAGGAAACATTTGCGACTTGTTTCATCCTCAGGAGCAACAAATGTTTCATCCTCCCCTATTAGACACTCTGTGCCAGAGGTCTGTAATCTAAAACAACAGAAGTCACAGAGCGTCTAGTTCTGGGACTTCCAGTTAAGCCGGGATCTTTGCCCTCACTTCTGCCGGCAGAGCAGGGAGCAGCGGAATGCAGCACGGCCAAGTGCAGTAGCCAAGGATGAAACATTTGCGACTAGAGTCTTATTCATCCTTGGCTACTGCACTTGGCTGTGCAGGAGCCGAGAATGAAACATCCTTCTCGGCTTGCAGCTGCCTCAGTGGCCGCGTGTCATCAGAAATGGCTATGCGTGTCAGTGCTGACATGCATGTCATAGGTTCGCCATCAGGGGCATAATGTTTTGGCTGCCACAGGATGATAATCTACATTGTATAACCACATAGCACACCAAAAAATGTTGGGTCTATAGACTGTAGAAGCTATATATGGGGATTTAGTTTAATTGAATCATGGTTTCCTTTTTAAGAAGAAGATTTCTTGTATTTTAAATATATCATCAGTGGCTAGTGACATCTCTAAAGCCATTGTCTTAGACAACATTTTGCCCTTCACTCTGTTTAGAAGGAGTAAAATAAATTATCTATCTGATGAAGCAGGACAATTTCTCACCAAGGTTGGTTTTGCCAGCACACTCAGTATATAAGACGTATATGGGTTTTTAAAATTATTTTCTCTCTCCAATATAACATGTGTACTGAATGCTAATAAAAATAAATCTCCTAATTGCTTTTGATCTATAAAGGGATCACCGTAGTCATCGTCGTCGTCATCATCATCATCATCATCATCATCTCACTTTTCTCCCAAGATTGGGACCCAAAGCATACGGTAATACTCTGGTATGCTAGAATTTAGCTTGGAGAAATATATTGCTCATACTCCACTGCCAACAGTAAGATTACAATATGAGCTGTGATACTTGTACACCACCATACTCATCTTTAAAAGTTATTTTCCTTTTAAGAGAAATGTTTCTAAATCCACAATTTAACCAGGTTCAGTAACTTAACATTTGACAGTCAAACAAAACACAGATAGCCATCTGTAATGGCAATCCTCAGAGTGCCACTGTGATAAAGCAACTTAAAGTTTCACAGTTTTGTGCCAGCTTAGAATATGGCCCAAACAATTCTATGTGTATGCATAATTTGCACATTCTATGTGCAAATGCAAAGGGCATTGTGAGCCTTTGTTAGAAACCAATCATCTGTGCTTATTGCTGCATGTTAAAAAGCCCCACTGTGTATTTGCTTACATTTTATTTTAAATCTCTTTCCTAGATGCCCATAAGTAGATCTTTAACACATAGATGTGGAAATGATATATGATATCTGATTCATTTGAACATGTTTATTAACACTAGGATTTTACCTTAGGCTGTTGGCTGAAAATCTTGTTTGGTAATTCTTATTCAAAGCAGATTGATATGTTGCTGTAGAGAGCTTTACTCATTGATGCAGTCTTGTAGCATCTACACAATTAACTTTCCTTCATTGTACATCAGTGGCATGTTAAGTTTTTCCTAACAACCTCTATGGATGCATATAATCTCATCACAATATATGAAGCATGTCCAATAAAAGGAACATTGATGGGTACTTTGGCTCGGTATTGCACAACGGTTTTATACGGACTGGACCAAAGAAAAATTGGATTTGATTATCAAAACAACCCCATTTCTCAAGCATCTAGTATCACAGTATGTTCAAATTAAATACAAAGGAAATTATATCCATAACACCGGCCTCTGTTATCATATCTAGTATTAAAAAAACCCCAGAGCATCAAAATGTAGCATCATTAAAACTTATGATTTTCCAGTAAATTCATTGAAAAGCAAATGTCCTTAAATTTCATTTTCTGAAGTTTGATGCCGTATTATCAAATGTTCATTTCACCATTTAGAATACATGAAGAATGTGCACACAGAAAATTCAGTAGAATTTCTTATGAAACATTCAGTGTTTTTCTTTACTTAAAATAAATCTCCAACACATCAAAACAACATACGCTAGTGTTCACTTTCTTAACTCAATTATTTCTATCACTCACTTATCACCAGACTCGTGGCCACTTGAAATAAATACCAGAGGTGGGCCCTTTGGGGTCCCACTCACATTTGAGTCACATGAATTTTTAGCTATGATTGTTTTAGCTGTTGTAAGGCATCTTGAGTCCTGAATGGGGAAAAGGTTAGGTGATAGATGATGATGATGATGATAGATAGATAGATAGATAGATAGATTCCAGGTTTCCAATTGTTACAGTCTGTTGCTGATTTAGGGGGGCCAACAAAATTCATCTGATCACATATTCCACATTCTCAAATTTCTCACATTCTGCCTTTACAAGATGCTTAGTGACTCTTCAGAACAGCATGAGAGGTGATAGAGAAGGTGAAATCATAGAAAATTGCCACCTTTTCACCTTTCTCCAACAGATCCTCATTTTCTTCACTCCATCCCTGTTCCCCTTGCAAACTGAAGCAGCCTTATGCTTATGGAGGAAGAGTATAAATCCAACCTTTTATATCACCCAGTTTGCCAAGTCAATGTTCATAATTAGAATATCCATCAATACTTCATAGCCAGATCCCATATGATCTTGGAAGCTAAGCAGGGTCAACTCTGGTTCGTACTTGAATGGGAGACCACCAAGGAATACAAGGGGATGTAGAAAGAATACAAGGGGATGTAGAAGGGGAAGGAACTGGCAAAACCTCTTCTCGGTATTCCTTGCCTAAAAAATACCTATGAAACCATGGGTTTGCCATGAGTCGACAGGTAACTTGAAGGCAGGTGTGGGCACACACACTACATAGTCACTGTGTGAACTGGACAAAGAGTCAAATGAAGCTATTCCTGCTTGGAGACACTATTGCAGTAGTCAAAGTAATGCAGAAAGGTATGTTTCAGGTATACATGCTTCTGATCTTCCCAGAGTTCCACATATAAGTGCACTGTCCTTTAAGATGGTTGACCATGCTAGAGTTGTCATAAGATAGCATGGCAGATCAACACCTGCATAGAGACTTTGTGTGGAAAACTTCTATATATCTATTTTGGTCCTCGGGGCAAGAACAACATTCTTGCATAGAGAAGGACTGGGATTGAAAAACAAAAAGAAATCATACTCTGGATTCTGCTACAAACTAATGGTACTATGGACACTGAGAGGCTTCATCACTGCTTTCCAGGTGTAAATAATATCAAGGCAAAGCAGAGACCAACTCAGCTCCTACATCAATCAAAGAAGATATAGCTATATTGTGCTCTTATTCATTTCCCTGCCAGAATGAACCTTAAACTGCTCCACATGTTTGTTGCCCTGGGAATGCAGAAGCAAGAGGGAATAACACTCTAACTCTAACTCCATTTGGCAAACAAATGAAAAGAGGTACCAAATGTTAAGGAACACTAGCAAGGGAAGATCAGTCTGATCCAAACTGTGAAAAAAATGTGTCATAGGCCCTATACAGATCAGCAAAAAGCGCCAGCCTGTGGGTGGAGTCAGAGCACAGCATCCTCAAACTGGATGCCCTAACATTGCCCCCATGGCGCCATTTTGGAGTGCACCAGTCCCCACAGCATGCACCATCATGATGCACCTACACTGCTGCATCCACATGATGCAGCACCAAAGGGGCATCATAAAGTCGCATCACAGAAGCTATGGTGCTCCTTGGAGGGCACAAAAAGGAGCTGCTTTTTGTGGCTCCTATTTGGGCTCCCCAGGGGTCAGATCGGGGCCATGGTGTGAGGTTGTTGCGGCCTCAATCTGACCAGGAAAGGGGCGGCTGCATGCCACCCCACAGGGGCAATCTGTATAGCCCTATAGTTTACAACATTGATCTACCCGGAAGAATTGATTTCATTCTTCCAATGTTTTCTCTACCTTCCCCTTTTCTACTTTGTGCTACCATTTTAGTTTCAAAAACAGAAGGCATGACCTGCATCTCTTTTTTTATTGAATCCTCTGAAAAGCAAGATAAAAATACAATAGGTAATAATATATAGCCCAACACTGTGGAAAGAGGATGCTACAAATAAAGTAATAGAATAGGGTAGAAATAAATACCAGTATCTGTAAAATGTAGTTTCATTGCCAAGCCACAATTATGATACATAAGACAAAGTTACAGAGATATCAGTAAGACCACTGTTGTCCTAATATGGTATAAGCACTGACATGAGTCCCTGGTTTTGGGTTTGTTTTATTTTTATATCTATATAGTCCTTCAAGCTTTTTGAATGTCTTTCTTCATGCACTGATCAGAATCATACACCTTGCACATTTTTTCTAATGATTGGTATTTGAGGGCAGAATCTTAAGTCAAAGCAAAGAACTTGCAATCCCTACCCCATGACCTATATATGTATTCTTGTTCAACAGACATCAGGTTTGATAGGGCTAAAAGTGCAGCTGTTCCTAAGCTATTCTGCTCAATGAATTGAATCCGATACACCCTTCTTATAAGGGGAATTCCCCTTTTCCTCTCAGTTTCTTGTTTGATGCTTTCAAATAGTATCTGACTTATGGTGACCTTAAGTTGAGCCTATCACAGGGTTTTCTGAGGCTGTGTATGATGTACCCAAAGTCACGCAGTGGGCTTCCATGGCCAAGCAGCGATTCAAACACTGGTCTACAGAATTGTAGTCTAATGCTCAAAATATTGTGCCATGTTGGCTTCTCTCCTTCCAGTACACCACCACCCCGCAGATTCTCTTTTGGTTCTGGAGGCATTTTAGCCCCACACAATAGAAAACGGTGATTAGAGAAATGAAGTGAGGATAGGAAATTATCTTTTCACAAGCACTGTAATTTATGTTGTGCTCTACAGAACCGTTATTCATGTTGTGCTCTGTGAATTTTCCCATTTATATGTCTAAAGACTGTAACCTGTGAGACATAGTATCTGAGCTGGATTAAATTGATTTTAATTAGACAATTTTAATCTGTTGTATTGTGATTGTTGTATTGGATACATTGTATTGTTGTTTTATATGCTGTAATCCCAACTCGATCCATAGGAAGAGGTGGGAAATATAAATAAAAAATTATTATTATTATTATTATTATTATTATTACACATTACCCATTAAAGGCTACATTCACTGTCTTGTGGGCAGAAACCTACTCAAGGAACACTTGAGTCTTGTGGGCAGAAACCTACACCCCTTGTTTCCTCTGCCCCTTTTGCCACATGCCCTCCAAAGCAGTTTTGTTGACAGACAGCTTTGGATACACCCCCAAGTATTCATCTACTAGATCATTCCTCCAATCATGTTTGAAATAGCTACACACATTTATCACTGTACAATGGTTATGGGTTTTGGGGTCATATATAATTAGTGTATACTATTAGTTTATAACACAAAAACTTTTCTTCACTGACAACGGGACAGTTTTAGAAATCCCAAAATAGTTGCTATAGCTAATCTGCAATCACAAAACCAATGTTATCTATTTGTTACAGATTTTGATTTTTCTGACTTTCTCAATGAGCAAGATACAATGAAAAGGACATTTTTAAAATATATTTTTTACAATTTTTCTTGTAGGCTAAGTTTGAATTTTTGACAATTTTATGGAACAATGGCAGACGGTACTTTTTTAAAAAAAAATGCAGAAAATCCGTATCTGGCAAAACAGATTTAAACTGGTTAGCAGGACTCTCGTGAAAGGGAGAGGGGAAAAAACATTGTTTACACTGGGAAAGGGGAAGGGAATATTAGCTATAGACACAAGTACACAAATTCATGGCAGTGATGCTAGCTTTAGGCAGAATAAAGAACAGCGTATTAGACCGCATCAGTTTCTGAACCTTCCCAGCACCATAAGAAAAATGCATATATCACAGGGCTACTGAGATAAAGTAATGCTCAGCCCTAGAGGGCACAGATTTCGTCTTTATGTAAATCAGTGCCTGTCACTGCATGCATGATTCACTGCTCAGAGTGTACTCTTCTGTGACGAATGAGTCCCGCTTAATTTGGCAGTGATTATGCGGGTTGCTGGCCCTCTAAACCCCTTTGAACTTGTAATTGCTGCTGGTTTAAATAATGAACATTAAGGGGTGGTGGATTCATAAAACTGTGGATAATTACAATTTTTCTTTCCCCCCCCCCCTTCTTTGTTTTTTTTCTAATGGAAGGAAAGGCTTCTGAGGCCACTGATAACTGTATCATGCCAGGCTGTAACCAAAATAAAGCTGCAGTCTTCTTCACAGTATGGAAGAAAGGGAAGAGGGAGAGAGAGAAAGAAGGAGAGAGAGAGAGAGAGAGAGAGAGAGAGAGAGAGAGAGAGAATGACTAGGATTCCAGTAGAAAAGGAGGAGCAATGGCATTCATGAATATTCATAGCAAGTCACATCTGTAGCAGACTGCTTTGCACCTTTTTTTCCCCCTTGGTAGTTCAACATGGACTGTAAGTACTAAGGATAGAAGGAGATTATGCAGTTTTTTCAGGTTTTAGTTTATTATCCTTGCAAAGTTATAGTAGTGAAGTTTTCATCCCCTCAAAAGCTGGTGATTTTTATAAAGAGAAAATAAATGTATTTAACAAAACAATAAATGTCCTTTAAAGTTGCATTATAATTTCTGAAAAATCATTGCTTCTTTTTCTCCTATATAAATGAATTTTAAAAAAATAAGATGCCAATCAGAGAACGTTATATAGTATACAGAAAATTCATTCCCACTCTCCATTGCAATCAGTTTTCTAATTCTTCTTGTATTATTTAACCAGGAAAAGACAGATTGCACAATGAAAAAATAGTAGTGCATAAAGATTAGTAACTAAAGGGAGAATGCTACTACTTAGAAACAAAAATGACTGATAAATTTACCAGCCTTGTGTTCAATTTTCAAACAACACAACAAAGATTTATCACTTTGCTCCCAAGGCAAATGAAACAATACAGAGAAAGAGTGTCTGGATTTAGCTTTGCAATGTTTTATTCTTCTTTTCTATCTACAATTTTTAAAGCAATAAACTTTCTGATCAAGATGGAACTAAAAGCCACGCTTCGTCCCCCCGGGGGTGGCGGACCCATTAGAATGGTCTACCCTTGAAGGCTAATGGAACCAATTGGTTTCCAGAAGGCCTTAGAGGGTTTAATGGTTGGCAACAGCAGTGATTCCGTCGAAGCCTTGGTGAACACTTGGAACAGCAATCTTCCCAAGGCTATCGACAAGGTGTTGGTTTTAACCTTTAAAGCCCTACATGGCTTGGGTCCATCTTATCTTAGGGACTGCCTCTCCCCGTATGATCCCCCCCCCCCGCACACTCCGGTCCTCTGGGAGGAATCTGCTGCAGCCTATGAAATCTAGGCTGTCGCAGACCTCCCAGGGGACCTTCTCTGCCGCTGCTCCCAGGCTATGGAATGGCCTGCCGGATGAAATGCATCTTATTACATCTCTCGATTGCTTTTTAAAAGCTATAAAGACACATCTCTTCCAGCAGGCCTTCCCAGAAACCCCTTAATTCCTGGCTCTTGAATTGGGATATGTTTTTCCCCCTCCAGTTCCCGATACTTTGACCTATGACGTCACAGTTTACACCACCCACGGAATGGTTAGTTCGTTTCTGATATTGCATATGTTTTAATTGTCTTTCTGGTCTTAACTTGCTGCTAGTTTAATTTTAAGGGGTGGGAGGTTGGGTAGTGGAATTGTTTTATTCTGTAATTTTTTAATCTGCTGTAACCAGCTTTGATTGTCTTGATAGAGGAGTGGGCTATAAATAAAATTTTATTATAATATTATTATTACTACAAATGTCCCTTTTCTGAATGCAATTAATAAGCTTCTAACAAGCAAGAATAATGCAATTCAATAATAATGCAAACAAGGTATGTCCAAACTATGCAGCTGTTTTCAGATGACATATCATATCTTCCAACATTTCACAAACGAAAACTGGGCCACATGTGGTTAAGCAACATCATAAAGTGAGCAAAATGGCAAAACATTAATGAAGTAGAATTTACTAGACAGGAGGAACTGCAGCAGTTTGCTTTTGCCTGTGTCTACTGGAAAGGGTAGGATTCCACCCTTCCTTTCCTCTCTATCTTTAAATGAGTGCAAACTACTTTTGCACTTTGAACTGTGATTGCAAGAAATGAAGTAAGATGAGGAGAAAAGGGGAAAGTGGGAAGAGGAGGGAGAAAGTAGAACCTTTCTGAAGCAGCTGAAAAATTGCAGGTTAGAGATTAACTGGATCTGTCCCAGCTGAAAGAGTGCAGGATGGAGACTAATCAGATCTGTCCCTGCCAAAGTAGGACAGTTGAAGGTTATGGAATAGAATCATGGTGGTGTACTTATGGCACATGTGCCAGAGATGGCACCTGAAGCCAATTTTTCAGGGCATGAGGGTGGCAGGGAAGAGGAGGAACTGTGCTTGCCTGTTCCTCCTCTTGCCAGCTGTCCTGGGCCTTCAGCTGTCTCAGGAGAGGCAGCTGAAGGCCTGGGAGGGCAGGGGGAAGAAGTCCCGCCCCAGAAGTCCCACCCCCCCAGACATCCCATCCCCCTGGAGGTCCCTCCCCCTTTCCGTTTCTACTTTAAGTTAGAATGCCTGTTAGTTTGGCCACTCAGTCCCTAAAAGATTTGCCATCACTGGGCTAGAATATTCCTAGTTATTTATAATGTGTATTTTTTTTCCTCAAACATTCAGAAGACAGTGTAACGGATGGGGGACAGATAATTGGAATGCTTCTGGGGAAATACAATTGCTTTTGGTATCTGTGGGATACAGTGGGCTTTTGGTATCTCTGTAGATACCAAACTGGATAGGTGATCAAGCCTATTTACACCATATAGCATAGTGTTGTCAAACAATGTCCTATATTTAAAAATGGCAAAATCAAGGTTTGCTTTTTGGAATTTTAAAAAAATATTTTAAGCCATCAATGGTAGAATCTGTGGGTGCAGAATCCATGGGTATGGAGGGATGACTGTAATACAAGTCTAATCAAACAGATATTCTTCCTGTCTCTGAAATGGACTGGCAAATTTTTAACACTAAAAATGCATAAGAGTTCACATTCAGTTTGGAATTTGAAATGCTGCCAGAATAATTCTGGATAAACATTAAACTCCAGAAGTGCATCATGATCCCACACAAATCCCTTTTCATAGATGTCACCTTCTTTGTTTACTTGTACTTCAATCTGGTTGTTCAGCAGCTAATAATAAAAACAGGGACCATATTTGGAATTAAAAGGGCAGAGGGACCAGGAATATTACCTCTTCCTGAGGACTCACTCTCCTTGGGGTAAAGGGCTCCTTAAAATCCCTCCTCCTCCAAACTATGCACAGTCACAAGAGCTTTTAAAAAGTATCTCCTTTGTTATGCATCTCATATGCTCCCTCCCATCTCCTGCCTCATGGATCACAAATGGATGTGGGCAGCTACTGTGTACCCTTCATCAAAGCCTCTACTGGGATTTGATGTGGAGGTAGGAATTTGGAAATATTTTGCCTGTATTTTGAATTGGAGGAACTGGTCAAGTGGGGCAGCTTATAGAATGACTAGCTATTCTGGAGTCCCAGACCATTAGTTGTCTACCCCTAACATACATTCTACCTCGTACATTTATTCATTAATCACTCTTTCAAGTTTACCACAGTACTTTACAGTATGAAATATATAAGTGCATGTATCACATCCTTGGTCTAATTAATGACTGTGCTTGTTGAATTATGCTGAAGCCTTCAAATATTTTTGCTAGAAGAAAGCTGTAGTTTTATACAACAAGGTTTTTAGGTCTAAGAGCCAACTAAAGTCTAAGGAAATTATTGTAGCTCCCTGGTTCTACAGATAAGGAAACAAACATCAAGCGAAGCAATGCTGAAGGAGGAAAAAAATGATTTATAGATCCAAGATAATTTAAAAGCCTGAACACCTTTCTCCACCCATTCCCAGCTGGCACAATCTCTGTCTCATCATGAAGGATTTGAATGTGTGCTATACTTGTGAAATCTTGGCAAGTCAAAAAACCAGGAATAAGCATAGAAGACTTAAGAGAGAGCTCATTGGTGCATTACTTACACCTTTTTAAGCAAGGCAAGGAGTGGAGGGCTAGTGTCAAAATTCATAAAGCCCTGACAGCAGTGGAATAAGGCCTGGTAAAAAATTCCCATGGGTAGAATTGAGCCTACTTCCTCAGATAATGGTGTACATTTGTGGAAGTAGTCTCAAGTCTACAAAAGCTCATGCTATCAGCTTCTTTCTTTCAGTTAGGAAAATCACATCCTTGAAAAGCCATGGGATAAATCTGGGTTGCACACAGGCTGCATACGGGCTGCATATATGAGAATGTGTTAAGACTCTGAAGTTATACTTGCATATATCCTGTTGGGAATGAGATAAAGCACTTACAATAATCTCCTGTCTCAAAGGTGCTATCAAACTCTTTTTCTCCTGGTATGCAGGAATGCTAAGTATGTGTCCACCAATGAGATACAACGGCCCAATACAGACAGGCGGTTTGGGGTGTCCTGACTATGTGCTAGGGTTGCCCAGGTGCAGAGTGACTACATGCCCTGCAACCCTAGCATGTGGCCAGGGTGTCATCGCTGCACAGTGCCATATAGATGGTGCACACAGCAATGATATTGCAGGTGTGCCTCATCCAAATAGTGCAGCGCATCTGCGACATCACCGCAGCACCCTACGGGGCTTGTGGCATCACAGCTGTGACACTAAAAGGAGCTGCTTCACCGCACTCCTTTTTTCCTGCATACCATCACTGCTCCATTTGGCTGCTGCGGCGACAATGCGGAGGAAAAAGAGGTGGCTCCGGACCACCCTTTTTGGGCAGTCTGCCCCTTTATTACTTGTTTCTGGAATACAATTTCAATACAATTTCAATTTTTGATTGGATCTGTTAAAACCTGACCTCAGTAGGGAAGTTTTCAAAAAAAACAATCATGAAAAGCTCAAACATAGATCAAACATCCTGCCCTTGTTCAAGCCCAACAGTAGTCTTAAAAATGGATTCAAGATATCAGTGAAACTAGAAGACCATATTCTAACGAAGCCCCATCAGATGTGATGTAATTTGGAACTACAACAGTGAAAATTTAGGAGAATTATCTTCCTCATGGGCTAGTTCTGCACTCTGTCCATCATATTTGACACATCTAACCAGGGAATGGCAGGCCATGGAAACACCATACCCACCAGTACCTCTTGTATACAGACAAGAATCATAATTAATATCTGTACCATCAAACACTATCATCCAGAACCCAAAAAGCACTTTTGTTCCTGTAAAGAAACCACCGAACAAGCTAAACCGTAAGTGAACTAATAGACCAACTAACTAATTAACTAATGAGATATTACAAATGATTTTCTTAGTTACAATTGTTAAATATTATATTGTGAAATGCCCTATTGTTGAGTTCTTAATGGTGGAGAGGAAGTTGTATACACTAAACTTTTACCTATTGTATGAATTCCTGATAAAGCCTCCTGTAGCCCTCCTGCTTTTTTCTGCTTATATTAATGCAGAACAAAACAAGCTGGCAAATAAACATTTTTGCTGAAACAAGGAAGCTGTCAGTACAGGGAAAGGATTTGCATACCACCCAGATATCTGGTTTTTAGGAACATCACTCACTGCCTATTTGAACCATCATCTGGCCCAGAATGCAAGTTCTCATTTTAGTTAAATATGAAATGTCTAGCTCTTGCAGGAATGGAGCTGTTGTTGTTGTTGTTCACCTTTATTTATATAGTGCTGTAAATTTTCACAGTGCTGTACATACAATCTTATAAATTAGATGGTTCTAATGAGGCAAAATGTTATGGGGCAAAATGTTCAGTCACTCTTCTGTACAATTGTTTTGCAAGAAATAAGCCTGCCTTTTCCTCTTTTGAGAGTGTTTAGCCAACAAGTGAAGTCTCACACCTATGATGGACATTTGTGAATTCTTTTCTCAGTTCCATAGGTCAATGCTAACAGGAACTGCAGGAAAATCTAATTTTGGAAGGAAAGTTTAATTGAAATCTGTTTTGCAGAGCTCCTTGCAAAGTCTGCGCAGAAAGCAATGAAGTCACTGGAATGAAAGAGGAGGGATGCAACAAACCAGGGCAATGCAATGTTTCTTATGTAATGTTCCATGAAATCTGTTCAAAGACATAGTTGTGTTGGGGGTGAAACAGATGGCCCAAATGGGGCGGCTTGAAGCCACCGCAATTGAAGCTGGATTCAATTACGGCCATGGCAAACAGAAGTGCAGCCCCAATCCAGCCAGCTTCTGTCCCAAATAGGAGCCTCTGCAGCCAGCTTCTGCCAGCTCCAGGACATATGATGTCCAAACACCACACCCCCAGGTAGCCCAGAAGCCACCTAATGTGTAATCGCCAGTACGACTTCCAGGTGACTTGGGGGTGTAGCGTGTGTAAATGCCATGCCCCCAAGCCAGCTTGAAGCCAGCTGAAACTGCTGGTCTGTTCTGGACCTTCATCTGAAAAATCAGTAAAATATGGCAGTATTCAGAGACTAATTGAAAGATAGAAGTACGTAGCATGGGTTTTCATAGACTTGAGCTTGTTCAGTCCCTGTGCCATAAGATAAATGGGCATAAATCAGATATTAAGAATGGGAATAAACACACACACACACACACAAGATACAGAACACTTCAGTCTTCCTGGGCATTCCATCTCGGAACAGTGGTCTTTGACCAAAAAGGCTGCAAACAAAGATTGCAAAGAGATACAGCAGAAGTGGAATATATCAACAAACTTCAGTACATCAGCAGTGGGTTGAACAGAGACAATGGTTTCCTGGCACACTACACATTTTATAACACTATATAACACTAACAGTGGAACACAGTCCCTCAGAGTGTGGTGGAGTCTCCTTCCTTAGGGGTCTTTAAGCAGAGGCTGGATGGCCATCTGTCAGGGATTTGGAGTTCCTGCATGGCAGGGGGTTGGACTGGATGGCCCTTGTGGTCTCTTCCAACTCTATGATTCTATGATTCTAATCTCCCAAGCTCATTGAGGCTCAATTGGCCAGTTCATCACATGTTCCTTTTGAGTCTCACACTACATCCCAATACTCATTCATATGGTTATCTACTGACCTTGGATTTAGGCAATATCCTTGCCTTGTCCCCCAACAACCATCTTAAAGCTGATATTGTCTCTTCATCTCCACAATGTTTTGCATCCCTATGGACATTCTCACACAGAGACTGCTTTTCATTCCACCAAATGCATCTGAGGAAGAAGGCTCAAGCCTACAAAAGCTCATGCTACCAGCTTCTTTCTTTCAGTTAGTCTCAAAGGTGCTGCAAGATTCCTTTGCATGGAATCTGATCTTTTTCATGATTTGCTTGATACAGCAATATTATACATTTTTATTAGATGTCCAGGGAAAAAATCCAGCTGAATTTTGTGAGAGACTCTTCTACTGCCTTCTGTGGGAGAAAATGAGCATCTGCTATTATTGCCATCTTTCCCCACATCAGCAACTATCAACTCCCCTCACCTTGCCTTATCTCTTCTTCTAATCCTTGTTTTACAATAGCAACACCATGCCTTCCCCCTTGCTTATGTGTCATTTGCTTAAATCTGCCCTGTGTTTAATGCTCCTTAGAGGACAGGCATCAGCAGCATGAACTGAAGCTTGGGAGAGGGGAGAAGTGAGTGTTGGAGGTATATCTGCATGTCAGGGAAGCACAGGACCAAAATGAAGTAAGGAGGAGGAGGGAAGGCAGGAGGTGCAGCAGGTTGGCACAAGGTACAAGAGAAGCACAATGTGGCAGTATGGCACCAGAAGGTGAGGTTAAAGAGATGGGAAAGAAGGAAAAGATGCAGTGCAGGAGCAAGAGGAGGAGGCATGAGAAAGTTCAAGTGAGGAACAGTGGTGGCATTAGGTGAGGTGAGAGGGAGGGAGGGTGGGAGATGAAAGAAGTGTCATGCAAGAAGCAATAGATTGAGCCCTGTGAAGGGGCAAAGTGATGCAAAGAAGGGAGGGAGAGATGTAGCTGTGGAGTAAGGCAGGGAGATATTCTGAAGGTGAGGCAAGAGGGAAGAGGAAGGAAGAATAGATGAGATGTGACACAATGGGAGGATACAAGGAACAAGAAAGATACAAGAGAAGGTGGTGTACTTTGCAGATGTGTCTTCAATTTCTTTTGCATTCACCCTGTGACTCAGATAGCAGTTACTCTTGGGGGCTTTCAATGATATTTTTATGGATCTCAATAGTGTTTTGCATAAACTCAGGCATAAACTGTGTAGGTGACTTTAGGAATGCCCCTATCTCTCAGCCTGACTTCTTGAGCTGAGCAGTTCTATAACAATACAGTTACCTTTTAGTCTGCAACTCCCAGAATCCTCCCAGCAAGCACAGGCTATTTTGTTTGATGTCTCATAAATTGTAAACAAAGCCAAATGTTTTGGGATTTTCCATTTAATCTCCAACATTAAAATCTGCAATGCTTATGCACTGCTTAAACTCTTTATATTCTTTCTTCTGTTTAGGGAGCAATCCTAAGGATAAGGATCCTGATAGATTGTTCTGATACACTGGAAGTATTGGTTATGCTTAGGAATATTAGTAAAGCTAATTCTTTCCTCCTCCGCAAATCTTGTTTTTAGTATGAACACCCACCCCCTGCAAATCTCAGCTGCAAAGAGTGGAAGGACATGTAGTAAGATACATTCTGGAATACATCTAAAATAGTCTGCACATGAATGGGCTAGTGTGGCTAGAGAGGCCACACTGATTATCAGTCTTCAGAAGACATCTTCCAATTCAAGGACATAAACACTTTTCCTGAAGAGGCAATTGCAACAGTAGATAAAAAGGAACTGCCAGGTTTCAGTGGGAGCTCCCTATATAGGGCTGCAATGAGTCTACTGCCAAAACTCTTCAGAACACTTTAAAATGCTCTGAAAGAGACACTGCACAGAGGCAGGATAACCCATTTGTATGAATCACAGAGATCACAAAGAAGAATCCTAGCTTTTCCATCTAATTAATCTAATTTGTCATTCTGAATTATGTCAAATGATTGGACTAAAATCGTCAGTGAGAGAAAGAATACCAAAAATATTTTTAAATTGTTGGAAAATTGGATTCTCAAATGCCAGGGAGCACTGACGATGGGTGCTAGATGGGTGAGAATCTTCACAGTTTGGGACTTATTCTGTATGAAAAAATATACATTTTCGGGGGTAAGAGAAGAAAATGGCATTTTCTGTGTAGAAAATAACATCTATGGGTGGGGGCAATCTCTTATGCTTTTTTGTTTTAGCACAGAGTAGTTCCCAAACAGTGATTAGTCTTGAAAACATGTGCAGTTTTTGGTGATTTTCACAAAGTGAGAAAAAAGATTAAATTATTTGTTTGTTTGTTTTTTGTGAGAACAAAATTTATGATTTACACCCCTAGGATGGTGGAGCAAATTTCAGTAATCTATTTATGTAGCCTACATTCTCACAGTTTTCATAACAAGTGAATTTCTAACATATAAGGAGAAGAATCCACCACTGGGATAAAGAACCAAGATTCTATTACTCTCTCTTTCTTGCATGTTCATTTACTTCCACAGAGGCAGGAACACATGAAAAGGAGAAAATCACAGGAAGGGGACTCAAATACAAGCAGGCAGATAGAGGAACAGTAAGGGGGAAAAGCCATCTATTTTATCTTCTCCACCTCAGTTTTTCCAAACTGTTCCATATTTCCTCCAGGGGTATATAGTGCATAAGGAGAAACCTGTGATTTGTGTGCATGTACATGCATGTACAGATTGGCTTGGGAAATGTCAGCTCCTAACTATGCATTCTTATGGCGAGCTGTCTTCTGCATATCAACTAGCACATCACTGATGCTAAATTCTATGATACTAGAATTAAAGGAGGCAGTAGTTAAATAGAGAAAAGAAGACTAATGATAATCCAGTTAGCCTTACTATACTGTTGTCTGGGATATCAAACTACACATTTTACTCTAAAGTAAGCAGAATCAATCTAATCCTAATTGAGATGCTAATATGGGTGGCGGGGAGGAGAGGTTGATTTTAACTCTTCATCCTGGTATTCTCCCAACCCTAATATACCTGTAAATTATATCCATTTTTACAGGCAATGTAGGCCAAAATAGAGAGTGTATTGACAGGGAGTGGGTGTTTAACCTCTTTGTTATGATGAGCAAATTCATCATAGGGGCTTTCTAGATTGGCAAAAAGAAGTGTGTTCATGGCTGCATGAAACTCTAGCCTTTAGATGAGAAAAAGGGAAAGTGTGCCATGAAAACGCTTTTTTTTTGCGTTTTAGGGGAGAAGCGCCTTTAAAAAGGTGCTGGTTTTCCCAGCTTCTTTTTTAAAAACTGCAGAACAGTACAGCTCCATCTAAAGGCTGTGGTGCATCTGCTAAGCATTAAGGAAAAGGCAACTTCATGTCACACTTTCCTGCCAATCTAGAAAGCCCCACAGATTCTAATACAAATCTTTTAAAAATGCATGAGTGGTGACTCTGGTTTTGTGGGGCCATG
This sequence comes from Urosaurus nigricauda, assembly GCA_034509955.1. NCBI lineage: Eukaryota > Metazoa > Chordata > Lepidosauria > Squamata > Phrynosomatidae > Urosaurus > Urosaurus nigricauda. The sequence continues at coordinate 55,613,394 of JAOEGL010000001.1, forward strand.
TAACCCATCAGAATGAGTTATGTAATGATTATACACACTATACCATTATGAAGACAGACAACATTTCTCAGGTCAAGATCCTGTACTGGGGCATAGCTCTGTAACTGTAGTTGTGTGTCTGTCCTCCTGGCAACTCTCAAGCTCCAGGTGGGGCTGCTGCTACTGGGAAGGGGAGGACAGAGGCCATTCAGATCATGAGGTAGCAGCTAGATTCAGCTCAGTGGTGGAATGAGAAGCAAGGGTGTGCTCATGGATGGAGTACTACTTCCTGTTCCTTCCCTCAGAGGCCCAGAGTAGCTCTGTCTTCATAATCTGAATTGTCTCACCATCATTAGCAATAAGAAACAGCAACAGTACTTCTCCTGGGATGTGACAGCTATTGAGTGGGGGAGAATCTGGGACAGAATATAAGGGCTCAGTGAGGTGAAACACAAGGGCTGAATGAAGTGGCTTCCAGATGGCCAGTTAGACAATGCAGACCTCCAAAGTGACCAGAATCCATGCTGAACCCAAAAGGAGCCAGGACAAATTAACTCCTGGTGCCGCCAGTCAGCCCCTGTGTGCGTGGCCTGTCTTGGTAGCTGACTGTGTGGAGAGCAGGGTTTGGACCCACTTCCAGAGCAGACGGGCACAAAAGAGCAGAGAGGATTTGGGCCCCTCTTTTGTGCCCATCTGCTCTGGCCCAATAAGAACTTTTTACATGGTACTAAACCTGTTGTCACTGAAGGTCAGGAAATACTGAGGCCAAATCTCTTACATAAATACAAGCAGCACTGGATAACAATGCATTACACTAATCATAAGCACAGATTAATCTTCATTTTGTTACAAAAAATATACCCACAGAAATAGAAACCCAGGGGCAGGGACCAGCCCAAATCTCTTATTCTAGGATGATGTTCATGTTTGATTATACGTAAAACTATACTATATATTTTGTCCAGAACAAATAATCTATATTGGAGGTGAAAGTGTTATAATTTGAAAACAACATTTAACAGTGTTTAAGACCCAATTTGCAACTTAGTATAGTACAGTGTAATAAATGATAGGCAGATACATTTGTTTGCTGCCTGCTAGTTGGTTGTTTTTTTTTTAATTATCAATGTGAATATCATCCAGCCTTTAATTTATCAGTCCATTTTATGATGGAATGAGTCTTATATTGTGACTGCAGTTTAATTCTATTTCTTTTTATACTTTTGTTTGTTAATTGTACATAAAGCTCTGAGGGAGAGGGTGTTGTTACTGAAAATTTTATTTTATTCTATTATAATAATATTTTATTACCTCTACACAGATAAATTACATATGGAAAGAAACATGAAACTAGGAGTTGCATGATTAATGATGTTACATTATTAACACACTGATAATTTTGGGTTCTCTGAGAAAATCTGTTTGATACCTTTGGATCGACCAAATGTGCCATTAACTCTGGCAGAGAAGATTATTCTCACCATCAACTAGTTTTGCTTAATAAACCTTTAATAATTCTGAGCAACAGGATTTCTTATCATTATTCTTTCAGATTACTGAACAGCCTGATGATACATGATTAACACATCGTACCATTTGTATATAATTTAACCCAGCTATTTCTTTTTGTCCCCTTTTCTCTGACTTACATATCTTTTGCCTTCTGTTATTACATATATTCTCTTTTTACACACATTCCCTCCATTTCCATCTCTGGATCATTAATAGCTATTGCAAAAAGAGGAGGCAATTGAAAAGATGACTGCAGGGGCTCTCTCTCAGACTAACTTCGTTCCTCCTTCAATTGTTGTACATTTTTACAGAATAAAGCTCTTAAAGGTCCTGATATGCCAAACAGTCTCTTCCCTTCTCTGTGTCTTTCAGATACACACCAGTTTGGCCTCAGGCTAGTTTCATAATAATAATAAAAAACCCAAACCTGATATTCAGCATGAGATCCATAACACAGCAAGCTCACTCTGAACAATACCTTTCATTACAGCAGTTCTATTGACTCCTTTGCTTGAAACAGTTTGAATTTCCCACCAGCTCAGTTGTGTGATATTTGGCCTCTTTTAGAGTAGCTATCTCTTCCTAGAGGAAATCTACAGGGCAAAGAGTAGAAGTCTCATGAGCCCTGAGGGCTTGTTGGAGAGAATATGAAGTAAGAAAAAGTTTGTGTGAGCTCTAGTTAAGAATGAAACTAATTTCTCAATTGTAGAATATGTTGAGGGTCACTTCATCTAATTCAAATTGCCTTTTTTAGTTGCAGTGACATCCTAGAAATCCAGATCTGAAATTTTAAAAGCTGAAACATTCTACAATGTCTTTTATACATGATTACTTAGAGAAAACAGCATTGTATTTTTTTTTCTTTTAAAGTGACTTTGCACAAAACATTATTTTGATTTTAGTATTCATTGTACCATATTAACTTTGTCATTCTCCAGATGGACATATCTGGAGAAAACAAGGAAGCATTTTAATGCATATATTTTCCCCCTGTAAATACTTTTAAGCCCAAAATTATGTGAGCTATGAGTTTTGGTTTCATAAAAGCATGCAGCTAAGATTAATTACAGCACTAGTTAACAACTGGATTCCCACCAACCTTGGTGCAATATTAAACATTGACCAGTAAGCCATATTTATTAATGTGTGTATGCTGTGTCTTTCAAGTCAGTTCCGACTTATGGTGAACCCAAGTCAAACCTATCACAGGGTTTTCTTGGCATGATTTGTTCAGAGGTTTGCCATTATCTTCCTCTGAGGCTAAGAGCATGTGATTTGCCAGAGATTACCCAGTGGGTTTCACAACCACATGGGACTCTAAGAAATATTAATTGCCCTATGCCTAATAGTTCCCATGTCAACATATTGTCAAGAAGAACAAGAGGAGGACAATGACAAAGAAGAGGAAGAGTAGTAAAATGCATATAAATTAAAATAAAAGCAGCATGATAAAAATAACAGAGGTTAAACAAGAATAGAATCATAGAACCATAGAATTGTAGAGTTGGAAGAGACCCCGAGGGCCATCCAGTCCAACCCCTTCTACCATGCAGGAACTCTCAATCAAAGCATCCCCGACAGATGGCCATCCAGCCTCTGCTGAAAGACCTCTAAGGAAGAAGACTCCACTACACTCTGAGGGAGTGTGTTCCACTGTCAAACAGCCTTGACAGAAGTTCCTCCTAATGTTTAGCTGGAATCTCTTTTCCTGTAGCTTGCATCCATTGCTCCAGGTCCTGTTATCTGGAGCAGCAGAAAACAAGCTTGCTCCCTCCTCAATGTGACATCCCTCCAAATATTTAAACAGGGCTATCATATCTCCTTTTAACCTTCTCTTCTCCATGCTAAACATACCTAGTTGCCTAAGTTGTTCCACATAAGGCATGGTTTCTAGGCCCTTCACCATTTTAGTTGCCCTTCTTTGGACACGGTAATAATAATCACTATTATTATTATTATTATTATTATTATTTCTATTCCACCTTTTCTGGGTGGGGAATCAAATCAGATTATAGCTAATATTAAAACAAAATACAATAAAATCACAGTAAGAACTGAGGAGAAAAGAACTAAACTAAAATAAAACTAGTTAAATGCACAATATAGCAGTAAAAAGAATGAAAGGGCCTGGGAAATTACAAAATTGGCTAGTGCTAAAAATAACACCAGTGAATCTCTCAGGGAATATATTTCACAAATGAAGTGAAAAGGCCCAAGTAGCCACTTGTATTCAGCATGTGAGGACAGATGCAGCAGATGACTTAAGGGCTTGCATGAGATCTGAAGGGCTTGTGCTATACTCTATATCCCTCTGTGCTTTCATGTAGAAGTTTAAATATATAGTGACCAAGTCAGTTTCCTGGCAAGTTGGGCCTAAGCCCTGACTAAAATGAATAGGTGTGCCTGCCTCTGATCAACCACCACATGCTGGAGCACCTTGCTCAGAGAGGTATTGATAGTCACTGGTCTATATCCATTTAGATTTTCCAGATCCTACAGTGGGTTTTCCCCTCAGAAGACATCTTACTATTAATTTCTTTAGGAAAAAAAGGAAATTTTCCACTTGCAAGGAGGTATTTATATCCTTACAAGCCCTGCTAGTTACCATCTTCTCCATTGTGTAACAACTCACAAAGGACAAAGGTGAAATAAGGTTTGAATTTTACCAAGCGTCTTGTCCACATGCTGAGGTCCAACAAACTTGAATTTACCCAACAATACAGAACTAGACAGTGCCTAGAACTAGATACTTCCACATCATGAACTTTGGAGTCCGGAGAATGTAACCAATGATAATTTAACTAGCACAAATCCTGTTACATTATGGTTGCGCGTTTTCAGAATTAGTACAAGAACAGTATCCAGTATTTTTCTTATTGTGGAATAGTTTGTGCTACCAGTTGTACAACTAGTTGTGCAAGAGGGTGTATCATGTTTTAATCAAGCAAGTTGAACAAACTCTTGTAGAAAAGGATGTTCAACCGGTCACACAACAACTTGCACAGCCCAATTGCTTTGCATAATCACATATTTAAAGGGGTACTCCAGTTCAGCTGTACTAGTGGGATTTTGAGTCTGCAAACATTAACCTGGACCCAGTCCTGTGCCATAAATCTGTTTAACATCTGGCAGATACTCTCTGATGAGAACTGGGACAAATGTGGCCAATATCAGAGTATGTTCAAGATGGCAAAATCAATAACATCCAAACAATTATACCTTTATTGGGCCAATCAAAATGCACAATTACATGTTGCAAGCTTTCGAAGTCATACTGGCTTCTTCATCAGGCAAACAGGAGAAAAAAAATGAAGATGTTAGTCAGAGGTTTGTATTTTCTATTTTTGGTCTTAGTTCAGATGATAGGGAGGGCTATCTGCAGCTCCTCCTTTGGCCATGTGGTCACTGGTAGATTTTCAAATTCAAGGAAATTTAATGTCCGTTTGCAATTGAAAGAAGATGTTTCCTTGGAATCCAGCATGTCTCCTTCCTTTGTGAAACCACAGGCACCTATATAGGTAGAGAACACTGAATTTCTCAAGGTCTTCATGTTTTGCATCCTGTTTTGCTTCGTGTTATGCAAGATGGCAAACGTTATTAATGGGAATAACACACGACCTAGAGAGGCTGTAGAAGTTTCCTTTTGCCTGAGCCTACTTTGAGAAGGATGCATTTATTTATTTATTGGGCCATGTTTTCCACAGAGTAGGGCCCAGAGTAGAATAAGATTTCACCCCTTCTTCTCCATTCCTCTGCTCTCTTCTGAGTTAACTGAGTAAAAATGACTTTTTAATTTTCCACTCACTGTGGAGAGGACAGAGAATCTGGAGCATTTTAAAAGCAGCTGAAAGGTGAGCCAACAAAGTCTTAATTCTGATTGTCTCTGCCAATCCAGGAGAATTTGAGGAACTTGAAAAAGACTTGTGGAATCCTAAAGGAATGTTTAGAAAATGTGGGTTTATTATCAATATTATCACAACTCTAATGAAAAAGCATTTTCATTATATGCCTAGAAATTTTCAGGTGAAAATTAGCAAAATATGAACAATGAAAGGAAGGATGTTAAAAGCACAGACAATAAAAAGAAGTCTAGAGAAAATGGCATATGGTAGAACTTTTTTCTAATTATACCTTATCTAATATTTCATATATGCAAACAATCAAGAATATAACAATGTTCAGTTGGAAGTAAAGCCACATATCACACTAGCTAAATCTAGGGTGGAAGCGTCTTTGGAAATATTCCTTTACATTTACAGACACATACATAAGTGCAAAATGTCTGTGCCAATTCTTTATAAAAGATCTATTAACTAGATTAGTAAACTAGAGAGAAGTTAGTAGCTTCTGAAAAATTCATATTGGTGACGTGTTCAAAAGATTTTTTTAGAAAAAACAAAACAACAAGAATAATTTGAAGAGACATTTTTAGGCCTATACATCTAAGTAGATGACAAATGTTTCGGATTATGACCCTTAGTCTTCAGATTCCATTTAAGCCAGAGTGGAACTGACTATTGGGGGGTGGGGGGGGGGGAGAGCTTCCTTAATTTTTTTTTTTTTAAAGACTCAGAAACCTAGGCTCAGGTCTTCCATCACATCAGCTAAGGAAATCATTTTGTTAGTGTTGGAAGAAATGGCACTAGTAATAATAGCTATGTAACAGTAATAATAATAATTAAGGGAATTAACCATTTAAATGGGGCATGACACATTTTGCTTCACTCTTTCAAGTACTTTATCTATTTCCAAGTCAGACAACCTACCATAGGCCCGGTACAGATGGCCCAAAAGGGCCATCCCTGGGGCGTGATTAGGGCTGGGGAGTGCGCAGCATCTGCACACTCCCCAGCCCTAGTACGTATAGACAGTACCATCTTTACAGTGCGCCGTCCATATGCGTGCACCATGATGATGTCATGGTGTGTGCCATGTTTACATGGCACAACTCGCACATGACATAATCACGCCACAGAAGGGCGTCCTTTCAGCGGCGCAAGGAGGAGTTCCAAAATGGAGCTCCTTCTTGGTGTGCACATCCTTGGCATGGCCTTCACACGGCCACACCTAGGATTTCAAGGGGAAAGGGGCTGCGGCAGCAGCCTCTTTCTCCCATTGGGAGCACCGCAGATGACGGGGTGCAGCGGTTGCCCAGGGTGCCTACTTCACCCAGCTTCAGGCCACGGAGAAGCGGCAATTTGCTGCTTCTCTGTGGCCTAGGGAAGCAGTGGATTGGGGCCGTAAGGGCTGCCAGTGAAGCAGCCCAGGCCAGAGTCCAGCGCTTCCCTGGCTACCTATGGACCGCCCCTTTTGGGCAGTCTGTAAAGGCCCATTGAGTCCTTGAAAAATACATGGGATAATATAACTTTCAGGATGGTGGCTTTCAGAAGTAGTAATAATCTTAGCTACTTAATGAGTATCACTTTCTTTTTGACTCACTAACCATACATTTATCCCCTTCCTTGTTCTTAACTTGGACTTTACTGTCTTATTGATTCCCCCCCCCCCCCTTTTCATTTTTCCATTTATATCATCAAAACTCCAATGTGATAATCTGTAGAAATAAACAGGTAATCTTACAATTAATTTACAATAAATTGATTGTAATGGCTTCTGTATAAAGAAAAAAGAATTCCATCTTGCAGCCAAAACTAGAACAGGTGCTGACTGTGGCACAGATTATGAGCTACTTATAACAAAGTTCAGAGTAAAGCTCAAAAGAACGAAAAAACAGTCATACTAAAATATGACCTTAAAAATCCCAACAGAATTTACAGACAATGTGAGAAACAGGTTTGCTTTATTAAGTATAATCAACTGGGAACCAGAAGAACCAAGGTTTAGACATGGAAGAAGAAGGAGTGAAGATAGAAGGAAGGAACTAGCACAACAAGGGAAATATGATATAATAGGCATCACTGAAACCTGGTGGGATGAGTCTCATGATTGGAATGTAGAAATAGAGGGGTATAACCTTTTTAAGAGAAACAGGCCAAGTAGGAAAGGAGGAGGAATAGCATTATATGTCAGGGATATTTACACCAGTGAAGAGATCCAGGAAGTCAATACTGGAAGCCAGGTGGAGAGCATCTGGATAAAAATTAAAGGAGAGGGAAATAACAGGGATGTTACTGTGGGAGTCTACTACAGACCCCCGACTCAGGCAGAGGAATTGGATGATGCCTTTCTAGAACAGATGACCACACAATCAGGAAGGAGAGATGTAGTAGTGATGGGTGACTTCAACTATCCGGATATTTGCTGGAAGTCAAACTCAGCCAAATCCTCAAAGTCTAGCAAATTCCTCACTTGCCTGGAAGACAATTTCATTGTCCAAAAGGTGGAAGAGGCAACAAGGGGATCAGCCATTTTAGATCTGATCTTAACCAACAGGGAAGACCTAGTTGATGGGGTGCAAGTGGTTGGATCCTTAGGTGGAAGTGACCATGTTCTCCTGGAGTTTGTTATGCAGTGGAAGGGAGAAGCTAGGCATAGTCAGACACGCACTCTAGACTTTAGGAGAGCTAATTTCAATAAACTTAGAGAAATACTGGGAGTGATCCCATGGTCAGGAATACTAAAAGAAAAGGGAGTTCAAGACGGATGGGAGTTTCTCAAAAGGGAGATATTGAAGGCACAATTTCAAACAGTTCCAATGAGGAAGAAAAATGGTAGATGTCTCAAGAAGCCAGGATGGATGACTAAGGAACTTTCAAATGAGCTAAGTTTTAAACGGAACATGTATAAGAAATGGAAAAATGGAGAAATCACGAAAGAGGAATTTAAACAAATAGCCAGCACATGTAGGGGTAAAGTCAGAAAAGCTAAAGCGCAGAATGAACTCAGGCTTGCTAGAGAGGTTAAGAACAATAAAAAGGGCTTTTTTGGATATGTCCGCAGCAAAAGGAAGAAGAAGGAAACAGTAGGGCCACTGCGTGCAGAAGATGGCAAAATGCTAACAGGGGACAGAGAAAAGGCAGAATTACTCAACACCTTCTTTGCTTCAGTCTTCTCAGAAAAGGCAAAAGGTGCTCAACCGAAGGATAATGGAGCAGAAGACAGAATAGGGGAATTTCAGCACAGAATAAGTAAAGAGATAGTACAGGAATACTTGGTTAACCTAAATGAATATAAATCTCCAGGACCAGATGAACTACATCCTAGAGTATTAAAAGAACTAGCAAATGTAATATCAGAGCCATTGGCAATAATCTTTGAGAACTCCTGGAGAACAGGAGAAGTCCCAGAAGACTGGAGGAGGGCAAACGTTGTCCCCATCTTCAAAAAGGGAAAAAAAGAGGATCCCAACAATTATCGTCCAGTTAGTCTGACATCAATTCCAGGAAAGGTGCTAGAGCAGATCATTAAGCAGAGAGTCTGCGAACATTTAGAAGCCAATGCCATAATCACAAAAAGCCAACATGGGTTTCAGAAAAAGAAGTCATGCCAAACGAACCTGATCTCTTTTTTTGATAAAATTACCAGCTTGGTAGATGAAGGGAATGCTGTGGATATAGTATACCTCGATTTCAGTAAGGCCTTTGACAAGGTTCCCCATGACATTCTTGCAAACAAGCTTGCAAAATGTGGGATAGACAAGTTAACTGTTACATGGATTTGTAACTGGTTGACTGGCCGAACTCAAAGGGTGCTCAACAATGGTTCCTTTTCATCCTGGAGAGAAGTGACCAGTGGGGTGCCACAGGGTTCTGTCCTGGGCCCAGTGCTATTCAACATCTTTATTAACGATTTGGATGACAGAATTGGGGGCATACTTATCAAATTTGCAGATGACACTAAACTGGGAGGAGTAGCTAATACCCCAGAGGATAGGATCAAAATTCAAAATGACCTGAATAGACTAGAAAGCTGGGCCAGTGCTAACAAAATGAAATTCAATACGGAGAAATGTAAGGTTCTGCACTTAGGGCGGAAAAATGAAATGCACAGATATAGGATGGGGGACACCTGGCTGAACGAGACCACATGTGAAAGGGATCTAGGAGTCCAAGTAGACCATAAGCTGAACATGAGTCAACAGTGTGATGCGGCAGCTAAAAAAGCCAATGCAATTTTAGGCTGCATCAATAGAAGTATAGTTTCTAGATCAAGGGAAGTTATAGTGCCACTCTATTCTGCTTTGGTCAGGCCCCACCTGGAATACTGTGTCCAGTTCTGGGCACCACAATTCAAAAAGGATGTGGAGAAACTGGAGCATGTCCAAAGGAGGGCAACTAAGATGGTGAAGGGTCTGGAAACCTTGCCCTATGAAGAACGCCTTAGGGAGCTGGGGATGTTTAGCCTGGAGAAGAGAAGGTTAAGAGGTGATATGATAGCCCTGTTTAAATATTTGAAGGGATGTCATATTGAGGAGGGAGCAAGCTTGTTTTCTGCTGCTGCAGAGACTAGAACGCGGAACAATGGATGCAAACTGCAGGAAAAGAGATTCCACCTCAACATTAGGAGGAACTTCCTGACAGTAAGGGCTGTTCGACAGTGGAACACACTCCCTCGGAGTGTGGTGGAGTCTCCTTCCTTAGGGGTCTTTAAGCAGAGGCTGGATGGCCATCTGTCAGGGATGCTTTGACTGGGAGTTCCTGCATGGCAGGGGGTTGGACTGGATGGCCCTTGTGGTCTCTTCCAACTCTATGATTCTATGATTCTATGATTCTATGGAACATCAACCATCTAAGGTATGCAAATGACACCATACTACTAGTGGAAAGCTTCACAAACATGAAACAGTCACTAAAGAAAGTCAAAGAAGAAAGAACAAAGACTGGCCTAATGTTAACTATAAGGAAAACAAAAATAATGACCATGGTGGATTTACATAATTCAGCCTAATCGAAATAGTTAGACTTCCTATACCTTGAATCAAACTATGGTCATGGGTACTGTGGTCACAAAATAAGAAGTTTAGAAATGGGAAGGGCAGCTATGAAAGAACTAGACAAAATCTTAAAGACATACAGCTGAACATTAAAGTTAGATCATCCACATCACTGTATTCCCAATTACTATGTACAATGTGAAAACTGGACAGTGAAGAAAGCATTTGAATTGTGGTTCTGGAGAAGAGTGCTGAGGATACTGTTGACTGCCAAAAAGACAACACGGTCCTAAAACAAATCAAGGCTAAACTCTCCCTGGAAGCCAAGATTACTAAATTGAGGCTATCAACCTTTGGCCGTATCACAAAAAGGCACAATGCAATAGAAAAGACAATGATGCTGGGGAAGGCAGACAGAAAGGAAGACGATGGATAGATAGACTCAATTAGCGAGACCATGGGCCTGAGCCTATAGGACCTAAGCAGAGAGGGGAAGGATAGGAGGACTAGAGTCATCATGAGTTGACATCAACTCAAAGATAGCTAACAAGGGCAGCAGCAGCAGCAACAACAACAACAACAACAACAAATTTATTATGAGAAAATTATAAATATGTATAAGAAGGAGGGAAGATGGTGGGCAAGTGCTTTTATTATAAAAAGTCTTCAAAAGAATGTAGCAATAAGTTATCAAAGAGAACCATGAATAAAGCTTCCATTTAATAATTCACCTCTTGTATTAAACCACACTATGCTTTCTGCCAATATTAATAGGAAAGCTACTTATATTTATAGAATCCTATGAGTCTGAGTGTTGCTAGTAACCTTTTATAATAAAATGGCAGTTGGCAGTCAACAGAACAGACTTCCCTCCATTTGGCTTTTCCTGGATGTCTCTGTGCCTACAACAGTTAAAGCTATTTCTATTCATCACAAATATGCACAGCTGAAAAAAATGGTATTGCTTGATTGACTTGATAAGTGAAAATCAGTTTTTAAGTAGTATTAGAAACCCATCCTAAACAAATGACTAAAAATAAAAGTAGGTTTCGCTAATTCAGCCACAATTTCATCCTCACTCTTAGACTGCAATTTAAATAATAACTTATCTAGAAATAAATTCTATTTAAAACATGTGACATACTTCAGAGTTAACATAGCTCAGATTGTGCCATGAGGCAAGACTGGGGAAGATACTGTAGGGCTGCAACTCTGATTAACTATCCAGTTTAAACAATACTGAGAGATATATACTGTATTTTAGTATATTAGCATATTATTTTAGCCTTTTACGCTCTTAGTATTTTATAGTCTTGTGTTTTATCATCCATTTTGTTTATATATGTTTGAAGTTCCTCCCCTTGGTGGAAAGGGCATTATAAATAAACATCATCATTGTTGTTGATGATGATGTAAGGGATTATGGCTGTTGCAACTCTGCCTGTAGCTGTAATACCACATCTTCCCCATACAAAGTGATATCTGAATTACCTTAGAGTGAATTGCAAGTATACCAAACATCCATTCACCCCATCCCAGCCATGCATACATATGCAAGTACTATGCATCCCTGTATGTACAGTCACCCCTCCATTACACCTCAAAGAGCATCTCTTTTGGAATCCCCAATAAGCCTGTTAAAATTTTCCAGAACACAATTTCAAAGCACATCTAGTACATAAGCATGTCTGAGTGCTAGGTGCAGAACTTGATGAATACTCAGAAGATATGACCTTAGATTATCAATCGGTTAAACCCAAAACAGCCGGGCCAAAACGTGTGGCTTCTGGCTATTGGGGGGGGGGGTGGCATGGTGTGCAGGCAATGCACACCCTTGATGCAGCTGGAAGCTGCTCTGAGGCCACCTAAGGTGGCTTAAAGCTGGCCAAAAAACGAGCAGCAAATGTGGCCCACTGAGAAATTCCAGTGGCTGGCTTTGGGACCGTGGTGCCAGGATGATGGGGAGGCAACTGGGGCTGGAGTGGCCAGAGGCCACTCCAAGCTGCCAGTCTGCTTCTCCCCCATGTCTTCTTTCACTTTTCCATAAAAATCACCAAGGCAGTCAAAAGCAAATCAAAATAAAACCACCCCAATGCCATAAAACATAAACATGAGCTATACAACTATTTAAAGCAACTCTTGAAAGTATGAGATGTGATGAGAGAACTGGGGTGGAACATGCACCACCCTATCCTGCAGTGCCAAGTGAATGGAAAGAGATGTTCCTCCTCTTCCTCTCAGTATAATTTTGATGTATCTTGCTAAATTTCCAGTGTTGCTTTCTCCTTCCTAGAGAGCCAGCACAGAGTAGTGGTTTGTGTGTTTCAAACAACTGTTTCACCCACCCATTCCTTAGGTTCACAAACCCCATTAGATACACCCCTGTGTACAGCAGAGGCAAAGGTGAGGACTGTCAGGAGATAGTGCATGAGTCCAGCAAATATGGTATATATAATCATGACATTCACTGATGCTGGGCCTTCCCCACATTCATTTTTTGCATATTGCAGTTTGCATTCTTCATGTGACCCTAGGTCCACTGTTATGGACCCTGAAGCCTCCATCAATATTTCAGAGCTTGCAATTATTAAAAAATAAATGTGATTTTGGAGCAATGTTTGCCTTAAACCATGCAGAAACCCCCTGAAACATGAAAACATCTCAAAATACCCCAGTTGCACCCTAAAGCCCTGTATACTTCCATTTTCCTCTGTACTCCCTCTCAAAGTTGTGAAACGTGGGGAGTAGGTGCAGCCCTCCCCCAGGGCTCTAGGGGGAAAACTAGTCCCACACGCTTTCATAGTCTTCCTTGTGCCACATTAGAAATGGCACTGAATCTTGTATGATAATTCTGATTTAGAAGCCACATCTTCCAAGATCAAAGTGCTTTGCAGTCTCAGCATGCATCAACATAGTATAATCCCCATTGATATTTTGCGTGTTTAGGTAGGCAGCCAATGATTTTGAGGAATGTGAGTCACACTGCCACATCCCCAAATTAATCCTGGGACACACAGTGGAGGACAGTTTTTAAAAGTCTTTCACTGTTTGTAGAATTTTGGATCTACAGCTTGATCAGTTCCAGTGAAGCATACCTGACTATAAATATGAATGAATTACATTGTTCTATATATTTTTCGATGAAAAAGAAAGGAACAGGGAACAAAACACAAAAAGTGCAAATGATCCTGACAAAGCCAATCTTCAAACTTCACTGGTACAAATATGAGTAATTTTTATTGCTACTTTAAGCACAGCTATGAAAAAAACAGTAGGTGTGTACCCTTTAAAGGGAGGAAGAGTTAAAAAGTAAACAAGAAACCAAACAATTGTAGCAATTATGTTACCTGTTACATACTTCTTTCATGTAAGTATGGACACGATGGTTCTATTTAAGGATAAAATTGCTTAGCTATATGAAGGGAGAACTAGTTATTTTGAGTTGATTGTGTTACAGTTTTTGTATCTTTCCTTTTCATACATTCAGGCTTTTACAGAATTTATAACAGAAATAGCATTTTAAACATGCACAGAGTGCCATGGTCTCTTAATTGTGAATAATTAGTCATCCTCTAAACACCCAGGGAAAGAGAGAATGGCTTCCATGTGAAAGATAAGAGAATCTATTGTAGACACAGTTAAATGCCAACACTTCTGTTTAGAACGTTTCAGATCTTTGATAGAAGAACACATATATATTCTTGCAAAAAAGAAAAAAAAAACTAAGCAAATAAAACAATGGTTTCAAAATATCAGGAAACTCTTGGTCTATGTTGCATACAATTCATACAAACACTTGCATACAATTCCTTCCTGAAAATTCCCCAGTTCGACCTGTCAAAACCTGAACTATATTTTCCTGAAATGCAATGGATGAATTCTATTAACCACCTTAATTCACCCCCTATTAGTGCCTACTATTAGAACCAATTTCCAGTGACATACTACTATGAATATATTACATGACCACCTCTGGCCATGCACAGAGTACCTCTCTCCAGTGGCTATTTCAACCACCCTCTAAGTGAACTCTCTCCCATTAGAGAAAATGTCTTCCAGCTGCTAGGCCACTTGGATGGGGTGTCACCCAGTATCACAGGCAAGCAGGTTCAACACCATTTTCTTTTAGAAATTTGCTATTCCTTAATCTGACCCATGAGATAGGAACTGACTCATAAACCAGGAAGCACAACTGTGTTGGCTTGGTACCACTGGAAGTCTCACCTTGATTTTGTCCACAGAAGAACAGTGTTGCTTTTCACCCTCAGAGTGCCATGCTGTTTCCCTAAAATTGTTAATAACACACCAAAACACTACTGCCCCATCACCAACACACACCCTCATCTTCTATGCAAACTGATACCATGATATTTTTCATCCCCTCAGACACCAATTTAAAATAAGCCCACTGAAGTGAAAGATAATAGCAGTTACTGTTAGGCTATTACACTGATATGTGTATTATAGAAAGGAATGTGAGTCTAGCTACTTGCAGCATGGGGCAGTAGACAGAATACAGAAAGACAGCCAGGCTGAGATAAGCACCAATATAAAGTTAAGTCAGGGAGGAGGATAAAGTCAGTCAGGGATGGGCAAATGCAGCAAGTCCAGAAGTTCCACTGGAGACTGCATTAACTGCCAAAGTACATAACATGAAATAAAATGAAATACAATTGGAGGGTTGGAGGTATGGTTATGGTTTTGTTTTGATTTTTTAAAAATATATATACTGTATATACTCAACTATAAGTCCCTCTGATGTATAAATTGAGGGCAAGTTTTAGGGGCAGAATTATGGATTTTGACATGATCTGTGGATAGCTTGAGTGTAAAACTTTGGGGCTCTTTCAGTATGTGTATGCGAGTGGCAAGATAAGTATATACAGCACATATATTATATAGTTCTGAAGAGTACTGTCACCTATTTAAAAAGTTACTGCTCTGTTCTGGAGGCTTCCACAAAAAGAAATGCATTCCCCTTCCCTTTTAGATAGAATCCAACTCTTGTTTCTGTCTGTGTAGCTCTATGGGCTACTAGGGATGGTGAGGCAGTATTTTAAGGTCCTGCAAAAAGATAGAGATGCTGGGCATCATGACACTTGCTTTATGATGCAATCAGTGTCAAGGTTTTCACCCTGGTCTAGACAGAGAATTTCAAGTTCTGGGACTCATGGTTAGGAAGGAGACAAATGAAGAAGGACCTGACTGGCTTTTCCCCAAGGCTTAAGGAGGGGATCATTCTGGACAGACTTTTCATGAGCAAACCAGCCAGAGGCAAGACATGGTTACAGCTTTGCTCTGGGACTTCGGTGGCACGCCCTTGTCATGTCAAACGTTGTAGTAATACCCTTTCTTTGGTATATACTGAACTGGTTACAACCCTACTGCAGATGCAATCTAAATAGTTCCATTGGGGTGGGCAAGTAAACTCAGTTCCCCAACCCACCTTCTGTTTAACTGCATGGAGATAACAAATCCTTTCCAGACAAATGGTGAGCTGCTTTTTCTTAGGCTATAGAGGCAACTAATGTGTTTCATGTGCAAAGAAGGGAGAGAAGGAGAAGCTAATATTCAGTAGGATTCTAGCTCTAGTGCTTGAACTGGGAGAAAGTAGACCACTAGATAGACAAGATCGGATGAGCTGGCTACATCCTCCAGAGAAACAAGTCGATCTGATAATCACATGCCAAATTACTGGCTTAACTTTGTGCTCAAGAGTAGACAGGAAAACCAAAACAAATACACAAGAGGAAGCAGTTACTTTTAAATGTTTTTTATGCATTCATCACCTTGAAGACCCTGGTGGATTTAGGGATGATATACAAAGGTTTTAAATAATAAATAAATATTGCAGTTATTTCCTTTCATTGTGTATCTCCCTCTCCTCTTTTGATAGGAATTGCACTCTTCAACCTCTTGTGGTAGAGGGAGTACCAGCTTTACATAAGTGCTGACTTTTCAGAATCAAGGTCTTTTTATGTAGTATCTGTGCCTCTAGATAGCATAGTTTTGAAGAAATTGCATTGATTCTACTGGAATTACAGCAAATTATACAGATCTCGCAATATGTGGCACTAGATTCTTATCACATATGGTAAGAATTTTAAACTGCAATCCAGTAAGCAGCTATAGAAACCTAAGCAAGTTCTGTGGGAATTATATATTTGTGGCTAGGGCAAGACTGTAGCTTCAGTCTTCAAACCAAAAGTGCTAGTATTTTAACTAACACTGTTTTTTAACAAAACCTGCAATAGTGATTTTAAAAATAAAGAAATGTTGGAATGGGTAGAATTTAAGCTGATTTATTAGTGCCCTGTATTCTACAAATATCTATAAACATCTCAAAATATTTATTTAAAATGGAACAAAAAGATAATTCTATGTTTAGACCTAAAATCTATACATGACAGCATTTAAAAGGAAGCAGACTGAATACAACAGGAAAGATTGGATCACTAAAGGTAAAATCCATGGAATTACATAGTTCCTTCCTTTATGACTGTCTTCTGTTCTGATTATGCACATCTATTTTTCAAAATGCTTCTGCGCCATTCAATAAGCTTTTTCTGTGGCTGCTGTGATAAGAAAACCTTTAGCTCAAAACCAGTGTGAGCGAGAGGTGTCTTTGTACACAAGCACTTCCTGTTTTCATTCCACGATCAAATATGTTCTTTGCAGGGCAAATAGGGGAGCACTTGAGGGAGGAAAGCAGAGATGTCTGAGAGGCTAATTGAGTGTACTAAAGAGCTGTTTGGCATGGAGGGAAAGAAGTTTTCCAAGGCTATGAATAAAGGCTGCATGGGTCAGATTTCTTGCTGTTCCTTTTCTTTAACTATCTTTGAAGTTAAATAACAACAGCCTTAATGTCAGGCTTACCTTTCTGATATCATAATCTTTATATACTACTGAAAAGCTTATACTACCAGGCTAGGATTTCCTTTACCCACTCAAATTCTGGATATTATCCAGAAAAAGCATGCACATTTCCAAGCAATTCATCCTCAGATCCTTTCATCTTCCTGTACCATTGTAACAGCAAACGTAAAGCAGGCCCCAGTTGCAGAATGAGAATGTGTTAGAACTATCATGCAAACATTAGTGATTTCTAGCAAAAAAACAACACCCCAAACAAATCAAACAAAAATCAAACCCTTATATATAACCTATTGTTAGTATTATGGAAGTTATTCCAAAATTAAGTGCAAAAGTAATTCACACATTTATGAAATAACATTATAAAACAGAATTAGTGGGTCAAATAAAATCATGTAGAGTTATAATCTAAGTTTTAAAAGTAATTCAAGATACTATATCTGACTAAAACAGCTCTTAAGCTGAACTACCTCACTTTTTTGTAAAATATTTCCCCCCAGAAAAATCATTTTTTTCTAAATAAACAAGGTGAATTGGAAGTGAATAGCTTTGTTCAGGCATTTCATGCTGTAGAAACATTTCTGAGCTTTATGTAAGTTTAAAGAAAAAGTCCCTCTCCTTCCAGGCAAAGCAGAGGTTAATGATTTTTGTCATATTGAAATTAACAATTGCTACAGTTAGCCTTTAGTATTTTATTTGTCCTTTTGAGGTATTCAGAATAGTTGACAATAGCTTGCAGTTGAGAACATATGTAGAGAGACCCCTGTGGGTTATGGAAAAAGTTGTTCCATGCTGGTTGGGTGTTTGAAAAAAAATACAACCAGAGTTCTTTTATGTTCCTTTCATTAATGAGAATGCATGAATGTCAAAATGCACCAATAGGCCATTCAAGGTCCAAAGCCTTAGCAGCCCCTTCTTTAAGAACACATCCTGAGATGTAAAATACATTTGCTTAACAAATTAAAATAATGAGATAATTCAATTAGTTTCTTTATAAAAAGGAAGAGAAAAAAGGGTACATTGTAGGATTATTGTAATAGAAGACCAGGTCACAGAGCACAAAAGGGTGGGCAAACCTATTTGAAGTAAGGTTAGAGCAGTGGTGAAGGAAAATGCTTGAAAATTGTAGGCCCTTTATAAACAATTCTGCATGAAACAATATTTATATTTTATTTCATTTTATTTTATCTTTGTGGTTTGGCCAGTGTTATATTTTGAAGTAATACATTAGTTCAGCAAGAAAAAAGAATGAGGAACTATTTAAGAGAGAGTCCTTTCCCTTCTCTCCATGTGTTTATGGCAAAAATCTTTTTGAATTTTCATTGCAGTAGTCAGAGGTCTCCATTATCAGTTCTCAGGTCTGAGAATTATAGCACAGTAAATCTTTCAACACCTACAAACTCATTAAAAGGTAAACGGTAAAGAACATTTTAAGCTTATGCAATGACCATCCTCTTCAAAGCTCCTGGTTTATTTTATTTTTAAAATTCACCTGGTGTGAGGGGGAAGAACAGAGTAGTATTTCAAAAAATTTAAAAACTAGGAAGATCTTATTCAAAATACATGAGACACACATTATTCTTTTGGCAAAAGTACACTAAACGTTTTCTGTATATCCATTTCAAAAGAAAAGATAAAAGCAGAAATCCATGGAGATGTGACTTTGAGTGAAAAAAGTGGATTGTTCATAGCCCAAAGTTTTTTCATGATCATTGTACTGCTCTTCTAACCACTTCCTAGCTAAAAATAAATAAATAAAAAGCCTCCCCCTCACACTCACTCAACTTCCAAATTAAAAACATTTTACAGGTTAGTAAATCTCCAGCTGAGGTGATGTAGCAAAGAACAGCTGTGAAGTAATTTTGATAATGATGAGAATAATAAGCACATGGCAAGGTTCAGGGCTTTGCTGTTGCAGCTTCAGTGCTCCTGAATAGATAAAAGTGATTAAATACTCCTGATTATCCCTGACCAATATGTAATGGATTTACAGCCCTTTCAATTAGTCAGTATTTGCTTAGGACTCATTATTTTGTCTTTGGTTAAGTAATCAGCCCAGAGACTCATGTTCTGTCTAATTCCTCTGAGCCAAGTGGGTACTACAGGGCATCTGACCTCTGAAATGGCCATAGCTAGAAGGCAAAAATAACCACTGTTCCAGCAGAGGCACTGGCTATTTTGGCTAATCCTGACCCTATAGGCCAGATCAATGCACCTTAGTTTGCTAATAATGCCCTTACATCAAAATGATGGTTTAGAATTGTAGATCTATTGCTACCCGACCCCTTTAGCTGTTCTTACATTAACATAAATTTTAAAAGGTACCCAGTCCAAGAATCATGGCACTGAAATTAATGTCTACCAGCACAGAAATGTCTAATTTTTACAATCAGAAGTAACACTTGCATGTATAATAGTTGTGCTTTCTACCCTTTTAAGCATTTGCCCAAACAAAATGGAAGGAAAAGTGAACTAATAATTTTACTATCTCCCATCATTTCTATGTAAAATTAAGAGAGCTACTACTTCTTTTGCAAAAATGTATTTTGATGCTTAAGTAAAGCTGTAATAGTCAACAAAACACCAACACATAAAGCCAATTGCAAACAGGAAGATAAAGATAGATTGCTACTAAAAGTGTTGCTTTTTCACACGTATAATCTTTTCCCCCCAGAAGTGAATATGGCTAGCTTTTAAGATAATGGACTTGAAGAGCACCTTAAATAGCTGCTTTAATCTCCTATAGAACTGAGGAATTAGAAATACTAAGTTCTGTCTATATTTTATATTCAAACCAACACAGGAAATATTTTCAAATGAATTCTCCGATTTCCCTTACATCTTGCAATCTAAGGTGGAACACACATACTACATACTCTACATACCAAAATCAGCATACAAGCACCACTCAGAAGGCCTGGTAGGTTCACATGTTCAATCCTGGGAAGGTCTGAATATCACACTGACTGAACAACCAACATTAGACTGCTTGGTTTCTCATAGGTCCTCACAAAGCTTTCAGCCCTCCCTAAACACCTATAAGTGATTATGTAGCATGCATGTATGTGTATGTGTATGTATGGTGCAGGGAGAAAGAAAAATCTTTCTAATTACAGTTTTTTGTTTTAAAAAAGTTCTCTCTACTAGAGAACAGAGTAAAATGGTAGTTCTTGGGCTGAATACCATTTTGCACTGGGGACTGTGTTTTATAGTCAATATACAAATCATGGACTGATTCCAAAAATACACACCATAGTAAAATACCAGCTTCTAACTGCCCAAAACAATATCCGAAAACAGTATGTGAATGTGCTTACAGTTTCTGAAAGGAAAATTACACATAATGAAGCTTGTGAACAATATATATATATATATAAATATATATATATATATTGCATTCACTTACTGTGAGATGTTGGAAAAGCCACGCTCTCATGATATTTGTTGCTACTTTGGGGAAAATTCCTCTTTTCTTCTGACGTTTTTTATCCTTGTCTGGGTCATCATCATCCCCTGTTCCTGGAGAAGCTACACTGTTGTCTAAACCATCCCCTAACAAAAACAAAACAACAACAAAAAAATGGGATGAAAGATAATAAACAAGAAATATAAACCAATCAGAATAATCAGATTAACTACTGAAGTGTCATTTGCATATGAAAATAGCAGGCAACTTCCATTTCTATTAACTATTATTCCTGATACGGATATATCAAAATTAGAAAGCATGTCTGCCGAAATGTTAATTTGATGTGCCACACATGCACAAATCATTAATTCAATTATACCTATGTGTTCGACATAGTACAATATCTCTTTGTCAATTATGAGATGCAAAATGGGAAAACCTGCCACAAGAAAACCTATTTACTGTAAATGCATCCCCTGCAACCATGCCGAATACTCAGTGAAGGTAATCAAGTTAAATGTTCTGTGGTCTATATATTCTAGGTTCTCTCCATAGGTGACAGTAAATGTGTCACTGTTCAGTGGACATAATACACTGTCAGCTCAACCCATCCCCATTTACTACCATCTCCCTACACAAGCATGTGTGCACATACACACTCACATACTCTCACACATCCCTTGTATGACAGTTTTTGCAAGACATGAAAACTTCTATCTCTGCATCACTGATCATTATCTTCTTTCTTTATAAAAAGATGCACATCAAGGTAGGGTGCTTGCTTAATCAGAACTTTCTATCAACATCTTTCTCTTCAGTGCTTTTCCCTGGCATTAATTGTGCATTAGCAAAAATCATTTACTTTTAACAGTCATAGTTATTTTTTCTTGCCCTCCAGCAAAAATGCCTTGAAAGCCTGCCTGGAGGGCATCTAAATTATGTATCTGAAAAACTCTTCTGGCAAGGCATTGCAGGACCCCTACTTTCTTAAAATTCATACGAGCACGTCTTCCTGTTTTTGGGAAGGCATCAATCAAGAGAAGCAATATATGCCATATTCCTACATTAATATTTGAACTAATAACTTTTAAAAAAGGAAAGAAACAAGATCCGACTTGTGGCATAATCAAATGCAAAATAAATGAAGAATACTGGGACAGCACTGAGACTTTATAGATTGCTGTGTTTTCCTTACACATCATTAGCCTGGAGCCACACGAAAGAGGAAAACAGAGAAGTGGAGAGTTTATGCTCCCTGCTGGTGTTTAAGAAGCCGAGGTCCTGGAAGGACATCTGGGAATTGCACTGAGACGGTGGTTTTTGTAATTTAAGAATAGACATTCATTAGCAGTAAATGCCATAAATCCCATGCTAAGTAAAAACCTTGTCCAAGAAAGCCTAAAACAATAAACTCTGTGCTCAATGTAGCCTGAGATAGACGCTCCACAGCTTCCTGAGGAATGCTATAGACCCAAGAACTAATTCCTATACCCTCTCCTGGTTTTTTAGTGCTGCTAAAACAAACACATTACTGCTACATAGAGATTGTTTACCTCAAAAATCTAAATTCTATTTCACCTTTATTTTGTGATACCCAAATACCTTTCCTGTGGTGCCTCTTCAAAGAAGCAAAAATAATCTAGGGGGAAATACCATCATCCAATCTTCTCTAACTAGGGGAACAGAAAAGCCAGCCCAAAGAGCTAGCAGATTAATTTTATTGACATTTCCATTTTCACTGCAATGTGATACCCTCCATCACATAGAAGTGATGGTCTTCACTATTTACAGAATGACAGGCCACTTCATTACACAACCACCTTGCCCCAAGGCTGAGTAGTTCCCTTCCATCTGCCAAAGGACCTGAGTCAGACCCTAAGTCACTGTTTTATTTTCCTTTGACTTATGGCAAATAAAAAAGTAAACTGAAGAGGTAGATAGTGATCAAAGAAAGGTACAAGACCACATAGCTTATCAAAAGCAAGCTACTTTGTAGAAATATTACTTTATACTTTGTAGAAATATTACTCTGGAAGAATTCCTTCTAGTTGCCCATCACCTACACATGTGTGTGCATAAGCACAAAGCTGCAACATACATATACCCTTCCCACTATGCCAAAGAACTGCTGCAAGGCAATTTTCACGAACACTAATGGCTTCTGACTGCTCCTTGGCAACCCTAGCATTTTAACCTGGGTGGATGTGCTCTCCAAAATACAGAGACTGGAGCTATCTCATCATCTGTTCATGTGACACAGATGGAGAGTGGCTATTAGGAGCCAGGCAATGGGCCTTGGGGATCTGAGGTGCTGTACTATAGCCTCAGGCAATTTTGAAAAGCAGTACCCGGAGATGGAGAGGCTAGAACAATCCATGCCAAAAGTGCAAGTTCAAAATCAGTCTGTTTGCCTACTTATTGTCTAGATAAAGATATATTTTGTTTTTGCTTTTTTAATCCAATGGATATATGCATATTACACATGGAGATATAAAATGTTATCTTCTTTAGCCTTCTTTTCTCAATCAGACACACAAAACACTACAGAAACACATAAATGAACAATCTCTCTCACAAATGCACTTAGTATATGCTTGTGCTCAGGACTATATATATGATATTTTTCATGTATGAGTGGATATCCAAAAGTTTTAATGATCACCTTTTAAAAAGTTGTTAACTTATCTCTATGTAGTCACCATCCAGATTTACACATTTTCCCCAGTGTTTCTTGACCCTCCAAATACCATTATTGTAGAAGTCTGCAGATGGTGCTTGATAAGGATTTTACACTTTAGTCACTTCTGGTAGAGCCAGTAACAAAAATAAAGGACACAACGAATTGATTTTCTCAGCAACATGCACTTAGGGACCAATGATGACACTGACAAAATTTCATCAATATGCCATAATAACTTCCGGGTGATAATTATTACTTTATGATACCCTCTCGTAAGGCGCAATCTGCAGGCTTCTACAATATCAAGTATTCGATGGGTCAAGATACGCTGGGGAAAATGTGTAAATCTAAATAGTGACTACATAAAGATAAGTTAACAACTACAAATCAAAACAAACTTTCTGTCAATTTTTTTAAAAGGTGATCATTAAAACTTTTGGCCCCCTCGTAACACATAATTTGGTGCCTCCAAGAGAATCAGTTAATCACAGGGGTGGGGGCAGAAGTAAATAATACCTGGTTAGATATTTTGATTCTGATTCACACCACAAAAGTTTATCTAAAGTTTGTACAGATGATGGGGCTGCTTCAAAGATCAACTAATAATGCTGCCCTTTTGTCCATTCAGATTTTTTTTAAAGGAGAACATCATATACTAGGAATGATATGCAAATGAAAACTGCAAATAATCAGTAAGTTTTAAAGAATTAAACATGCTATGAATTATACAACGAGCAAAGCTGAAATATGACAGTTACAGCAGGAAGAAAAGAACATGTGCTCTTTGTTTATTTTAGTTGTATTTGTATGTCACTCTTCTTCCAATGATCTTAAGACAGCATCCATGTCCCTCATTCTCTACTTTGTATATTTACAAAAACCCTTGTGAAGTAGGCCAGGCTGAGAGGGAGCAACTGGCCTTCAGTCATGCAGTGAGCGACATGGCTGAATGGTGATAGAATCTGGATTTCCTTTGCCTCTCTCCAACATCTTGACCACTACATTAAACAGAATCTCATGCTATGATTCAGGGATCAAGTAAAAAGTAGTCTTAAAACCATAACAGTCACTGCAGCTACTGCAAGTAAGCTCTGAATGGGAATTTAGTCCATCTTAGACCAGTAAAAACAAAACCGGTTGTCTGTGAAATATTATTGAAAGGGGGGGGGGGCATATGCCTCTATAAAATTACCACTGCTATTCTTATTCAGTACTTCTACAGCAAATGAAATACTAGGAACAGAGAAACAAAATGCAGTCTTAGCAGTGCAAGTACAAACAGATATTTGTTAGCCGTGCCATTTTGGCACATAGCAAGATATTGTATTGTCTTATGAACTTTGCAGCAATTTATACCTGTGCCTCTCCCGCCAGTTGTTCAGTTCCATTTACTACAGTGTTATCTTTGCATGTTTCTAAATGCATACACAAATTCTGAGTCAACACAAAGACATAATAGACTTAACAGGCCAGAATAAGCAGCACTCTTTTCCCTCCCTTACAAATACACTGGGGATAAACAGCACACAGAAAATGAATCTCAGTAGGGGGAGCATTCCCTGAAGAAAGAAAGTGTGTGTGGGAGAGAAACAGACAGATAGACAGAGGGCAAGAAAGTGGTCATTCCTGGGAAGATCATTCATTCATACATACAGTGAGATTTAGCTTTCAAAGTCCACAGACCTCAGGGATCTTCAGGGAATGGAAGATCCAGTCCCACAGAGGATTTGTCTCTATGTTGCCTTTCATGTTCCCCACTCTGCATACCCATCCCCCAGTAGCAAGTCACAATGCTGTCAATGTTCCCCTAGATCTCAACCATTGTGTGCTATACAGTGTATCACTCCCCAAGGACAGAACAGAGCAGATGTATTTAATGCTGTTCCTGGCAGCACTATCTCCCACTGGTTCTCTGACTTTCAGTTAGTTTCTAAGTACGATATACACCAAGTAAAGAGGCCCTTTGACATAGCCCTTTTCTTAAAATCACAGCTCTCAATCATACTTGCCTCTGGTGGGCGCTGAACTGCAAATGACATAGTAGACTAAGGCAGTGCCAATATAATTAGATATTATGAAGTTGTTGGTTTTTACTACCATTTTTCTTTTGTTTGTTTTGTTTGTGGATGTGCCATTACATGTGTGTTGGGATGTGTGTGCACTGAATAAATAAATGCTAACATTTACACAACACACTTCTTTCTATGATAATTTATCATATATAATAGCAATAGTAAGTTTAATAAAATATGTGCCAACATTTGTACACTACTTTTCTTAGATATAGAGGGAGGCATCAATTATAATCCATGGATTTTTTTTTTAAAGGAGATTGCTACACAGACTTCAAAAGACTCACATGAATACCTGATCTACTATATTGTTCTTATAGCATCTTTAAAGATTTGATAATATTAAAAATTTTCAGTGCTCCTGGACTCGTCCCTTCAGCTGACAGCTCAGATAGATGCAATGGCCGGAGCGCTTGTTATCAGCTTCGGCTGATATGCGAACTACAACCCTACCTGGAGCCAGGCAACCTAGAAACAGTAGTACACACTCTGGTAACCTCTCAATTGGACTTCTGCAATGCACTCTACATCAGGCTACCCTTGTACCTAACTTGGAAACTTCAGCTAATTCAAAATATGGCAGCCGGGCTGGTTGCCGGAAAATCAAGAGGAGACCATATAACTCCAATTCTAAAATCTTTAAACTGGATGTCAGTCAGTTTCCAGGCCCAGTGTACAAGGTGTTGGTAATTACCTTTAAAGACTTACACGGCTTATGTCCACTTTACTTATGGTAACATCTCCTACATACAACCCACCTCACACACTCAGGTCCACTGGGACTAATTTACTACAGCCAAAGACCAGGCTTGCTGTGGTTACCCAGAGGATCTTTTCATCATCCTGTCCTAAACTTTGGAATGACCTACCAGAAGAGATCCATTCTATAACATCTCGAGGCCTTTAAAAAAGCCATTAAGATTGATCTCTTCTGTAAGGCATTCCCAAACTGATAGCGGGCTCTCTGCATTGTCCCACAACTGTGCCTCTTCGACTCTTCCTTACATCACCTCATTTTAATGAGGACTAATTTTATTGTGATTTTAATAACTGATCCTATTTTTATGTTGTCATTTTTAAATTGTAGATTAGGGATTTGTGTCGATTAATGTATTTGTTTTATTTTGATTGTTACCCACCTCAGTCCTTCGGGGAAAGGCAGGCTATAAATAAATAAATAAATAAATAAATATTTAAAAAATTAGTGTCCTCCCCAAACGATAAGGCTGGTGTGCCAGATCACAAATGATGATTATGAGGATGACAACAATATATGCCTGGAGTCCCACTACAATTAAAACAATCTTAGGAGGACAGTGTGGCATAGGAGTTTGAGCACTGGACTATGACTCTGGAGATCAGAGTTCAAATCGCTGCTTGGCCGTGAAAATCCACTGGGTGATCTTGGGCAAGTCACACACACTCAGCCTCAGAAAACCCCATGACAGGGTCACCTTTGGGTAACCATAAGTCAGAAACAACTTGAAGGTACACAACAACAACAACAACTAAACAAAAGCAGTAAGACAACAAGAGCCTTAATTCTGCAAGCAAATAAATAAATAAATAAATAAATAAAGTAGAGAAGGAGAAAGATTAGACACAAGCATATTTTCTAGAAGACAACAATATTCTGGAATTAATGCAGTTTGTTTAATGAACTATTTTTTAAAGCTTGTTTTATCACAAAAGGATGCAACTGAAAGTAAAACTGAAATAGAATAATCAGAGGAAGATGCATTGATTACATTACTTTCAAAAACACCATAACAATGCCCATAGGCATCCAAATGATTACCTTGGGAAACACAGCAAACTATAGCTGGATTATTGGGCCAGAAACTACTGGAATCCAAAATGTTCCAGATCAAATCTCAACACTCTTTCCACAGAGTCACATTGATTCACATATCCTTTACAGGCCAGAGATTACAGAATAGATGATCATGTGGTTGCAGTCATTCTCATGAAATCCTCTGTCTATCAGTCCCTAAACCTCAGACTTTAGTTATACCTGTATAAAATTTTACATGATTGTAGTGGTTGCCATATTTTTCCTGAACTTTACACGTACCTCTTTAGCTTAATTGGTGTCCGTGTACTTTGGACTGATATAATTTCTAACCCATGTGGCCACTTAATTAATAGATAACAGTTAACTACACAAAGAGACACACTGTGTCAGAAATGCCCCAGATCACTACTGTAACATGTATCTTTCGGCTCAACAATGAATATTGCCATTCTCCAGGGAGAGCAAAATATGGTTCTTTTATGGAGATACATGGTAGCCAAAGAAAACATTTACTTCAGTCCTTGGATTACTCTGCAAAATACACGCTTGATAGCCATAAGAAGAAATCTACTTGGGGATAGATTATTTTGCTCAATCATTTTCTGTATGTGATATGTGTTTACTTCAAAAAACAAAACAAAACAACGGACTCATGCTTTGCAGCCCTAAAAATTGTAAGGGTATAATGGGACTGCAACAACCGTTGTTCTAGCAGAGTGCCATAGCAATCGCTGTAGTGAATTACAGGAGGCCAACAATCTAGTACAGAAGCGCATGCCAATTCTACTATGACACAAACAGCTGTCCTCACAAATAGAGCAGCACTGGATCATCAGCACAAAACTGGAAAGAAAGAATGTGGGGAAAATTACTTCTCACCCAAATGCCTTGATGTCTACACCCTGGCTGCTGAACTTCTGCCTGCCTGAGTGCTTCAGGAAGATAATAAGATGAAAATGCAACTAGCATACATTACAGTGAAATGAATTTAACCCATTCATGTCATAGAAGAGTACACTGTAGCTACATCAATGTATACTACTTTATGACCTATCACCCATGATATCATCCATTTTATCTCTGTAGAACAAGAAAGGGGGTAGTTCATTATATAGGCTAGGATGTGACAGTTAAGTGTGAACTGTTTTTCTTTCTTACAGTTCTCTGATTATGACATAATTGTTGAATATTAATTGGGATTTATATGACTTGGGTTTAAAATAATCTTCTATACCTGTTTGCCTTCTGGCTTTCTGTTTACCTATGGACATCTTTCAACTACACCTAATGAAGTCATCTGATTTTTTTAACTGAAAATTGATATTATAAGCAGCGGTTTGAATTTTCATAATACTTTTTCAAAATAAAATATTTTCCTGTTAAAAAGTTCTAATACAGAACATGAAGAACACATGCTACTTACTCAGCTGTTTTACCAATCCTCTGTGCTAAACTTTCTGGATATGTTAACACAATTTTATCCCAGTTTTTAGTGACTAACTCATGGCCCAATACTGTGTAGTGAAGGAAAGGGTGAAATATGTTAGTTTACATGCAACATTTACTAACTGTGTGGGTTTTCCGACTTTCAAGAAGGGACAGTGACCCATGCCACCTTTTTCACGTTCAAAAGAGCACTGAAAAAACAGTCTTCATAGGCTTACCTCAAGTTTCTCTGGCCCTGAACACCCTCCCCCTCCCCCTTAGGGAATGAGTAGAAAGAGAAAAAAAGAAGAGAATTTAAGCTCCTTTCTCTTCAACTTTTCAGGCGGTATAAGCAGCATTTAGCAAATTCAGCCTCCAAATGGCTCCAAATGCTCTGAACTGCAGGGGCTCATCCTTTGTTAGCCTCCCTCTATTTACACAGGATTTACACAGGCTCTGTACTGAAGAGACCACATGTTTCTGACAGAAAGCACTTTCATTCATACTGCATCAGGCAACAGGATTGTAACCACTGCTGCTTCATGCTGACCTGAGATTAGGGATTTCAGCAGTACTGAGATGGTAACAATCTACTAACTAACCCAAAATTATCCATGGAGATTTTTCTGCCACTCACATTATAACTAATGTGGTCATAGAGATGTGATTTCTTGAAAGAGCTAGCTATTGTCAAATGAAGCTCATCCTCCCCCACCCTCAAGTAAACAGGAGGAAAGAAAATAGGGGGGGGGGGCGGTGATCAGACTGCTGCTTGGATTAAAACCATTTCACCCACTGCTGAAGACAAAAAGTGTAAAAGCAGACAGATGGACACATATGTAAATGTGGTGCCATTTTTCTTCTTGTCACTGGCAAATTAGTTAATAGTATAGTTTAATATTTTCTTCTCTGTTCTTTCATTTTAGTTAACAAGTTATAATCAGACTCCACTTAACAGTGCCATACAAACATGATCATCTATGTGTATTTTTTTTGTTACAGTGACCACTTACAACTGTAATGGTTTAGACATTTTATGTCTTTTCATATGGCACAAATGCTGAAATCTATTACTTGAGGGACCACTACACAAGAGAGATTTCCCGATCTTGATATCTTTACCATGTGTACACTGCTTGTGTATCTCAGCAAGACAAATCATCATGTTATAGAAGAAATCCTTTTTTTTTTTTAATTACATCTTTGGTAAATCAGTTGTGCCCTTAAACACAGATACACAGAGAAATTCCACAGAGGCTAAACCTACTAGTGTCCTCTCATTATGTGTTTGAAAACCGAATTCTCAACGTAAGACCTTTGAATTCATATACGTATTGATCAGTGTCTGCAGCAGTCATTAAAATTATGACTAATTCACAATGAACACAAATCTCTGATATGTAACGATAAAGCAGGTTTTTAAAGTTCTTGCCCATATATTATAGTAAAGCTCCTCTGAACATCTCAATGATTCATTTTTAGTGAGCTCTCAAATGCCCTTAACCACAGTTAATGCTCAGGTTTTATTAAGGAGGAGAGCAGGGACAAATGGACAGTTAAGTCCCAGCTCTCAAATTCAACTCTGCTTGCACTACACTGTCTAGTGCTACAGCTTCCTAATGTGCTGTTCACCTCCCTTGTGTGGCATTTCTGCAAACAAGTCTTTCTCAGCTTTCAGTCTCAAGCAAAGAAGACTGCCTTCTTTAAGTTATCTAAGGAATGTAACAGATACTATCATTGTTCGTGCTGCAACAGGAAGAAACTAGAGAAGGAAAGAACCCCCAAAAAGAAGATCATAATGAATATATTACTAAAATATAAAAAGTGTTTTCCAGGATATAACTGAATGCTATAGTTAAGATCTTAATTTCTGGTGCAGTCTTGCTTTTCTTATTCACACACAGCTTTCACTGGTTTCTAATCCCAGTTTCACCCAAGTAAGAAGAGTAAATTAAGAGCCATGTCTTGCATAAGGATATGAAAGTCAGGCAGTGTGCAACGGTTCAACAAACACATACTTTAATTTTTATGGTTTATGACATATGATAGTATTTGATTTAACTGAGATTCTGCTAGAAAAGGTACTCTGTTTTAGCTAGTTATGCTGTTTTTAATACAATATATGAACACAAACACAATACAGATTTAGAGAGATCTTGTAGCACCTTTGAAACTAAGTGGAAGAAAGAAATTGGCAGTGTGAACTTTCGTAAACTTCAGTCTACATCCTCAGATGCATTTGGTGGAGTGGAAACCAGGTACAGACATATATGTCTCATTGGTATGTGAGGAAGTCAATACAAATTTCAAATTGGTATGTGAAATCCTCATATATCAATGGCATATATATGTCTGTACCTGACTTCCATTCCACCAAATGCATCTGAGGAAGCAGACTGAAGTCTGTGAAAGTTCATGCTGCCAATTAGTCTCAAAGGTGCTACCAGATCTCTCTACATACTGATTCTATAGACTAACACAGCTATATCTTTGAACAATACAATTTTGATATCTAAATTCAAAATACAAACTTTAGGTTAAGGTTATTAAATCATAAGTACTGTAATAAGTGTTTTGACTGTTTGATCAGTTGTCCTTACATGTAAATAGTATGCTTTTTTCCCCCTTATCCAAGTCCATGATGGTGAACCTGTGGTATGCATGCCCTCTGTGGCATGTGAAGCTGTCTCTGAGGGCACTTGGCTTGGCTCCTCATTGCAGCTCGGTTTTACTCTCAGGAGAACCAGGCTGCAAGAAGGAAGCAAGTGCAGCTGGCCCAGCTCTTTGCCATGGCCTGGTTCTCCCATGGAAAACTAAGCCACAACAAGGTGGGATGGTGTGTGGCCTTTATGGGCAGAATCCCCGCTCCTTCCAGCCATGAGCTTTACCCCTTCTGGGAGAAGTCCTGCCCCTTCTGGCTGGAAGCCTTGTTGTTTTCAGCGAGAAGGTCCGCACCTTGCTATGCTATGGGATTCTGAGAACTGTAGTTTTGGGAGGTGTAATGAAACCATCCCTGGGGCTTTCTTGGCAAGATTTCTTCAGAGGAGGTTTGTCATTGCTTTTCTATCAGCTGAGAGACTTGCTCAAGGTCTCTCAGTGGGTTTCATGGCCGAGCTGGGATTCAACCCCTGGACTCCAGAGTCTCACACGCAATCCTCTGGCTCTCTTTGTTCTTGTTCTTGTTATCTTGCTATGCTTTATTATGCTGCTGCTGCTGCTTCTTTTTCTTGTGTGCCTCCAACTTGTGGGCTCAGAGCACCCTCCCTCCCTTCTGAATGCCTGTTCCTGGAAACCCTAAGGTGAAACTAACATGGAGTTTTCTTTGTCAGAGGCGGGTTTGCTATTGCTAGCCTGAGACTGATAAGGTCATCACACGGGCCCTTTAGAATGGCCCCGGCACAGAACAAAAGGTGGCAGGAATGGAGCGGAAGGGGCAAAGGATGCATATTACTGCACTATGAAACACCGCCACCACCAGAAGTGCCCATTCCATTCCAGATCCATCCCCCAGAAGCCAATTTTCAGGAACTGTTCAGAAGGAACTGTTCTGAGGGACGGATTTGGAACAGAACAGGCACTTCCGGCGGCGGTGTTCCAGCATGCGGTAATATGCATCCTTTGCCTGTTCTGCTCCGTTCCCACCCCCTTTCGTTCTGTGCCAGGCCCATTCTAAAGGGCCTGTGCAATGACCTTCTGAGAGAGTATGCCTTGAGTTTTTCCAACCAGAAGTCCCACCCCCCAGAAGGCAGAGGTACCACCCCCAGAAGTCCAGCCCCCCCCCCCGCTCTGGCACAGGGTGATCCCCCCCCCCCCAGTGTGGAAATGCCACTGAGTTTGGGCATTCGGTCTCTAAAAGGTTCACCATCACTGCTCTAAATTATATTGTTTTTTCCTGAGATAAAAATGCACTGATACTGATTTGGTATCAATAGCTGTATTTAGCATTAACTATCATCTCTGTGTGTGTGTGTCTATGTGACTTCAAATCACATGTCAGCTTACAGCTTACAGTGGTTTTGCCAGATCCTTTTTCTGAAATAGTCTGCAGCTGGTACTGATTGGTGGTCTCCCAGCCAAGTACTAACCAGGGCTGACCCTACTCAGCTTCCATGATCAGACAGGATCTGTTGCCTTTTGTACTCACTTTTTCTAGCAATGATTCAAAAGTTCAGCTCTATATACTTGCTTCCCATGAACCAAAGTGTGCTTTAATGATTTTTGTAAGAAAAAGGGCAATCAAAGATCTTAGAAAATAGTTAAAATAGAATTAGCTAAATGCTCATAAATATTTTAAGACCACTAGTTTCTTCATCAGGTTTTAAAAAAGAGTTAAGAGATAATTTTCTGTATAACTGCCATACTTCATTTGAAGCTCAGCTTTTAAAACTGCTTGTTAGCTATGAGCTATGAATTGTGTCTGATTTTTAAGTTAGCTATGACCTGATGCTTTTTATTCTACCTTTTGCTCTGATTCTTTTCACATTTCATTCTCAGCTCTTGCCTACAAAGGCCCATACTCCATTAGATAGATTTCTTGGGACATGATCCAGGTGCACATTTGGTTGTTTTGTTTCGTAAGGTGCAGTGGATTTTTTTTTTGTTTACTTTAAAAAACAAAAACTGATTTCATTGTTATAGGGCTGCACCTACACTGCAGAAATAATGCAGTTTGATGCCACTTCAACTGCCATGGCTTAGTGCTATGGAATTCTGTGAATTGTCATTTTGTGAGACTTTTAGCCTTCACTGTCAGAAAGTTCTGGTGCCTCAATGAATTACAGTTCCCAGAATTGCACAGCACTGAGCCAGGGCAGTTAAGGATTGTTAAACTGGATTATTTCTTCAGTGCAGATGCAGCCTATAATAAATTGTTTTTGAAAGGGTCCTGAGTTTTAACTTTACAGTAGCCCTGGGTAGTTTGGACTGTAACATACTCTACTTGGTGCTGCCTTTGAAGAGATTTTGGAAACTTCAGCTGCTGCCAGGCTGTTAACGGGGGCAGGTTATAGAGATCACACAACACCCCTGTTGAAACAACTCCACAGGATGCCAGTTTGTTTCTGGGCATAATTCAAAGTGCTGACCATGACCTATAAAGCCCTATATGACTCAGGTCCAGGCTATTTGGCATCAGGAGAGGCCCTTCTCTGTCCCACCACCACCACCACCACCACCACCATAATAATAATAATAATTATTATTATTATTTCTAATGCGCCCCTCTGAAAAAGCAATCGGGGCTGAGTACAACAGAATTAAAAACAATGACAGATTAAAATACCCCTTCCTTATCCTTACCACCCTCCCTTAAAAGCGCATTAAATCATAATAAAGTTAAAAGCATAAATAATTAAGATAGCAATATACAATAGCAGGGAGCAGACCCAGGCTTGGGTTGTATGGGGATAAAGTGCAGGGAAAGGGCCTAAGAAACCCTTAAGGCCTAGGTGTGGAGCTGGGGGTGTTAATTTCCTCTGGGAAGGCCTGCCGGAAGAGATGCGTCTTTAGGGCTCTTTTGAAGCCTTCTGAAGATGGAATGAGGCGCATCTCATCCGGCAGGTCATTCCACAACTTGGGGGCGACAACCGAAAAAGCCCTCTGGGAGGTCTGCACCAGTCTGGTCTTCATAGGCTGTAGTAGGTTCCTCCCAGAGGACCAAAGTGTGTGTGTGGGGGGGGTTCGTATGGGGAGAGGCGGTCCCTTAGATAAGATGGACCCAAGCCATGAAGGGCTTTAAAGGTTAAAACCAACACCTTGTACTGTGCCTGGAAACTACAAGCATGGTTGGTGGGGACATGAGGGAGGGCATTTTCTTTGGCTGCCCCTAGACTCTAGAACTCCCTTCCCAGGGAGGCCAGAATGGCCTCGTCTTTGTTATCCATCTGCTGGCAGAAAAAGACCTTTCTGTTCAGACAGGTATTTAATATAGAAAATTTTCAAAAAACTTTGGCTGGGTGTGGTATTTTTTAAAATGTATTTTAAATGCTTAAATATATTTTATTTTTTTATATGCTATCTGTTTTAATCTTGTAATGATTTAAATCTGTTTTAATGTAACATTTTTCTATGTTTTTAATTGTACTGTGTTAACCTTGTAAGCCCCTCTGAGTCCCAGTTTTGGGAAAAGAGCAGGAAATAATAATAATAATAATAATAATAATTTAAAATGTGTATGCTATTCTACTGCTAGTTCATAGCTTACAAGCAGTTTTAAAAGCTGAGCTTCAACTGAAGTAGGCATGCACATTTTAAAACTCAGAACACTTTTAAAAGCAGTTTGTCATATAATATGGAAGTCAGATTTAGTATCGTAAAGTAAAAAAAAAAATCTGTTGCACCTATACATGTTCTAAAGTGCTACAGGAATCAATGATGTCCTCTCACCTTTTAAAGGTGTTCAGTAGAGTTTGGAAAGTTCCTTTTAAGAAGAATTAATCTAAGACATGCTGAAGCTATCCACACCTGAGCAGTGAGAGAATGATGCTCCCATACCACTGCTGCTCAGTTATGAATAGATTTTTGGCATGTCATTAGATTCAATCTACTTAAAAGGAACTAGGTCTTTACAGTGAAACATACAAGGACACAGCTCAAATAAGCCTAACAATGCAGTAGGACCATTAATAATGCCATCCTAGTGACCAGTTATTTCATGTGTAGTGCTTCTGCAAACATTGTTGGTATTTGAGAACTTGAGTTGCTGCTCGCATACAATGCTGTGGATCTGTGTTTTTTATGTATGTATATAAATGGCTAATTTCTACTATTCTCATTTGTACAGCTATAAATAAAACATGCTTATTTCATACTTAATGGGTAAACAAATCATTTTTTTCAGGAAGAAATTTTTTCAAGAAGAGAATTTTTCAAAAAGAGATAATAGGAAAGCTTTTAAACATTTTTCCTACAAGTGCTAGAGAATCAAATAATGGAATATTTTAATGAGGAATAGTTTACAACAGAAAGCATTGTTAAACATGAAGTTAAATAGTATTACCTTTTTATATAACAGTCATCTTTGTTATAATGCTACCTACTACAGTGATATTGCTAGTGGTTTATTAATATTCTTGTTAGAAGCCTAGAAATTATAAGGTTTTATTATGTACATATAAAATTTTAACCACCTAAAATGGCTTGTAAGAGCACTTGGAGCCATTTTTAGAAAAATGATTGTGCTTAAAATTAAGGATAAGTATTTATTTCTCTCTAAATGAACCTTATGCTTTCTAATATTGTTGGTGGATGGTGTAATTTCTTTAATTAATACAACAAATTTTAACAGTCCACAATGTTCATATTACTACACTTCAATAGCAAAATAGCCTGGGTATGTGGTGATCCAGAAACTTTTTAAGATGTAAAATCTAAGGTTCTAAGGAATATGTGTGTGTGGGTGGGTGTGTTCACTGGAATTGTGAGCTCTTACAACCTGGAAGTAGTTTGTCTATCTGCAGTAATTCATAACTGGAGTAAAACTGCTTGTTCTTAGTAAATTCTGAAACAAGGCAATATGCCATAAAGTCACAAGAGGCAACATCAACTATACCCTAATTCCAAAGGTTGTAGAAGTGGACATATTAACAGAAGCACACTATAAGATGTTGTACTACCAGCTCCCCTGTAATTTTTATAATGAAGGATCCTGTATAGCTTTTTCCCCCCAGATAAATACGTACTACAGCCAAGATCAAAGTGGGGCCTCCAGCTGACAGACCCCATCACTACAGGTGATTCCCTTGACAACACTTACCCAAAGACCTATAACAGAATGCTCCCCTCTCTTTTCCATCCCATGTAGTGCACCACTTGAAACTCTGCTCTGGATGTTTTCTAGATCTAACAAATAGTTTTTGTGGGCCAAGAGGAAATGTATAAATGTATAAAAATTAGAAACTTGCCTCTTTTGAGATTTAGGCCCACATGACCCACGTCCTGACTCCACCATACCCTAGGGTGCCATGATGCCATGCAGCACTCCACACTGCAAAGCGGCTATGGCACCCTTTCTGCGGCTCCTTTTTGTGCCCTGGAAAGGCCAGATTGGGGCCATGGCATGCTGTTGCCGTGGCCCCAATCTGGTTGAAACAGGGGCATGCTTCAGGGGTGTCTGAACAGAGCAAGAACCCAATTGTATACTGGCATATACATTTTAAATAAGCAAATGCAACAACCTGTGGATGTTAACTAAACAACAATCCCACAATACTTTACTGACTCAGCCTTTGAACAGTGAACATATGATACATTCCCCAGCAGTAATTCAAGTCCCAGTTGAAGCAGTTACAACATCTTTCTTGTTAGGGACTTCAATCCTATACCACCTTGATCCTCCCATGGTAAGATGTGGGCCTAGTTAGTAGTTTTGGTTAGTAGTTTAGTAGTTTTTTAACCCATCTCAGTGATATCAGTGACTACCTGATGAAACTGCACACAAGTTTATTTGAGGTTTGCCAGAGCTAGATGGTGCTGACAACAGGAGGTGAAGTAGTGATGATGGGTTTGTAACAGTGTGACATAGTGAGGGTTGGCAAATAACTTGATTAGGATCTTGCCAATTGCCCTTTGAAAATACAGACCTAGATGCATTTAAAAGTGCTCATCTTCTTCAAGAATAAATAGTGCAATTCAGCTACAGCCTTCATTTTAATTCTGTCCCAATCTGACCAAGGAAGTCCTTCCTGCCACCAAACTCTTTGTTGCCCCATTTATAGGGACCATTTACTATTGAACTTTGTAATTTTATACTCTATAAATTATGCCTGGGCCAAGAGTATGAGTGTGATACAGGCAGTGATGAACTAGGGAGATGTTAATCTCCCACTCTGAATGTCGAATTTGAAAGGTATGTGTCCCAGACTCCTTTCAATTTAGCCCCTCATATATGCATATCTGATAATTCTAATAAAATAACTATGTTTACAGATGTTGCTTATTAGGAAAACGTATATATTAAAGGAGAATACAAAATAACTCTGAATTGTGTATGATCTTACATACCATAAGAGCTCCAACACCTATGCACAATGGGGTGGATTAACTCTCTGGTGGCTGCAGACATATTTATACACCTCCTCCTAAAGTGTTCATTTGGCTGGCAGTCTGGAAAATGCCAGAATGTGAAGGGTTAAGTTCGAACACTGATATTTTTTGTTTTTGCAGGCTTAACTTAAACCTTTTAACTTTAAAAATAAATTTTATTGTTCTGATTTAGGAAATACAATGATATTCAAAACCTGCTGATGCCAATGGAAGACAAGAGACTAACCACTTTTTAAAACTGAATTTAAACATTTGAGCTGTTGTTACATGATTAGTTCATCTTTATGTATAAAAACACCAGTATTGGACACAGCTAGTAACTTTGTATATATATATATATACATATAATCTTTAATCCCAGATATAATCACAGACTAAAATAGCCAGTATCAATAAAATGTAAAATTATTACTAACATGTGCTGGAAAAGGGGGGAAGTGGAATGTTTAGCAATGATGTTGATGTTGCTATTGATGTATATAAATCATAGAGCTTCAGTAGGGTTACTAA
Organism: Urosaurus nigricauda; assembly: GCA_034509955.1. Taxonomy (NCBI): domain Eukaryota; kingdom Metazoa; phylum Chordata; class Lepidosauria; order Squamata; family Phrynosomatidae; genus Urosaurus; species Urosaurus nigricauda. The sequence continues at coordinate 55,651,524 of JAOEGL010000001.1, forward strand.
ATATTCATTTTCTTGGTGCAATGTACTATAGTTTGAATATCCCTTATCCAAAAATCCAAAATCTGGAATGCTCCAAAATCCCAAACTTTTTTCATGGGTAACTCAGATATTAATACCTTTGTATTTTTATTGTTCAGTGTGCGCTAACTTTGTTTCATGTACACAATTATTAATATTGTTTAAAATTATCTAGGGACTACGTGTATAAGAAACATAAATGAATTTATTTTTTTAAAACTTGGATTTCTTCTCCAAAATATCTCATTATGTACAATTTAAAAATATATAGGCATTCAATAATAATAATAAAAAATAATCCAAAACACTTCTGGTGCCAAGCATTTCAAATAAGGAATACTCAACCTGTGCTATATAGCTAGTTCTTTGCTGACCAAGGTAGACACTCCGTAAGAGATCTACTATGTTGGAGTTTTTGTTTTGTTTTAGTTCAAAATTGTATGTTTTCTTGCAGAACAAAAACTTTGAGTAATTTCATTGTGTAAAACAGCATTAGGTAATTTTTATTAGGTAAAAGAAAAAATTTTATTAGGTAAAACAACACTATCCATTTTTACTAATGTGGGCCCTAATCTGATTAATTTGTATCACCCTCACAAGTTCCCTATTAAAAAGATAAAAAGAGAGCCAGTGGATTTTCCTGTACGTCTTCTAGTTAGGCCCTCAATAATATTTGAGAGAAAAACAGAGATAATTAGCATGTTTTGTCCTGCTTTGAATCAGATGACATGTTTAGTTTACTGGAAACCAAGTAGGTTATGTGTAATTAATCTATTATGGGGAGAATATATCATGAATACATATTTTCCTTTTTCTCTATCCAGTGTCTAAAACTAATACAACTACCTTCTAAATTATAGTATACAATTTATGTTCTTACATAAATTGAAATCAGTATGTTTAAACATGTCTCCCTATATCCTGGATTTCTGCTTTAAACACATCAAGACCTAAATCCAGTTGCTTGCCCCAAGTAGAGTAGACCCACTGAATTTATGTAAATTTCAATGTATCATTAGATTCAATAGGCCTACTCCATCTGGGATTAGAAACTAGATTTAGGCCTTGAACTACATACAGATGCTCCTTGTCCACTGCACTTGCTCTCTTGGGACAACTAAACCAAATATAAGAGCAAACATCTGTTAAGAATTCAGCCAGTTCTAAGACATTTTGCTGCCTGAGGAAGAGCAGCAAATGGCACTCACCCACCCACCCAGCCCAATTCAAGATGCATAATGCCTTTGGCCAGTCAAGGTATTTTGACTCCTGCAGCTGAACTTCCCACAAGAAACCTCTTCTCCAATCCCAGTAGTAAAAATGCAGTACTAAAGTAAATAAGAATTTTATATATATGCTACCCAAGGCATCTGCTTTTCTCTACCTAATGGTATGCAAGGGGGTGGGTGGGTGATGGGACCCTAAGGTGAGGGTGACACCACTGCTCCAAAAGCATCTGCCTTTTGGCAGAATCAGGCTTTGGCATTTGCCTGCATCACTTTAAAAATGCTAAAGAGATGGGGTGAGTGGGGTGAGGCTCTGTGAGAAACAAAAGGAAAGGCCCCAACGTGTACTTTAAAAAATAATCTTACTAAATATTCACTTTAACCATATGCAACTATGTACATACAAATACATTTAGCCTGTGCATATGATATTGTAATTTAAAGGTATGTTGTAATTTTGCTAGTTATTTATGTCACAGCTGTTACCATAGTATTAAAGAAACATTAGATTTACAAGTAACATTAGTACAAAAACTATTATTAAAGTAGGGCTGTAGTATTAACTTCTTAATGAAATTATAGTAATTAAATATTTTGTGCTTCAGTCTGCTAAATAGGGCATTTTTTATATTTAAATGTAAGAGTAGGGAAATATTTGCTTATTTATTCCTCAGAAAACTATTTCATGGATTTCCAAAACTATACTTTTACTCAGATCAGATGTGAACTCCACCAAGTAACATTCTTAGCTGAATGTACTGATGTAGCAAATTTCCAGTTAATGATATTCTAGGCAATTCTACCTTATCACAGAGCTCCTGTCTTAACAGGTCAAATAAAACATCCTCTCCCATTCTTTTGTGGGAAGCGCAGAGAACATATGACTCAAACCTTGGTTCTGGTGTGAACCGTCTGGATGATGTTCAGCACCAAACCTGGGATATACCCCCCCCCCCTTATAATAGATTAACAGATTGAGCCCTGTTGGCACAGTGGTTAAATGCTGGTACTGCAGGCACGGTGTTGTGAGTTTGATCCCAGAGGGCTCCAGGCTGACTCAGTCCTCCATTTTTTGTTAGGTCAGTAAAACGAGTACCCAGCTTGTTGGGGGCAATTGGCTTACATCTGTCATCTGAAGATACCAACCACAGATGCTGGCAAAACGTCAGGAATAGACTCTTCTAGAACATGGCCACATAGCCCAAAAAACCCACAAAAAAAACTATGGATGCTGGCCACGAAAGCCTTCAACGACAATTAGCTTACATTGTAAAACTGCTTGGAGAGTACTTAGTTTAGTTCACTATGAAGCAGTATAGAAATGTAAATGGTATTGCTAAATACTATTGCTATTAATCACATTTTGCTCCAGACCTTCCTAGTAAATCTGGAGCCCTCTGTTGCAATGATGGTTGCCCAGTGTTTCAATGGGGCTGCCCAGGTAAAGGGGGCATATCAGAGCAGCTCAGGGGCCAAAACACTTCAGGCTACTTCAGCAGCAGGCACTACAGACAAAAGTAGTAGATGCATGCCAGAGAAGACAGAAATTAAGAATCAGTTGACTCTGCACCATTTCAGTGCTGATCCAGTGGAACAGGGTTTTATGTCTGACACCATCCAGAAATTACCACAAAAGTGGTCATTTCCACTTTGAAACTGCAAGATCATTCACAGTTTCCTTAACCCCCCCCCCCCCCCCACACGGTTCTAAAAGCAATATCTGGAAAAAAGGAACAATGCTCTGAAGGAACAATTTTGACCTAATATTACAGTACTTCAACAAATATCCTTTTTTTAAACTCTGAGAAGATTTAAATGAATGACACTAGTATATAGAAAACAGACATATTTGAAATCTGCCTGAAAAATGTGTACATTCAACCAAGAAAAAAATCCATCTGAGTTTACCACACTCATGTTTTAGACAGTTACTTTAGAATGCATTATAAAATGCAAATTTAATATTGTCTAATGCAAAAACTTGGGTTAAATCTATTTCTGAGAATGAGTAATTTACTAATATGTTAGAAATAAAAGCATTAAGGAGAAAGAAAAAAGCCCACTGTCCTCTGGATAATAACACAGATGACCTTCTGATTTTAACCAAATGTAGGGATCATTTATTCTCTTGATTCAAAGCATTCATTTTTTTTAACCAGAGTTGCCCAGCAAGTCACATATGTTGACCATTTCATTTTATAGAGGTAGAGTTACCAACTTAGCTGCAGTAGGTCATGTACTAGTAACTTCATGAATAGAGTTTGGCAACATACTCTTTGTGTGGCTGCCCTTGAAGACAACTTGGAGGCTACAGATAGTACAAATACAGCCACAGGATTAATGGCCAGAAAAGGATACATAAACCATATTAAACCAGTTTTAAAGGAATTGCATTGGCTGCCAAGATGCTTCCATACCAAATTCCAGATACTGTTGTTGCCATTCAAACTCCTAAATGTACTTTGAACCTCCAGTACTTGAAGGAGCCTGTCTCCTATACATGCCTGTTTCATGGCTGAGATCTTCTGTAAGGGCACTCTGTGTCTCACCAATGAAGGCAACACATTGCACAATTATTGGATGGGGGATACATGGCTCAGCAATACTATATGAAAAAAAGACCTGGGGATTATTGATGATCTTAAGTTGGACATGAGCAGTGTAATGCTGCAGCAAAGAAAGCAAATATTACCTTAGCCTGCATTGATAGAAACATAATATTCAAGTAAAAAAAAAAGTAATAGCCCCACTATATCCTGCACTGATCCAGCCTCACCTGGAGTACTGTGTTCGGTTATTTTAAGGATACAGGCAAGCTGGAGTGGGTTCAAAGAAGGGGGATGACAATGTTAAGAGATATGAAGAACAAAATATATAACGAAAGGTTGAAGGAGCTGGGCAGGTTCAGCATGGTGAAGAGAAGACTGAGGGGTGACATTACAGCATTCTTTAAATATCTCAAGGGCTGCCACAAAGAGAAGGGTGCAGGCTTCTTTGCTGCCTCCGAGGATGGAACTAGGTTACAGGAGGGCAGATTTTGATTAAATATTTGAAGGATCTTTCAGTGAGAGCAATTCATCAATGGAACGAATTGCCTAGAGAGGTGGTGAGGTCACCTTCTCTGGATGTCTTCAAAATTACTTTGGGATGTTTTATACAAACTACTCTGAGCAAGTTTTATTTGTGAAAGTGAGAAAATAATCTAGACAAACAGAATGTTATGCACACTTGTTTGGGGATGAGTTCCATTTAAACCTTTAGAACTTTCATTGGAGTAAAAATGGATGGCACTGAATTGCCTAATCCTGAAGGGTTTTTGCTGGCAAAATCACTATCCAACAAAATGACTAACAATAGTCACATTTTTTGCTATGAGAGTCAGTGAAGAAGATGTCAGTGTACCAACTGTACATCCCCCTTCCGTACTGTGGCTTGTTGTGTGTTTTATTGACTAAGTTAGCCACACCCTCTTCCGTATTCCTGATCAGGCTCTCTCCCAGACCAGAGACTTTCAAAAACCCAAAGCTTTGAATTCCAATTAGTTGCTTATTTATGCATAATATTTAATATCAACTCCAAAGTTATAAATGGGTATGATAGATGCATACCCCCCTTTCCCCCCAACACTAAGCACCAGTTCCCCAACCTATACATGAATAGTCAGGATCTAACTGTATGCATCCCCTGAATCCTAACATAGCTATAAGTGGGCTCAGGAAAAGAATAATGGTTCCCCCCCTTCTTTCTGAGCCCCTGCAGGTACCCTAAAAATCTGTTCAACATGACTAGCAAACTCATCAGTGAAGGTCTTCAGTATCATGGAGTGCTACACAAGGAACTGGGAGAAGAAAGAATCCTGATTCCACTGCTGGAGAGCAAAGAAATCCAGACAAAGTACACTCAGGCTAGGATTAAAGCTTTTTCTTTTCTTTTTTCTTTTCTTTTCTTCTTCTTCTTTTACTGTAGTTACATTTTGCTCTTCACTGATCCTAATGTTCAAAAGCAGCCGTGATAATTCAGTCTTTATTGTTATTGTTAATTACCAGTGAAGAAGCAGTAGAATTAATCTGAACCCTGATCTCCCCTTTTCTTCATTTTTAATGACATTAAAATATGGCAAAAATAAATCTATAGTAGATATTACAAAAGGTGATACAACAAATAATCAACTGCACTGACATTAATCAGAATATGATCCCAATAAGTTTTTATCTAGCTTCAAAACCAAAATAAGATTGGCTGGGACAAATGGGCTTTTTATTGGATCAGTTCTGCAATATATGAAGCATCAGTCATATATTCAGAATTTAAGTACCTTAAAAATATTTTAAAAACCCACCCACACCTATTTTACTTTTCATAGACATTAATTCATGTAAATGACACACACAAAATGAAGCCTGAATTATGGAACGGTGGGAACTATCACTTTAATTTAAGCCATAGTGATTTCTGTAGCCTTGATAATTTTCCCTTTATGTGATATTACACTTGGGCCTATTTTTGATGGTTCATAGATTGTAACTCCTAAACAGCACCTCCCTATTCATTACTGTAGAATTAGTTGTAAATCCTACTGGTTGTACCAAAAAAACCAGAAAAGGAATAAAGGGGGGGAATCTCATGCCCTAATTGGTCCCACAGGGTAGTTAGGTGCTGTGGAAGACTTAAAAACACTATTATCTCCCCATAGTGATTTGTTAGCCTTCCTATACTCTCTGTAGCACATTGGGACTTCTAAATTACATACCATAATTGACATCAAATATCTGTCCCACCAGTGAATATCTTTATTAGCATCAAAATCACTCACAACTAGTGTTCCTCAATGTTATTAAACAGAACTTGTTCTAGGTGTTGCCTTACTAATTAGTCAGGATGAGCCCGAGGAAGAAAATCTGGGTCATGTTAAATTAATTGGAATGAGCATGAAAATTAGCTGAGCAAACTGCATCAATTTTCTATAGAGAGCCTTTCTTCATGTTGAGAATAAAAATGGATATTATGAGGCATTAACCAAACTGCCTTCTGTGACTGCCAAGAGGTGTGTTACAGTAGCCCAAAAATATCATGCTCACAGATTTTCGGAAGTTAATGAGACATTTCCAGGAATGGTAAATACATGGTGTTAAAATGGGTGTGCCTCTTATGGGAAAATGCCAAGTCATTTCATGTTTATTCAGGCATAACAAGCTCTTCAAAATGAGCATAATTTAAAAGGTGAATAGTGCAAAGAGGGCTAACATTCAACTAATTTTCCTCAAGAAAGAAAAGATTAAATTGAACAAAAAATGAATTAAGAGGTTTACAAGTCAACAAGTCAACCATCAGATTGCAGCCTCTGCTCACTATATTCTCATCATCCCCTGCCATGAAGTTTTTGAAAAAATGTCCCGAAGGCAGGGAACAAAGCGAGCAGAACTGATTACAGCCACACTCACCGCCTTGCTGTCTAAACTCTGTTTGGCTTCCTAATGAGCTCACTAAAAACCTAATTCATCTCCCATAACCCTTCTCAGCCCTCCTTGAAATTCACCATTATGGAAATTACAGATGAAACATTTACAGGCTGTGTTCAAATTACTGCTTCTTCAACAGGCAGGTCTCTGACCCTCACAATGAGCACAATAGAGGTATGTCCGGCATGAAACCACTCAGGCCACAGGCTTTAGAATAAAGAGGCTCAAGAAGGTTAAGACTTTTTCTCATGGTGATAATGATTTCCACATTAATGCATTCAGCCCTATGAATATGGGAATTCTATGAGTACAACAGTATATCAAACACATACAATAATTCAGAAGCAGGAAAATGAGTTGTACTGATGACAAATAGCTGAAATAGGCTAATGTGAATTCCCAGCCTGTTCATGAGGAAACTCCCTCAGTTCCTCATTACATGAAGTCAAAATGATCCTCACGGCACCTAGCCTGTAACTGGAAGATTACTGAATTGATAGATCCTTAGTTTAAAATGCAGCTGTTTTATTCTGCTTTAGTAATTAATTCTTTTTCCAATACCTTATTGATTAAGCGTAGACCCTGATAAAGTTCAAACTGAGAAGAATCTCTAGTGGCTTCCTTAGTTGCTCAAGAGAGTCAATGAAAACTTCCTACAATTCCACCTGCCTCCTCAGAGTGCTGATCCAATGAACAGAACAGTTTTTTCTCATAAATTAGTCAGGCCATGTGGAGCTGTATTAGCTGATGGTTGCTTTTGTCTCTCTACTTGCTGACTTGCTTTTCACTTTTGCTGTCCTTTGTGCTGTCACACACAAAGTCGGAGTGCAGCTGCCATTCTGAACCCAAACCAAGGTAAAGAACAATTCATACAAACTACATTTCCCCCCATTGCAGCACTCAATAAGGCCTCCTGGGACCCAACTAGCTAAGAAATAAGTACTGAAGCTTGCAGAGATATTGTGGAACTAAAGTTGAAAAAGAAAATGCAACCTGTTTTCTTCAAGACTGGCCCATCTTTCAGAATGGAGTGTCTGTAGCTTCCTTTTTCAGAAGTTACAGATTTCTAGAGCAAGATTGAAGTAAAAAGTTGCAAGTGCTTACAAACAGCAATCACAACATCTATAACAACAAAAATGTAATTCATACCTGTTGTCCAACAAGCAGCAAGAGGTTGCCTATGAATGACCACTACAGACATTACAGCATTTTATAAGAAGAGGCATCTCCTATATGTTGCCACTTGTAGTGGAGAATCAATACTAGTGAATAAGAACTCCCACTCCACCTGGGGGGGGGGGAGAGGGGATTGGAGGGCATGCAATTATTATTTTTTTCCTTTTTTCCAAGAGGATTAGTACTGTGAAGTGCTTTTAAAAGCAACAGTTCATTTCTCAACATATCTAGCAAAAACTAGGAAATGTAATTGTGCAATATGAAACACAGTTTCATGCCTCAGTGTGAGATGCCTGTGCACTGGTATAGAAGATCAAGCTATGGGAATAAACAATCTTTTGCCAACAAAAAAAAAAAAAAAAAGGAAGAAGGAGAAGGAGAGGAAGAAATTACACACACACACACACAGGTTAATTTTGTTCTGACTTTAGTAACTCTAGGGCAATCACAGATATTGGCATACCATCAGTTTCACCTTGAGTTCCTAATATACATGGATATTGGGTGTCAATCGGGATAGTTTGTGGTGAAATTAAAAAGTGAGTTAGGTCTGACTCATCATAAACCTATTCAGTGGTTTGAAACCAAATAATATTCAACCACTTAGAGTGTCCCTATCTGGAATTCCACACTATTCTCACTAGAGGAAAGGGAGGAAGGGGTTTCTGTTCCATTGTTTTTCCAATTCCTCCTTTCCGATGTTACTTTCTCCACTGTTCTGATGGATCACTTAACCCCACAGCGCAGATTTTTAGAGGACGTATGAAGCTAATAGGTGAAGCTTGCCTTTTCTCCCATTTAATTGATGCAAAAACTACGGGTTTGCCTGTCACTTTATAGGATCCACTCTGGTATGTTACATCCCCATACAATCCCTTTTCCCCCTTTGCTGCCCCAGTAAGTGATGAAGGGAATTTTAAATATACATACACACAAGACGGAGAAAGAAAAAATGTATTTTATTTATCTTCTAGTCATAAAAATGTTCAGCTATGAAATCAGCGGTGAGGAGTTACATCAGGCTGCACCCACTCTTTTCCTACCTCCCACCTGAGTGCTGCATTTATTTTTACTATTTTTACTCTTTTCTCTTCTAATCCTCCCCCTACCATTCAATTGCTCACTCATGTGGAGATCTGCAAAGTAGACATGGAGGAATTGGAGGGGGGGGGGTTTGCATGAGATCTCTGCACAAGTGACTGAGGGAATGATTGAGGGGAGGATTGGAAGAGGCAAGAGTAAAAACAGTCAAAACAAATGCAACACGCAAGTGGCGGGGATAAGAAGGGAGAGACAGTAGCCCGATCTAACCCCTCACAGCTGATCTCATGGCTGAACATACACTAAAGTAGAAAAACATGGCAACACAAACTAGGATTGCTGGTCCACAGCAAAAACGCCTCAAGTCCTGGCCCCACACAGACATTGGTATGGAATGCAGTCCACACACATGAGCGAACATCCAGATTGTCCACTCTTAATCAAAGGAAATCCCCACCTCTTCCGCCTCTGGTTTAAAGCCCCGAGGCACTAAGAAGGCCCAGATTTAATACAAATTATCTTGTACATCATCTGGACTACTTGCTGTGAAAAATGAGGTGAGACTTTTATTTGGCCCTTGTAGACAAGCCCTCAGTATCATGTTTATTGCCTTAGGGCCTTATGTACTGGGAGATGATATACAAATATCTCAATATAACAACAACTTCACAATGCTAGTAATTTCTGTTAACAATAAAGTTTTCATCAAAATATATAAAGACTTCAACAATTTTCTTCTTATATAGGAATGAGTTCAATCCGTTTTCTACCATACCTACAGAATAGTGAAAATAGTAAAAGTGTCCCAAATGTTGTTATGCAGATATAACATTTACAGTCTCTTGTCCTCACCCCACAGGTTTCTGCATTAGTAGTGTGTAAAATTCTCCTTTGTTAGTAATAAGTTCTACCCAGGGAATCTGTTAGTAAAACAGCTGGGTATTCACTCTATGTTATAGTATTATTATTATTATTATTACTAAAAAGGAAAACTGAAGTCAATGCATTTATAAATAAATCACTTTCCTTATCTCTCCCCATGCCCAGTATTTAAAGTTCCAGTATAGCCTTAGAAGAGGTAAATCTATTTTGAATGTATTCAATTAAAATTTGGCACTTTTAAATCTTTGGTACGGTTGTTGTCTGTTGTTGTATGTTGTGTCTGACTTATGGTGACCCTAAGGAAAAACTGTCACAGGGTTTTCTTGGCCAATTTCTTCAGTGGGGTTTCCCATTGCCATCCTCTGAGGCTGAAAGAGTGTGACTTACCCAAGGTCACCCAGTAACCACTACACCATGCTGGCTTTCCATGTTGTACTGTATGTGTTAGAGCCCATGTTAAAAATACCAATCTAGTTGTTCTGTGATTTTTTTAAACTGATGTACTTTAACCTAGAATGCAGCTAGTATACTTTAAACTAGAATGCAGCCAGTGGAGTTTTAGCACGCAACTCCCTTGTAAGAACAGTTCCACTGGCTGCTGGTCCCATTCCAGGCATGCTATACTTCATGACCTATAAAAAGCCCCATATTGCTCAAGTCTAGATTATTTGAAGGAATACATTGTTCAGTTCAAACCTCCTTGCATTTTGAGACCTTTTGGGGATACCATTATATCTGCCCTCCCATCCTTGCAGGTACACATGGTGGGAACATGGTATAGGGCCTTCATTGCTGCTCCCAGACTCTGGAACTCCCTTCCCAGAAATATTAGATTGGCACTTCCTTGTTGGCTTTCTTGTTATGCTGGAAACAGGCCTTGTATACTGAACTTTTATCTGATGTTGTTGTTTTTAAATTGTTTGTATCTTTAATTGGTTCAATTTCCTGATAGCTTAATTTTTTAGTTTGATATGTTGCAAAATTTTAACTATGTTTGCTTTAAGGCAAGACACCTTGAGTCCCAAACTAACAACTAACAACAACAACAACAACACAAGAACAACAAGAACAGCAACACCCCTGAGGAGGGTGTTCAGCTAGATCGTCATATATAAAAGCTTATTAATCTACCATACTTGAAAAAGGGACCACATGATGTAGCATATTTGTTTAGCTATAAATGGTCAGGTTATCCTTTACTATGTCTGAGTTCTGGTAACACTAGACAAAGTTGATTTGTTTTCAATCTTATATTTTATATAAGCTTTCTATAATAATTAAAGCAGCTCTTAAGAGTTATCACACGTACACACAAGAGATCATTTTTGTTTTGTTATTAGCCTTGCTAATATGAATGGGAGTTGTAGCACTCTTGATGATCTTCCATACAATACATTTCACAAATAAGATCTTGTTGCATTATCCTATGGCCCCCTAAAAGACATTTTTCCAGGACAGACTTATTGTTAATATTCTACAGATTTCTCTTACTACATTTAGTATTGTGGTATAAGAAAAAATGACTAAAATATACGTGAAAAAATAACTGGATATATTCCAAGTATTCTGATTCCATTGTATATAATAGAATTGGAGAGGAGTGTATTATATATTGTATATAATATTGTATAGTATATATTATATATTGTAAAATGCTCACCTAAAAACTCTTACAAAGGATACTTGCAGTTTTAGATCTCTTATGCTACATGGAATGTAGAAAATGACATGTTTGTTAGTTTATTTGTTTTGAAAATGTTACTTTTCTTGCATGCATCTGTGCATCAAGGAGTACTTACCCAGAAAAAAAAAATCAGCAAATTTACATTTCATATTTCATGTGTTTTTGGCATTGGATTAACACAACTCAATGAATATAAACATTCTAAAAGCCATCTGTAGTTTCATTGGGTTAATCTCTGAACTTTAAAGACCTACATTTTATAAGCTTTCCTTGGTGTGGGTATTTCAGTATTCTAAAAACAGGGTTATGGACTGTTAAATTAAGCACATGTTCTGCACTGGCATTTTAGTTCCAGCAGGTAATTTGGTGCCATGCTTGGCAATTTAGTATCTGCAATCCTATAACATATGTTTATTGGGCTTCTTCAAACACAAGGGGAGTTGAAAATGTTATTTCACTATATATCCTGGCTAGCATTCAGCAAATCCAATCACTGTGTCAACAATGGGGAGAGACATCCTGTGACCATTAGTTCTCCAAGATCATAATATTTTCAGGGGGAAAGAGTATACAGTGAACAAATAAAAACATTTATATACCGCTTGGTTTACAACTGTAAGCTACTTGCCCCCAACAATCTGGGTACTCATTTTAGTGACCTCAGAAGGGTGCAAGCCTGAGTCAAGCTTGAGCCCTTTTGCTGCTCTTGAACTCACAACCTCATGGTTTTGAGTGAGTGACTGCAGTACAGGCATGTAACCACTGTGCTAACAGAGCCATAGTATTCAAATTGCAAAAGAAAGGGCCTGTTTGAAGAAAAGGAAGAGATGAAAGCTATATGGGGGCCTGAGGTTTTGATAGGCATAATTAATTCAGGAACAGTAACTGCAGCATGCAGTATGAATAGGAATGGGATAGAAATGCATTCCCCACCCCAAGGTGGATATTTCAATAGAACCAATTGTTTTTTAAATACTATATTTTAACATCTACACATTTTTTTCTGATATTCAGTTTTCTTTTCATTAGTCTTCCATGTTCCCAGCAATATCATTGGGACCAATACTCAATACAGTCGGCACTCTGTATCTGCATATTTTTATTCATGGATTCAACCATTCACCTTGAAAAATTTTATATTTGTGTGCATATATATATATATATATATATTCCAAAAACAAACTGCCAGTTTATATATGGGACACCATTTTACTATGCCATTATATTTCATGGGACTTGAGCAGCCACAGATTTTGGTATCCATGGAGGATCCTGAAACCAAACCTCAGCAGATACCAAGGGTCCCCTGTATAGTCTCTACAGTGCTTTCTTTGTAGCCCATCTCCTTTTACCTTTCATTTTTATATCAACATCTACCCATTGCTTTCAATATAAACATGGAAGTATTTTGACAATTTAAACTGTAACAAATGTACTATGGTAGAAAATTTTGTAGCATAGACCCCCCCCCCCTTGAGCCATGTTGCCATCCTCATGGCCATACCCCTTTTGACATGTTTTGGATCAGGTTGTGTTCTTTCCAGAAGAGACATTATTTAATAATCATATAAATTAGTACAAGAATGCTTCTGCAACAATAAATGTATTAATATCTAAAATGCACACACACACACACACAATAAGTCAACACAATTAACAAACACTAGTGACATGTGGATTGTACAGGACCTTTTTACTCCTTGCTGTTTTTGAAACAGCAGGCTGATGAACACCAACAAGAATGCAGTGGAATATTCCTAAATTGCAATAGCAATAGCAAGTATATGTCTATACCACTTATCAGTGAACTCAGCACTCTCTAAGCAGTTTACAATGTGTAAGCTAATTACCCCCAACAAGCTGGATATTCATTTTAGCGACTTACAAAAGGATGCAAGGCTGAGTGAACCTTGGAACTCCTGGGATCAAACTCACAACCTTGTGGCTTGTAGTACAGGCATTTAACCACTGCAGCACCAGGGCTCCACAAAGTATATCACACAGTTTCCATACTAGTTCATAGCTATTTCTTTTGGTAATCTCCCACATGCATGGAAATGATTGAATACCAGGTGCTATAGGCTATATTTCAGAAGCAGCAACTGGTAAAACTACATCTGAGTATTCCTTACTTTTGAAAACCCTATGAAATTAATTGGGTCATCATATGTTGACAGGTGACTGGAAATCACATGAAAGCACATACACACACACACACACACTTGTGTGTGTTAAGCCATTTTTCTCTCCTCCAAGCATTCCCATCTCCTTTCATTGTCTTCTGCCCATAGTTTCCTTTAATAGTTAACTCAGGTAGCCCTTGTTTCCAGTCACTCTGGAAACAAGCGTAAATTGTTGGGAGGTTTCTACATACCAAAGAAATCCCACATAGGTAGAAATGCATGTTTCTAAACCTACACACACACACACCGGTTTGAGACAACTATGCAGAAAAACATGATCTCTGCTTCATGGTCACTAGCATTCTCTTTTCATGTGAAGAGTGATGGGAGGTGTACCCACATCATTTTCCATTTACCTAAGGTGGGAAAACTAGGCCAGAACCATGCACAGTATTGGTAGGAAATTAGCAACCCCCACCCCCCAAAAAAAACCCAAAAAACAATCCAGCACACTGAATTTTCTTCTCTGACCAACATTCTTGAGATGAATCTCACAAAACAAACACAGTGTCAATATATTTCAGGTACCAATCATTATTGTTCTAATGGCAATAATGGGTATAGAACAATAAGTAAGTAAAGTTACTAATCAGTTGTCTTTAAAATTGTTGTATTTCATATTTGACAAAGTTCACAAAATATTTTCCAATATTCATCATCCAATTTTCATTTGAAAAACAGCACCAGTGCCCAGACAAAAGTCACGATTTTGAAGCTCCTTCCTTTTAGCCACACACCACAGCCACACACCACAGTGTTAGTGAATGATTTCCATGGACTTATTCCCAGGTATACATGACTGCATTTTGAAGGTGGTTTTGAAGTGCATACATTTGAATGCCATGTCTTTTCCCCTTTTTGAAGAAAAATATTTGCCCTCTAGAACATGGCAAATTATTACACTAAAAATCCTTAATGAGTACCAAACTATAGTTCAGATTCCAGTTTAAATCTAAGTAGTAGAAATAAAAGGAAGCAATAAAGAAATTGGGAAAAGGTGGTAGCTTTAGATTGTAAAGAAGTCTTGGGGCATTAATAATTTTCTCAAGGCAGTGAACTGACACAATAAAAGCTACATTTATTAAACTTTACATGATTTGCGAACAAAGTACTTTTATGCAAAATAGACATTAGTCTTTGATATAGAAACATGAAATGAAGAAGTAAGTGGGAAAAGGTCAACATACCATATAAACCAAAACCCACTAAATTCTTGCACTTCTTCTATTGAAATAGCTGCAATTTAGCCTGGTTAAGTGCAAATAGCCTCATTTAAAAGACTTGAAGTTCATAGCTATTGCACAATACCACTAAAAAGTATATGTAATTTTGGATTATTAGTGCTGGAAAGAGAGAATCAGAACAAGCAATTACAGAGTAAAATAAAACTAAATTCTTCAACAGTTCAAGAGACTGATGCTAAATTGATTCAGGTCAGTAAGCTATGGACTTCAATAAGCTTCTGATGGGGACATATATAGCTTCCATGAAGCAGGCCATAAAGCTGTATATTGGACAAAGAGAAATAAACTGGACTTCTGAACTGAATGAACCTCATTTATTATATTTATGGGACTTCCAGGCTTTGATCCAAGACAGTGAAGCTGCACCAAATATTTGTGCAAGTTTCTAAATCATACTCACAAATACTGTACGATTTAAAGAGCTTAATTCTGCAATAAAAACCAATGTGCATTGAGTCTTTATATATAAGATGTATGTTTATCAATGTAATATTAAAAATAAGTTTAAGGAGCAATTTGAAGTAACTAAAGCCCCAAACAGCTTAAATAAGTTGGCGCACCTGAATTAATATTAAGAAGTAGAGTAGCAATAGGATGGAAGGTTCAGAAGCAGATGGCTCCTGTAATATTAAGAGTGCATATTATGTTAAATTTCACAAGCTGTGACTTTTGTCATATTTTTTGCCTATGCAAAATAATAGACCAGTTTTGAAACCTTGGTCCTTGAAATATCTGGGACTTCTGCACCCAGATTTCATGACCATCAACCATGCTGAATGAGACCTCTGGAGGTTGAAATCCAAAACATCTGGAGAACCAAAGGCTGAGAATACTGGACTGAACTATGACTTATTATGCCACATTATAGCTTAAGAAAGATCCATATTTGTCACAGGGTCTGAACTTTTAAAGAGTTTCCACAGTGAAGATACTGACAACATATAGGAGAGTGTGCTAGGCACACAGGATATATTTGCACAGGACAGAGTCTTTATTGCATTCAATTCTCACATAATTAAAATTATGTTTAGTGCTTTCCAATAAATATTTATAAAGTAGATCTGTTAACTTCATTCTTGGTATTGAAGTCAATTTAGGGCAGTCTACTTATGTCATCCTGTGGTGAAGTTGGAATGTATACGCTCAAGCAACCTCACAGTGTAACCGATAACATCTGATCTTCCCCCAACTGAACATTATCCCAACTAACCAGAGGGCCACTTGCATAACAAAGCTTTCCAATCTCTCGTCACACTGTGTATAAAGCTGATGCTGAAAACTTCTTTTATGGCTCCCTATTCCACTACCCTCCTACATTGGCTCCATTTGTCCCAAACCTCCAGCAAGCAGCTAAAACTATTATTATTTTTTATTTTATTTTATTTTTATCCCACCTTTCCCCCAAGTTGAGACCCAAAACACACATACATACACACACATATTAAAACAATACTTTGAAATAATTAAAATAATCCAATTAAAACAGTAAAAAGTTTTTTAAAATACAACATACAAAATTTAAAACATACAAGGTTAAAAATAATCTAAACCAACCCCCATCCCCCAATAAAACCAGGCCTGCATGATTTTTAAAAGCTTGCTTGAATAAAAATGTCTTTGCCTGCTGGTGAAAAGCCAGCAGGGAAGGGAGTTCCACAGGGTGGGAGCAGCCACTGAGAAAGCTCTCTCTCACTCAGCAAGCCTGGGATGGTGGTGAGACTAAGAGAAAACCTTCTCCTGAGGATCTTAAGGCTCTAGGTGGTTCATATGGGGAGATACGGTCTCTCAAATAGTCTGGACCTAAGCCACTTAGGGCTTTATAGGTCATGACCAGCACTTTGAATTGTGCTTGGAAATAATAATAATATTTATTTATATCCCGCCTCTCTGCACTCAGGCAACCGAGATGGCTTGGTTGAACAAGTAGTCAGTGAAGCTGTTTCAATACAGGAGATATATACACTCCCTTTAACTGGCTCTGGTCAGTGTTCTAGTTGCAACATTTTGGACCCGCTGAAATTTATAACAGTTTCCAAAGGCAGCCCCACATAGAGTACATTACAGTAATCCAAGCAAGATGTAACCAAAACCTGTTTAATTCTTTTTGAAGGGTGGGATATGGTATATATACTATTGCATGTAGAATATTTTTAAATGTTGTAAAGCTGCTTTGATTGTTCTCACAAAAAAAGGGATATAAAAAGTTTATTTATTATTATTTATTATGTGTTGCTGTCAAGTGGTCTTTGTTTCCTTCTTGGGGGCCAGAATGTAAGAGGCCCCTGAAACAGCTCTGCTGGATGACACTGTGTAGACACAATGGTGGCCGAAAAGTATCATTTCTTTGCTGCCACCACTGCCACAGCATAGGCTTTCTAATAGGTTCAAGCCTATATTCAGTCGGATTCACTCTGAGTGACCACCATTGTCACTCTAGTCTCTGTTCCACTCATTTCATCACCATCAGCTCCCTGGTAATTCAGGGGACATGTCTGGCTCCACTTCATGTGAGGGGACCCTTAGGGGCAATTGTGTCCACCACCCTGGCCATTTCCCTATTCCAGAGATCACCCAGGGCTTCAATCAGTTCACCTGCCAAGGCAGCAGGAAATTCTCAAGAGCCATCAGTAATCCACCTGGATCCATAAGCCTCCTAGGGTGGACCATCTTAATCGACCCTCCACGCCTGCAGAGGATCTGAGTCACAGTGAGTCTAAACCCTAACAGATAGTGATCAGTCCATGACAACGCAACTACTGCAAGTTCCTCCACTCCCAGATCACTGTCATCCTTCCCCAAACAGGTCCAGAATGTGTCCCACCACATGGGTGACTCTAGATATTACTTGGGGCAGCCCCATGAAGTCCTGAGCTGCTCCTGACAATGTAGTCTCTGAATGGATGTTGAAGTCCATCAGCACCACCAGCTGAGGGGACTCCATCACCACCGCAGAGACCAACTCTATCAGCTCAGGAAGAGAGAATGTTGTGCAACAGGGTGGTTGGTACACCAACAGAATCCCTATTCTGTCCTGGCCGCCCACCTTTAAATAAACACACTCATACCCAGTAGACTGTGGGACAGGGCACCTGGTAAGGGAGATGGAATCCCAACAGACCACTGCAACTCCACCCCACCCCCCTACCCCCAGGCCTTGCCTACTGCTGAATGGAGAATCCAGGTGAACAAAGCTGGGAGAGATTACTCCCGCCCACAGCTTCATCCAGCCAAGCCAGGTCAGCATGCTCATCCAGGATCAAGTCCTGGATCAATGGTGTTTTACCATTTACTGACCTGGCATTCAGCAGCAGCATTTTCAGCTCAGAATCTATATTGTTTCTTGTGACGTTTGGTCCCTCCTTCAGCCCGTTGGCCTATTCTAGGTGTTTTGATTGTGTATGGTTTTTAAAAAACTGCATTTCCAGTTATTGAGTGCTGACCTAAATACCCTAAAGGCACTAACTCCCATCTGATCTTGAAAGCTAAGCAGAGTCAGCCCTGGATGGTACTTGGATGGGAGACCATCAACTAATACTAATATAGCCTATATTTCAGAGAAAAGAACTGGTAAAACTACCAATGAGCATTCCTTACTTAAGAAAACACTATGGAATTCATGGAACTGCCAGAAGTCAACAGGAGACACAGTAATTATTTTAGAGCTACAGATCAATACAGCTGATAGATGTGTAATGTTATTGTGCGCCTTCAATTCATTTCTGACTTATGGCAACTCTGTCACAAGGTTTTTCTTGGCAAAATTTGTTCAGAGCTTTGCATTCCTCTGAGGCTGAGAATGTGTGACTTGGCCAAGGTCACCCAGTGGGTTTTCATGGCTGACCAGGAATTTGAACCCTGATTCCCATAGTCACAATCTAATGCCAACCACTACAGCACACTGGCTCTTATATGTGTAATTATTAAATATCATTTGAAATTTGGGTACTAATCATATTGCTACATGAAAATATACTTCATCATTTAAATATCACCAGTACAACCGTGGAATTTTTGGAAATTTGCCAGGCAATCCCTTAGGGTTGCCATAAGCTGGAAAAGACTTGAAGGCTCAGAACAAAAATATTTGATACCTAAACATTTCTTGAGTACACCAGTACTACCAACAGTACCTCTGACATTGTGAGTGCTACACAATGTGGTTTTGTGGACTTTAGTTCAAATCTGTACTTAATAACAAAGTTCACTGGATAATCTTGTGCCACTCATTTATTCACTCTCTCAGCCTAATTGATGTACACCATTCTAAGCACCCTGGAGGAAGGGAAGGATAAAAATATAATTACAAAATCTTAATCTGCAAAGATCTAAGCAACTTTCCCTTGTGCTATGCATGTTAGAGAGTAATGAAGTGTTAAGACTCAAGTGGAAATAAAGTAGAGTTTTGCTATATTAGACCAAAAACCTATATTAAAGATTGACTCATCCTTGTGTAGTTCTCCTACAAAAACAATACAAGGAGACTTCCACTGTTCTGTAGTTGTAATTCCTCTTCTTTCTTTCTATTTAGATAAGCACCAATGATCAGTATAGTACACTGGAAATACAACAAAATTTCTTTATGTCATCATCTCTAGAAATAGAATGACAATAGCTAGTTTTGCCATATCCTATGGTTACTGTCGTTCCATCCCTATTTAATGACTTTTTTCTGCTACTATGAAGTGAAAAATATTAATTCTATTTCCATGCATTGCTGCTGAATTTTATATATAGGAAGTATTTGGCTTATTCAGTTAGTTAAACTAACCGCCCTTTCTGAAGGCAGATTGGGGCCTTCAAGTCATTCCACACCATGCCCCCAATCCACCTCGAAGCTAGCCAAAAAAAGGTGCGGCAAAGAGCCAGCAAAAAGTCAGCTTTTCCTGCCCACCATGGCCCATGGGCGGGGGGGGGGGGGCTTTAAGCAGCTCTGGCAGTGTGCGGCGTGTAAACACCCCACTGCCGGAGCACCCAGAAGCCAGACCACATCTAGGCAGCCGGGTGGCTTGAAGCCACTTTCTGGACATCTTGGGGGCATGCATCATCTATACACCACATCTCCAAGACAGCTGGAAGCCAGCTTTTTATGCCAGTTTGTTTCATCCCTTAGTTCAGAGGATGCTGATCAGATTAGACCATCTGGCAATCCACCCTAAGCCAGCTCCTTTATCAGCCAGCTCCTTTACCATTGCTGCTGCCTAGAAGCCCCTTCCAGGTGATAGATTCACCTTAGGGTCACCATAAGTTGAAAACATTCTGAAGGCACACAACAACAAAGTCAACAGAAATATACTGCTTGTCCACCAGTACTGCATCACTTACTCTTACTCTTTGCAGTCCAGAAGGCTGTCACATTTTATAAAGGGGGAAAAAAATGAAAACCTGCAAGATAGTTGAACACAAATTGCCCTGAAATACCAGGACTAACAGACTTGTATTGACCCTATTGCTATAAGGATTTGTTTCATCTGCTACATTGCACTAGGAAAACTTCATTTCACTTTGTTATAATTTAACAAATATATATATATATTTGTATCTCATAGTGGATATTTTCACCTGGTATGTTGAAAAAGCAAATGACAGCTGCTACCAAAAATACAGAAAAATAAAAATTTTAAAAAAATTGGAAGGCCAGTACTGATAACATTTTATATCTACTTTGTTCCCTTATAATTTCTAAGTACAAGTGTTCCTGCTTCAAAAAGGCAGTGTATACAAAATATTATGAATCAATGTTATTATCAGTTAGCTGGTAAAATATTCTATAACTAACTAGGCTTTATAGTTTACCTTTATATATGTCTAGTGTTTAAATATAAGAGTGGGATTTCTGATCTGAGTTCTTCGAGATTTCATTATTGAGACAAAATCTCCAAGAACTCAGATTAGAAATCCATCCCTTGCATTTAAACACTAGACATATATAAAAGTTAACTAAAAAGCTAAGTCAGGTGTAGAATATTGTATCATATAAGATATTTCATAAGATATGTGACAATTTCATATCTTTCTAACAATGCATGTTCTGTTTAAATTATCCTGCAGCTTTGGCATTTAGTTCAGCCCCTAATGATAATAAACACATGTCCCTGGTTTGCAGATGTAGACAACCTTATAAAAATGCTACATAAGCACTTTGAAAATTACCTTGCTGATTACCTAGGTTTTCTAGTAATATATCCTTATCCCTAAAAATCTTTAAAATTTTGATAGTGACATAAGGTATACAAATGTTCTGTCTGACTCGGTAGCAACAAATCATGGCTTAAGGAGGACATGCACACTGATGTCTGAGTGAAGGAACAGCTAATTGGGAGTTAGATTTCATGTGATTATCTGCTTGTTTATGATAAGGGAGTACTCTTTTGAATGGCATTGTAAATTCGTTCCTGATTATGGTGTTAAAACAGAGTTTATTTCCCCCTTTTTAGCTTAGTTGTGAGAGTCTGTATACTGTTTTTTCCCACGAGCAGATGACAGTGTCATGTTATGATATGCTTAAGTTTCCAGAAACTGAATCAATTGTATCAGCCTGTTGTCAAATCTCACCTTTCCTTATGACAGTAAGCATGTGTTTCAAATGTTTACTGCTAGAAGAATGGATGTTAGTAAGTCTCCTACTGTCATTAAGAATGTTAGATTGACCCAATTAATATGAAATGTTTCAGTGCTGTTGGAATTGACCAAGCTGCAGAAACAAGCATTTGCACAACCTGTTCATGATTGTGGGCCACAAGGACACAAAGATGGCATAGATATTTGTAGACCATCTAAATTCTTAGCCAGAAAGGGGGGAAGGGAGATAAATGGGAGAAGGGAGGGGGAAAGTTAGCTGACTATTGTGGGTCATGTTTTTTAATCCAGAGTATTGGACCTGTAACACAGCAGCAAGAGCTGATCATTTTGTTTAATCACCGTTTGGATCTTTGCCAGATGGTCTCTATTGAGAACGCTACAAACAGAAAGAGATGAACTGCGTCTAACATGCCACTAGAGCTTTCCCGTAAATGTCTGAGAACTGAATCCAACAAGAATTTAGTCTCAGAGCAGAAAGGGATACATTTAAAAACTATGTGCATTAACTATACTTTTCCCCATAGAATCCTCACTTGGCATGAATAATTTACCCACTCTTATGCTAATGGGATCATGAAAGTATCCCTCTGTCTTTAGTGCAGCTATTCTCAGCTTTCAGTAATTACCCCACCCAGTGAAAATAACATGGCTTCTGCATTTGAACGTCCTACTACTACCTGACAATTAGAAGGATCATGGCTGACAGTGGTGCAGTCCCCAAAATGGACAGAACTCAACATGCCTGAGGGAACATTTGGGGGAAAAGTAGTTCCATTGTCAACATTTCTTTAGTTGCCTAGGATCACCACAATAAAAAGAAATAGCTTCTTTCTCTCTCTCTTTAAATGGACCAGTTAAATTTATTGGTAAAGTGCTTTCTCAGGGGAAAAATACTAATTATAAGAGCTTTAGGGTTCTGGCAGAAAACATTAAGACAGAATCAGATATAGAAATATAAAATGCTAATGTTATTTTACAATTTAAGCAAATGAAGACTACCCTGGTACTGGAAGAATTTTAAAGGTTAAAAAACCAGTCTGTTATAAAGGCCTAGTCTTTGACCTCTGTCCATAACACTACATGCTAGGTAGTTCACTGTGTAAAAATTATCAGGCTGAAACATCTGGGAAAGAAAGCTATGAAACAGCAGGGAATGTGGCTGGTTTATTGTTTATCTTTTGTTTATGAGGCAGTATTCAAGTTTAATTACTACTCTAAATTAAACCCTAACAGGCATCAGGAGACATCCCTTTACACAAGTTTAAAAAAATATCCAGAGATTCTAACACTAGACTTTTCAAATAACTGAACATATACAGTATCAGAAAATATTAGTCAGACTCTAGCAGCTCAGGAAAGCTTTTCAACACTTGCTTGTAGGGTTTTATAATTCAGTTACTGAATTATGGAAATGATAATGTTCTAACTAGATTAAATAGTACAGCAACTAGAAAAACATACATGTATCAAACAGTTTTGAACACATGAGACAGATTAAGTATATTGGAAGTTGGATTCTATATTCAAAAACAAATGTGCACACAATAGTATCAAAGATTTGCCTAATTGCCCTCTCTTCACTAATATTGTTCAATTGTTTCTTTTAAGAGGCCTTGTAGAAAAGCCAAGGGGGAAAAAATCCTTTAATAAGCAACTAATTTGGGAGTAACTTTGCTGTTGGAAAAAAGCTAAGTTAAAGACAACTTGCAAAAGATTATTGCACGTAGCATCTGTCATATAGGGGGAAGGGAGGGTTTGTTGTTTAAAGAAAAACACTCACTACTGCAAAAATATTCTAGTGACAGAAATTAAAATAAAACACATTTCAAGTGCATAGTAAATGCCACGTAATAAGTTATTTATGTGTGTGTGTGTAAATGTATGTATATAATGTGTTATATATGAACATAACATATATAATATACATACATATATATGTGAGTGTGCATATATATATATATATATATATATATATTATGAAGGATAGGTGTAAAGTAAGGGAGTAAGTTGTAAATCTAGAAATGTATTATAATATTTTAAGAGCTCACTCACCTCTAAGCTTTAAATTCAATAAAAGATGGGAATCTGCAGTTTTCACCAGTATAATGACTAGAAAACTGGACAATAAATAAAAGAGATTTACTATGAAATTCTAGTCTAAGTGACTGGTTAATAGAGGGGATCACTTGCAGCAATAAAAATAATTTTAAAATAATCCTAAATGTGCCTTAGTTTAGGAGGATAAAAAGTGAACAAAGATGGATAATAAATTAACATCTTCATTTTGATCTGGCAATCTAATGGTTAATATGCATAGAGTGTGTGTAGTGTGAGCTCAGCAGTTACTGGGCCAACTGTCTCAGTATTTCTGGGAATTCTGCCTATTCACAGTGCAGAGATTGTTCAATTGCTGCAAAATATACAAAATGAATTTTACAAAAATGAATTGCAAGGAAACCCCCATTACAATGATTCTACAGCAAAGATGTCAACATCAATTTTTCTCTCATGCATAACTAATGATTAAAACAGCACATTCCATTTGCTTAAGACAATTTATTTCACATTGGCATATCAAAATATTGAAACACAAAGTTATCTCTACCCTTTTTTTATCCATTGCTACTGAAAACACACTATTGTTTAAACCAGGAAAAAATAAATAAAAATAAAATAAGCTCGGCAAGAAATACTTAAACCAAAGATTCAACAGCATTCTCCAATTTGTCAACCACACAGTTACAGAAATAGAAGGAAACTGCATTCTGTGTGTGCTTTAAACAGTGGCAGATATTAGCTGTCTGAAGCTTACATCTACCATGCTAAAACAGAGATTATTCATGCATATTGCACTGTTAAAAATTAGTATAACATTGAAATTATAAAACTTGTTTTGCTATTATGACTTATTCTGCTGAAGATAAGACATTTGTTCCTGATATGACAAGGGAGCATTGTATGTTTAAGGTGTTTTTTTCAGATGGACATACTTACTGCAGGAGGTGTGTACCCACAAAAGTGTGCCATGGGAAGGGGACACCATGGACTGCACACATTGTGCCAGTTGCTGGCCTGGGTACTTACATGCACCCACTGATAAAAAAAAAGCAGCACTATCAGCTTTGAGATAGCTGGCAAAGGGGGAGGGAGATAGAAATATTATATTTAATTAAATATTAAATTACATAACTACATAGATGAAATAAAGAAAAAATAAATTTGTCAATTAAAAATAAAATTATTAAGCATTTAGTTGACTATCTATGTAATATTAATGCCACTAAGGTGTGGTTTTCAGGGGAGGCCAGAATTTATCAAGAATGTAAAGTACTTTTTTCTTGACCTGACTTTAGTGTAATTTTGAGATCATTTTCCAGGGGATGACATGAGGGTGGGGATTTGCTCCATTGCTTTCTTACTAGGCACACATGGAGAGGTGAAGAGACCTCATGGAAAAGGGAAAAGACAAAAGAGAATGGTTGGACAGAAAGGCCCATGGAGAAGCAAGAAAATGTGAACATAAGAGATAGGGAGAATGGCAAGATGTGAGAAAGAGGGCTCAAAACATCATACAACAACACCAACAAGGAGATAAATAGACAACAGAATACTAAGTAGAGATGAAGAAGAATTTAAAGAGGACTCTAGATGTTGGTCTGCTAATTTTGAATATTTTGAAAATATCTGAATATTTCTGATAAATGTTTTTGTTTGTTGATGGTGGTGTTGAGGTGGTCTAAGCATTGTTGATAGATATAGGTTAGATGTAAGGTACGGAAAGTCTAGTTTATAGATTACATTTATATTTTTGATTGTTACATCCTTTCTGTGCTTATTCCTTGTCAATGTCTTAGTGGTGAGAAATTTGATTAGTGGTGAGAAATTTGATTTTCCAAACTGATGCAACTGTTTCCAAAATTTTCCTACAAATTCATGTGAGGAGCTGTTAGAGTGAAAGTACTCCTGCGAGCTTTCACCTGTGTTCCAATACATATTTTAATGCAGTTATTTGGCATAAATTTAAATGTCAAGTTAGAATCAACATAATTAAAAGGAACAAAACACCCCTCTTTCAATGCAAATAGTCACAATATACTATTTAGCTTTTTACAGTAAATATAAAATACTGTCACTTTTTCACTAACTTTCTTATCACTGAGAAAACCCTTATCAAGATCTGCCCCCATGTATTTTCCACCATTGGCACCCAACTATAATCAGTAGGCTCAAACTTGATGGTGTTGATGATCTAAATGGAATTTTCAATTTTTATTTTTTAAAACATTAATGTTAAAAAAGACACACATATTTTAAGGAGCATTTTTCCTGTATCTGTATCAGCCTTTTTAAATTTAGAGGATAGTCATATTAGGTATGTCTCATGTGTTAATACTCATGATAAGAAAAGAACAATTCTACATTTCCAAATGCTTATTACAGCTACTATGAACACAACCAAACTTTTCTAATGTATGTCAGGTCATGGGGAAAGGATGTGTGAGTTTTGGTCAATATCTCTGTTGACTTTGCCCTGGAACAGACAATTAATCTTTCTCACAGTAAATATTTTGGACAAGCCAATGAGATAAAACATCAGGCTCTCACTGTGTGTGAGAGGGGGGGGGGGGGCTGTTTTAGAGATTCACTGATAGAAATGTGCTGATGCTCCCTTCCACACACCAGCCACATACTTCACATAGGTATATGTAGTCTTCTTTGGATTCAGCAGAATTTGGCCCAGTATATTGCAGAACTGTTTTTCTCAAATTTCTTAATTCTTGAGTTTAGTAAGATCTCATTTTATTAGCCTGAGGATATTTTCATGCATGAGGGAAATCATAACAATGGCACTACCTATCTCATTATTCCTCAGAAGAATTTTAGAAATCTTCTAAGTTCTTAGAATCTGAAAAGAGAAGCATTGCTAGGCATCAGTTGTTCTGCAGATTCCTGCCTGAGATAGAAAATAAGGAGAGCAGAAAAAGTTTCCTGACCCCTACTGTACAAGAGAATTGCATATTTCAAAATCATATAGGCATCTGAATAGCCCCTTCTCATCCCCAAACTAGTCAGTTCAAAGTCAAGAAATCCAAGTTCTACATGAAAGCTATCCTATACCGATGCACGGCTGCATGTTAGGAATCTGTCCTTTTATTTAAGTCAGCATCTCTTTCCTGAATCTCCCCTAGCCTCTAACTGTTAAGGTATATAATGGGCTGAAGGGCTTCTATATTTGCTGAAGAAATGTGTCAGCTACTGGTTCTCATGGCAACTGAGAGCTACTTTAGTGCTTTGACTCCTCCCCCCCCCCCCCCCCCCCCCCGTTCTGCTTTCTCTTCTTGCCCCAGCCATGGATATTCGTTTCTGCCTTCCATCATCCTAGGGAACATTTACCAATAGTGGTTCTGGTGTGAATATAACTGCAGGCCACCTGATTTGGCCAAGAAAAGGT
Source organism: Urosaurus nigricauda (assembly GCA_034509955.1). Classification (NCBI taxonomy): domain Eukaryota; kingdom Metazoa; phylum Chordata; class Lepidosauria; order Squamata; family Phrynosomatidae; genus Urosaurus; species Urosaurus nigricauda. The sequence goes on from JAOEGL010000001.1 coordinate 55,678,468, forward strand.
TGAGTTGGTGGGGATTCCATGTACATCAAAATCTTTCCATGTAAGTGGTGGGCATTTTGATGCACAAGCAAATACACACCAAGCTATACATCTGCTTCCACACTGGTTGTGTATATCTAAACCATGTGGGTTCTATGCTTTCTGAATACCACCTCTGCCTGCCTCCTAGAGATTTCTGCCCTGTAGATTTCTATTGCAGAATCCAAGCAGGACACACACACCCCGGCCATTGGATGGAACTTGAAGAAATAGTTCTTTAGGCATTAAAATCTGAATACCCATCGCGATCACTGTTTTTAAGTATAAAACTAGTATAAGAAAGACTTTGTATGAAACCATTGTCTTATTAACTATGGAATAAGTATTCTTTCGTGGTTTTAAACATTACATATGGTTGATTTTATGCTTTTCACGCATAACCCAACACACACAAAATCCAAAATATCCTCTAAATATAAAAGATTTAAAAGTCTGGAAAACCTATCCTGCACCATGGTATGGAACATCACCAAATGTTAGCAGTTTAAAGCACTGGTTTTTCAATTGTACCTTTTTAAAAACTTTATTTTATACATAAAAAAAAATAAAATGTAGTTCCCCAGAAGACTTACAGATTCTTTCACCAGACAAATGGTTGGATGATAAAACTGCACATACCTTTTAAAGTGCTGATTAGGGTTTTACACTTACACTGTCTGGCAAAACCCTAGAGTCTTCTTTCTCTCCTCCCCTTCTCTCAGCCCCTTTCCTGCTATCTCTCTTGCCATAACTCAACTAACCCAACAGAACCAGTCAGTTTTAAATTTCAGTTGGGACCCCAGTGACCTGTTAATGAATCTACAGAGAGGAGGAAAAACTCACAGTGTTGAGTTATGCCTGGTGTTGCTAGCTGACTTGGAGTCAGAAATGCTTGAAGCGTTAACGTAATTGCAAGAATGTGAAAAATGAAGCGTTGGGCTCCTGAGCAAAGTGAAAGGTCAAAGCAAGCCTTACACAAAACAAGTCTCTGGAAGATGGCCTCATTAGACCATTAAATCGGCTTCTCTCGCACTTTCTCCCTTTATAAAATGTTTTAGTTTTTCATTTCTATTAACAGATTTACTTAGCCCTTCCTGTTGTTAAATAAATAAATAAAAACAAAAGAAACCCAAATGTATTTATTTTTTTATTCTTTACTAGAATAATATTTACTGACACAAATTTGCCTCAGTAGATCTGAATCACTGCTAAGATAGTTATTGCTCTGGAGCACACTAATACTTACACTAGTACAGTGTACATTGTAGTTTAGTTTTCTCTTGTACGAACAAGACGACATGCTAAAAACAACACTGAGCCCAGCTAATATAATTAGGATTATCTTTCACTGTACAGTGCCTGAAGGGTTTAACTCTTTCAGTGCCAGAAATTCAATTCACTCATAACTGACTTCAGTAATTCTTGTTAATGCTATCATGATGCTGCACTGTCCTTCCACAAGTTACTCCCACCTGAATCAAAGTGTTCCTGATCAAACCCTGAGATTTATCCATTCCAGAAAGAACAAAAACTTAGGCATTCTGTTACATTTTTTCTCAAGCTGATCAACTACCAATATGCCTGCAAATGTACCAGAAATAATTGTAAAAGAACCAACATATCAAAGATTTTCCACTTTCACCTTCCACTAATTCAACCATGGATATAACTAAATAAGCAAAACAGAAATAATACTAGCTTTTGTAAAGTGTATGTAACAGACTAGTTCTTTTCTTGCCAAACTCTATAGGGAAGATGATAACAAACATTATGATGGAAGAAAACTACAGAAGTCCTACAAAGAGATGGAAGAAAGATCCAGAGAGAAACATGTATTCTGTGTGTTTGTTAACTTTATGAGAGAGTAAATCCAGACATTGTTTTTCTTTTCACCAAAGCACGCACATGGTATCAGGAAGGAAATGGCTACAAATGTACATCTTTGTAATATAAGAGAAATAAGAAGCAACCTTGCTGATAGGTATCCTTAAAACTGCTATTAAAACCACAGCTGTCATACAGTAATATAAAACCTAGAGTGAGAGAAAGATACACAGAAAGATGGAGCTAACTTCCATGTGCTTATCTATGAGATACTAATGTATCACTCTTTTATACATGCTTCCTTTCCAGGAGAAAATTTACTGAAATAGTGGAAATGTAAGGGAACCAACAGCTATGCAGTGTGTTGTATTAAAAAGCAAAATCAGAGTATTAGATGGTGGTTACAACAGTAGAACAGTGTTGATATAAAAGCACAAAAGATGGACAATGGTTAAGAGTTAGAAAGGCAGATTTTTATTTCCAGTTGCCTGGGGAGCACCAGGGTGAGACAGATAATTCTTGACTATTAGATTGGGCTCAAGGAAGTTGCCATCTAGTGCCTCCTAAACCAGAGCCTAAAAGCAGAAGAAGGGAAACAAAGACTAAAAGATTTGAAAACAGTGCCTAGAAATAATAACTCTGCAGACCTTACTCTGCCAGAGGGTTCCTATACTCTTGTTTCAAAAGGCTTCCTGTAACTATTTGCTGATATTGCCCATCCAAAGGAAGTGCTGAAGGCAAATTCAACAGACTGTCTCTTTTAGAGCTGGCATTTCCTGAGAAGGGAAGGGGATTGTGACCATCAAGGACTTCTCATAGAGTTTTTCCTAAGCATAGAATGAATGTCAACTTTTAAAGTGCTACCACAGTGTCAAAACACATGTGGGAAACTAGAACTTCAAAACACCGTGTGTCAGATATACAGAGGTTCTGACTTTTCTAAATTAAATAGCAGCAAAGGTGATTAATTGGACTTGCAGGAGTACACTGAATGGCAAAACAAATTTGTCCATGAACATAATGAAAACATTGTTGAGCCATCTACAAGTCTGACCTTTAAGGCCCGTGAGAGCTTTAAAGAAATAGTGACATTCTCCAAACAGTCACATTTTGAGCATTTTACATTTCCTATATTTAGGGCTCCAAGTCCCTATTTATGTTGATGCCTGAGAATTGGAGTGTTGCACATCTCTATGACTATGAAGAACACAGTCTTGCAATTTAAGAAAGTTAATATTTTTTTTAACCTTCTAACTCTAGCAGAATAAATGATTTGTGAAAGATTATTGATTTTAAGTCACAGAACTGACTACGTAACGGAGGTTGGAACCATATATTATATATCTTGTAAACTTTTAACTGATTATTACAAAGAAGGACAACTTTTTAAAAACTAATTTTAGTAGTTGCTGCCACTGGTTACTTGTCTGAGAAAATGTTCAGAAATTTGAATGAGACATTGGCTCAGAACAGACCAGTGATAAATGCCGTAATTTGGGCAGAGTGGGAGTGTGGTGGCAGCATGCCGCACTTCCCAACTCTGCATCATGCTGGCACAATGCTGCGCACATCACCGTACCGCAGGAGGCATCATGGCACTCCCTTGGCACAGTGTGTACATGCGTTGCACCAAAGGAGTGCTCAAAAGCTGCCGCACTGGTGGCTATAGTGCCCTTTCCACTTTTTGTGGCTTCTTTTTGTGCCATGGAACTGCCAGGTTCAGGGCATGACATGTGGCTGCTGCATTCCTTAGGAGCTGTCTATAAAGCCTCATTGTTTGAGCACTGTGCTATAAACAAGCTACATCCAATACTCCAGATGAAAATGTGTAATATAATAGAACTACTGAAGTAGGAATAAATATAATACAAGGAATGGGATCTACAGACCTTTTTATATTCATATAATATATATATATATATATATATATATATATATATATAGACTTGCCAAAGCTGGTGAGCTACTTGTTTTCCTTTCTTTCCCTGGAATCCTTATGCTGTGAAGATGTTTGTGAGGCTACCCTGAATTTCTAAAGCAGTTTGCAGAGCAGCACAGGAACCTGTAGTTGGGCACATGGGACTGTAGAGTCCCTCTATGCATGCATAGTAGAATATGCTGTTTTTTGGACAAGCCATGATGGGCTGTTTTGAAGAGAAGAAAAAGGACTTTTCAGTGCATTGCTCAGCAGCAAACCCAAATTTACCACTGCGTATTAATTGAGAAAGCAGCTGAACCAGATTCAGTTCTTTTATATACGTGTATATAAGACAGTATATAAGGTTTGATTACATTATACACTAGTGTTTAAACATATCCTTGTCTCTAAAAATATTATGTTACCTGTTGTATATGTGTGTGTGCGGGGGTGGGAGGGATATACTCCTTTTCCCCACACTATGGCCCCAACCCATGTTATTTTCCCAAGCTGCTGTAGGTTCAGATGAGATATTTTCTTCATCATCTCTAACCACAGCTTCTGGTGCATGGCACTCCACATAATGCCCCCAATCAATACCAGGCCTCCATTCATTGGTTTTTATAACAAATATCAGGAGTTCTAGTCATACTACTCAAATCTCATGTGTAGCTGGATTCCCTCATTTCTGTGAACTTCCCTACAGTGGTGTTTAATGTCTTGAAAAGAAAAAAATGAGCACAGAGCATGTATTAATTGTGTTGAAGGAAAATGTATTCCCATTGTCAGAATAAGTATTAATCTGTTTTAATTACTACATAGTTTATAGCTATTGCAAAAATATATGTAAATCCAGCACATAATATGAGCCCATCGATTACAATAAGAACAAGCTATCCTATCTTCAACTGAACAACCTGTTTTTTTTTTAAAAAATCTACAAATTACTAAAAACAGAATGCCCTCCCCAAAAACAAACAAACAAACAAACAAAAAACCACACACTTCCTCAGACAAGGAATCCTGATCTCCACACATCTTAAATGTCATTCTTTACAGATCAGTACAACAGGCTTCCATGTTATATTATTGTAAAGAGGATTTATAGCACTATTAAAAACAGACTCACTGTGAAAAACATTTTGTGATACATTATAAATGTTTATCAGTATTGGAAGACTGTGAAAAATTCCATTTAAAATATTTTAAAGGTATGTAAGGACTGAGGTTTATGAATTTTTTTTATAACTGCTAATTTAAGTGATTACATCTGTTTTTAGTGTGTTATCATTTTTGCAAGTGTTGGTGACACTGAAATCAGTGATATTAATAGTCCTGTTTCAGGCTGTACCCATTTGCCCTTGAATAAGCCCCCTTGAAACCACAAGGAGACCTGCTTTTGAGGAGATATATTTAGGAATACATTGTTAATCATATATGCAAAAAAATACTAAGGCAACCATCTCCAACCTGATGACTTCCAGATATTCTGGATTTCAACTCACATCATGCCCAGTCATCATGGCTAATGGTCATGATGGCTGGGAAAAGTAATCCAAAACTTTACTATGAAGTACAATGCCACTGTTTGTAGTAGAAATTACACTGTAAACCTATATTCTACTCAAAAGTAAGCACCACTGATTTTAATGGGATTTATTCTCCTGTAAATATATATATATTATTCACTTCCTCGTTAATATGTTTAAAAGTAACTGTGCTGTAACTGTGGTGGGTAGACAGACATAGTGTTTTTGCCCTACATCACAATCCTGAAAACATCATCTGGGGAATAAAAATCTCACTGATTTAAATAGGACTTATTGATGCAATATCTTTAACAGGGCTACTTTGAAGTGAAATGTGCTACAGATTGTAGCCCAGGCAATATCTGCATGTATGTGTGTATTGGTGTGTTCACATGTGAGTTAAAATGTCTTTTTTTTTTCTCTTTTTCTTTTGTCAGTTAAAAGCATTTCAACTGGCTATTGGAGACCTTTTTTAATCTGACAATACAAATTAAATTTTGTATTTAGAGAGCAGTATGAATTGCTGCATCACAGCTGGGTTGTATGTCTGCCATGATATTTACTTATACCGCACAAAAATAAACTGTAGATAACCAAATTTGTAAAGGAATTGGCAGAACTAATCAATTGTTATTGCAAAGCCTGTTTGAAGATTAGTTATTTAGCTTTGAAATAATAATAAAATACAGCTAAGTAGGCTGAGAAAAGGAAACAAGTGTCTCCCTAAGTTCCAGCTGATTACATTGCAAGCCTGCCACTCTGTGTTTACATTAAGGCAGATGTACTGATATAATAAAAGACACTGGAGTTATTTTAGTCATGCCTACTTTGCACAGGGGGAAAAAAGCTTGACCTTTTTTACCTTGCTCACTGCTGTTGTCTCCACTCTGGGAAGCATGGCCCCCACTGGAAGGCCCCGGTGTCCCTGCTGAGTGCGTTGAGGTTGCATCATCGTGGTCTCTCCAAGAGGAAGGATTCTGGTGTCAGAGTGTTGGATTTTTTGTCACCACAGTTATCATTCCAATAGCAAATACAGGAATTCAGGAAGAGGGGGTGGGAGGTAGAAAAAAGTAGGCACATTAGCATTTGCAAAATTACCTCAGATGCAGATACCATTTACAGACCGAGAACACACTACAGCTGTAATCCCATAGTGATCACCCTTGGGTAAAGCCCACTGAACTTAGTAGGAATTACCTTGACATAGACATGCACAGAATTAATATATTGTCTATATTACACATATATGTCTATATGTACAGTAGATTAATATATTTCATCAAAAGTAAATTCAGCACAGTTTACTCCCAAATTAAGTGTGCTTCACATAAGTTCAAAGATTCCTCCCTGACCAAAAAATAGGCCCCAAAACTTTGGCTTTTTATATACTTGGCAGCAATCTGCTTTAAACTCTTAATAATACAAAAGGAAACACTCTTAAAAATTTGTAGTAATATTTTAACTCTCTGCACTACGAGTGATGCAATTCAGTTCTATACTTATCTACTCAGAAATCAGCTCTACATAGTTCACTGGGACTTGTGTCAAAGTAAATGAATACAAAATTGCAAACATAAGTCTAATAATTAAATAAAAAATATTATGAACACTCTCACAATAACAGCTGTATTACTGTCTCTTCTTCTGCCTCATGTTTTCCATTATCTCACCTTCCCCCACAACTCTTTGCCTCAATAATCCAGAGTGAAATTAATTGATAATTATGCCTACAAAGTAGTCTCTCCCTGCTATATGCTTGCAGCAACAACAAAAAAGTAACCTTGTAAACAAATGCACATCTGATAAGGAAGATGGGAAATAATCTTCAGTATTGGGAAAAAATTGACATGTTTAAAAATTTTCTGGATGTCCAAGATCATCCACAGTATCCACAAGCTAATTAACCTATTTAGGTGACAGCATAATTATTCTTGAAATATATAAAAAAGAGAGTGAGGGATAACAATCAGAAATTTTAGCAAAACTTTAGTAAGTTCAGTCATATATCTCCTACTGTTTTATAATTTACTGAGTACAGTATTATGTTTTCTGGAAAGAAAAACTGCTGTTTTAGAAGAGTAAGTGAACAAAACTGAAGGTTACATCTAAGTGCTACTTTGCGAAGTATATTCTCCTCCTAGTCCTCCTCCCCTTTCCTGATCATTCCCAATACCCTGCTGCTGCTTAAAGGAAAACAGGAATTCTACTGTACAGGAAAAGCTTTATCAGCACCACATGAAGGCAGGCAAGAGATGGAATTTCCTCTGGCAGAAAAGGAGAGTAAGAACACATGCAATAGATCAGATTGGGGCTGGACCCGCATTACTTGTCACCTATATATGACAACTTAAATTAAACACATCCTAACAAGAAACATTTTTGCAAAATAATCTGTAACAAGAAAATAGCATAGGTTCCAAACTGTTTCAACATAAGCAGCATGATGTGATGGTTTACGTGTGTGTGTGTGTGTTGTGTGCTGTGTATAGGTAGGAAATAATCATCATCACAGAGAGAGAGAGATTCCTTATTACACCAACCAGTAGCTGTCAGTCGTAAATCCATTAAAGTCAACAGGGTGTAGAGAGCCGTCAGAATCAGGATGTGTCAGTACTCACGCAAAATGTTTTAGTGCCTCAAGTGGAGAAGCCAAAGAGCACATCCCGCAAAAAAAGACTACAGGTGAACAAGTGCCCACTTCCAAATGGAAATAAAGGTAGACAAATCCCCCTCGACCCACATATCAAATACTTGTTTTCCTCCTTTTAATGGCATTCAAAATGTTGCAGCCTAAAGCAAGTGACCTGATCTTGGTTTGTATACTGACATATCTTGTGCTATCATCTATAAACATCTAATGAATGCTACTAGACTTGCAACAATACTAAGTTGAGCTGCAGAATAACATTCAACAATCAAATCCAAACTAAATTAAATGAATATTATCCTGTGTCCATAGGAAAAAAAGAGTGCCTTCCACTCAACAGAATCAGAACTATATAAAATGGAAGCAGGAAAAAAAATAGCCTATAAATAGTAACTACACAAACTTCTCATTTAGGTCAATAGGACAATCTATCAAATCAAATCACACCTACAATAAAACATTTAAAACACAAATTTCAGGCTAGCTAGCTGATACATTTATGTGTGAAGCAATTTCAACATGATTGAGAGCTACAATAAAGTAATAACAATAAAGTATTGCTAAGATCAGTACTTCAAGTAAAACTACACGTTAATTATACTTCTCCCAGCAATATACAAAAAATAATACCATCATGCTGCAATGTCAATGAAAGTAAAAAGTAAAATGAAACCAAAAGGAATATGCAGTCAAATCAGTACAGAAGATGAGATTTTAGGGAGTCTCATATGGAAATAAAATGCCATGATCAAGCAAGTTTCTGCACAGTCTCGATTAAACGGATTGCGCCTATGAGCTTCTCTTTTTATCTCTGAGTTAGGAAACCACTCAAATAGCTTCAAGCTGAAGGCAAACAGCAGACAGGAGCACTTCAGCCCTCTGCAGCCTCTTAGCGTCAGCTGTTTGCCGGATGGTAATCAGATAAAGAGCTAGAAGAAATACATGAAAAGGGCAAGAAACAATAGCATGGCACGAGTTTAGTCCTCCAACATCATGCTGGAACCTACTTTTATAAAATCTAATAATTACAACATGTTTGCCTAGGCTATACTTTTCAGAACATTTAACAAGTTATGTTAATTGTGTACACAGAAGGGTCTCTTCTGCTGGCTTAAAGTCCCCTAGTTCACATATGAAAATTTCAATATCAACCATTGACACCTCAACTACAATATCAACCAAAATCTGTCATACAATATTTCAAAAGCTAGGCAATCTTTTTGTTTCCAAATCAAAAATGGCATGGAATAGATCACTAAGTGAGGATTTCATGAAGATGAAAATACTTGGGTTCTTTAACACTTCACTTCAATTGTCAGTGCTAGGATAGTTTGCAATTGCTTAAATATAATGTACTGCTTGTTTTCTTAAGGAGGAGAGTAAGAACTAGTAATGTTTTCTTGGAATTAAAAATAATAGCCTGGGAAGTTGCCTAACATGCATCACAATGTGAATGAGGTAAGAATGGGGAGTCAACCACTCCTTGAAACCATAAAGGCTATTACACATACCCAATTATATACAATCTGACAACCTGTTGCTGTGGAAATTGGGCCCTATGTACCTGAAAAACTGTATCCAATCTTTTGTTCTCTCATGATTCCAGACTGAATAGGGGAAGTCCTCTTGACTGCTGTTCCCAGTTGATAGCAGAAAACATGCAGAGATATTTTCTATGGGTGCCCAGAATTATGCAATGCTGTTCTCTAATAGGCATTGCTTTCTATGCATGTTCAAATGTTGCATTTAAATTTTAAACTGGCTGTCTTCTGGGGGGTTCATGACACTGTGTATCCTGCACATAATGACATGGCACATCCTGGCTGAACCCACCTTTTGAAATTACATTTGTTGGGTCTCAAAGCTAATTCTCAAAAAAACTAGTCAAGACCATATCTGCTGTATTTTTCAGTCAGCCTGTACTGCCTTCGAGCCATTGAATCTGACCATACATCTGCTTTTCTGTTGCCTCCATATTTATATTGCAGTGTTATGCCAAAAGCCTGGCTGCATTCAGCATGACAGAAACATACATACTCTTTTTGGATGGGCTAAATGAGAGGGAAGGAGGTATATGCTGACCACCAGAGAAATAAACATGTTTTAGTTTATTGTTTATGTTATGTTTATGAGAAGATGCCCTCCATGTAGACACATGTTGCATAACAATTTCAGTGTATACAGATATGCTGGGGGGAAAATTAATCCACATTAAATTCAGACCATAACTACTTAGGGAAGTCAGACCTTTAGTAATTATATAGGCTTGACACAGCTATTTTTTATTTTTTGTGGGGATTTTTACATTAATATTTGCTTTTAAAATGTTGTCTACCCTAGGCAATAAAAGTGGAGCAGGCTAGAAAATGCATTAATTACATGAAAACACAACAGCAACATATTCTTTAACTTTTCATACACACTACTACTTATGCATAAACAATAAAACATATGAAGATGTTGAATTTAATCCTCAGCTAAAGTGCTGTACCATGGAAGGCAGAGTGCACATGTATCTATTCCCTGTAGTTTTAATAATTGGGAGTCAAATATGGCGTTCCTCTTGCTCTTACCTAATTGTGTTAAAGAGCAGTGTTACCAGGAGAAAAGCAGTGAATACTGAGTGGCGCACAATAGAAGGAGATGGAAAATAGATACAAGAAGCTAAGTCTCCAGGGGCAGTATTTTCTATTTGCTGGGCTACAGACTCACAGCTGATAATGCAAGTTGTAATTAATATAAAAGCAGGAGACAATATGGGAAAGGCTTGTACTAGCAGGGCCACAAGAGATCACTCTGCAGCTATCCACTGTTTCTCATTTATGCACACAGCCTTCTAGAGAAACACAATTTTGCTAGTGTTTTTTCCCTTGAAAGTTAAAAAAAATTGATTTAGCACCATCATTGAATTTTGCTAAATCTAGAGGAGAGCATGAAAAGGACAAGAGTCTCAAGGTATATGAAGCAAATCTGCTGTGTTGCCATTTTACTAGTTACAAATCTAGTGGAAGTTTTAAGTGTTTTAACTACTACAGCGTTTGGTGGGTTATTTTTAAAGGAACTATTTCCAAGGCATACATGTTCTAATAACTATTTGTTAAATTTACAGAGGTATGTGATTTCTTATGTGCCAAGTACTGGTCACTGAACATGCATAGGGCAAAATATGAGAGTTTAACTTGATTCAGACCTCTGTATAAATGACATCTTACACAGATACAGATGGATTAGCGCTACATTCCTCATGCAACCCAAACTTCCACTGGGCCAAATCACTTTAATTATGCAAGGGCCTCCTCTGGGAATGATTCTGATCTCAAACTACTTTTATAGTGCTTCAGCTCTTTAATATGATGAAGTTACTTGTATTTCATTGTAATATGAGCAAGATCAAAATAACAGTATCAATGTACTTTAGTGATGCTGATGAGTAAAATGAAGAATATAAAATCCATTGATTTTGATGGGTATTTCAAATGTATACAAAATTCAAAAGCAGAACCTTTCCATATCTACTGAATGCATAAAACATAATGTCTCATTAATAGAGAGAAAGGAATTTCCACCTCTGGATTCCTATTAAGAAGATGTATAACATGTCCTATGCACAAGACAGAACGTAGTTCTTATCAATCAGTTTCACTTGTGTTTGCACGGAAAATCTGGCATGGCACAATGGCTATAGACCAAGTCCATTTCATTTCACCTCATCTTATTTCATCTCATCTGTGGTATAGCCATAAAGCAGATGAGATCTTAAGTCATCCACGTAGTACTGTGGCAACCAGATAAGCTTCTCTTATTGTAACCAAGAGTTGGTCCTCTATTCTAATACATTGCAAGATACAACATATTGTACCAGATGAAAACATAATCTATGCCTAGACTTCAGCACTGTAAAGCAGTTCAATATATGAAAATTCAAACATTACTGGGCTGAACAACAACATATAAAAAGAAATATTAGTAAGTTAATGCATATATCAGTTGTACGCAGACACTAATTTAACTTTATAGATAATATTTTTTATTAAAAATAAGGTTATAGCACTGGTTTGCCTTATATTCATCTGAAACACACAACAGTTAATAATGTGTATGTACCTAAAATTATATTATAGGATTCAATAAAGTATGTCGATTGTGTACATAGCATTGAGCAAATAAAACAACAAAAGTTTTGGAGGGCTTGGTAAAGAAGAACAATTTGATTGTTTTACTCCCCACTTCCAACCAACATGTTTTCAATATTTTTAAATAAGTTTCAATTATTCATTATATAACAACTCTCTATAGTTCAATTTAAGATATTATATTTGCCTTATTGTGCTGTGAACAGTCTAACAATATATATATATATATATATATATATATATATTATGTAAACCACCTGTTGGTATAAAATTAACAAGGTTCCTCTTTGTATCTCTGTACAGCCATTTCTCTTATGCACTAATGTTACGCTCTTAAATTGTTACTGTATAGTATTCTGAAGGATATGTGAAGTACTAAAAATTCGTATCAACAGCATAAAAAAGGTATAAGGCAAAACACACATCCAGAAATGAATGCTAATACAACTGCCCCTTTGACTTAAATTGATAAACAGTTACCCAATGAGGCAATTCAGACACCATGAGTGAAATCTTAACCACATTTAAAACAATGGCTACCTTCCCAGTGATATGTTTGAAACCAAAGTGGAAAATCATTATGTCAAATATAATGAATACAGTGGACATAAGCAACATTTTAAAAATCAAGTAACATTTCAACAAAGATTATCAGGGGGGGAAATCACTTATAAAATCAGTTATTCCCCGGTAGGGCTAACACCTGGTGCTAACTCTGAAAATTTTAAAAGTTTAAAACACAAACTATGGAATTTAGCACCAGTCTATCACTGCTACTATGACAGCAAGTTACTTTCCTTTTGGATATTTCGTACAGCATGACCACAAAGAAATAGTAGTCACAGTCCGGGCCACCTTCTTGTAGGCAGCCCTACTGAAATTGATATAACATTCAAGTAATCCCCACCCCACCGCCCCCATTTATATAAGGATTTGTAATGGTATGGTAAATGTCACTGCAACGCAAGCTGCCTGCTACAGAAAGCAGAGTACATTCATATGGGTGGTGCCATGTATGAATTGGTCTACAATCCAGAATTCTACAAAAAGGGTTGATCTTGGATTCCTGGCAAGTCTAAAATTCCAAGTCTAAAAAAAAGGTGCTTGTAAAAGTTTTTTAAACATATATTTACAGGTGACATACACGTCATACATTACTGAGAAATAAACCCAGCAAGTGCAATCTCAGTAGCGGCTGCCAATTTTGGCCCTCTTTTTATGTTTAAACACCTGTTTGTGGCATTCACCCTTTTCATTTTTAGTGTTATACTTTAAAAAAAACACCTTAGTTTCTACCTTTCAAAAATTAATACATCTGTGTTCTTAGAAAGCCACTGTCTCTGCCTTAGTCATCTATATCATATTCCTGTATTACTGAGTAGCTCATGTTTCTACTGAGGAGGTCATAATACTGTATTACTGAACTAAAGATAATGCAGTGACTTGAATGCTTCAAAGAGAAGCTACATAAAGACCAAGTATTATCATATGGAAAAACACTGTACATTAATATTCCCCAAATTTTGTATTTTATACTTATATATACCTGAACAGCTTATGCAAAATGAGGCCCATCTCATCAGTGCTTGTCATGAGTGTCAGTTTAGACCTCTATGATGGCAGCCCCCCCCCCTTGAAATGAGAGGCAAGCCAGACAAAAGTCTAGTACATGTTTTCTCAAAATCATTTATGAAGAAGTAGCAACATCAGCTCCAATACTGTCAGCAGTTAGACGCATACAATTTCATGCCTGTTGAAATCAACAGGGTTTCCTCACAAAAAAAATTCTGTGTAAATGCTGAACTATACAGAGTAAAGACTCAAAATTCTGATCTACTTTTAAAATACCTAGAAAATATATTTTATACTATAGTTATAGTAATAAAAACAAAATAGAAAAAGAGGATACCAGGATTGCATATTAAGATATGTATATAGGACAGCAATGAATTGTCATTCTTAAGAAGCACGAGCTGAACTGTAGCTTGAGTACTTTTTAGCTGGTCTGCTTTAGCCAAGCCATGGTTGTAATTACTTTCTACCCATCTAAAGCTAATACCTTATTGCAATAAAAATATATGAGGATGTTAAAAATTCAAATTCTAATTACAGGCTGTTATATTTACTAAATGTAAGAATATATAACAAGCAGCTTTTCACTAGCTAATATTATTCTAACTGATTTACAAAGTTCCTAGCCAACTTATTCTTGCTGTATTACATAAGAGTTAATGGTACAATAAAATAAAATTAAGTATATATATTTATTGTCACCAACTATAGCAGGGGTGTCTGGCTTTTCTAGCAAAAGATTTGTGTTGCAGAAGCCAAATCCTTTTTCCTGCCAAATTAAGTTATTAAAAAAAAACCTCAGCAGTGTAGTCCTGCAAAGAAAATATAAAGTATTTGATCATGAAGAATCATATTGTAAGTATCATCTGCTGGTGCATTTCTTCAGCTACTTTGCTTCAACTCTCTTTTCAAGTTATGCAAAAAAAAAATTAAAAGTGAAAGCTATATTAGCATGTAATTTACTGTTGCTACCATTGCTGCCATCGCAGTGAGCCCAGACCATAAACATACACAAGGACATTCAACAGAGGTATAGAAATTTGGGGATGTCAAGCCTCTGTCAAGTACTGTCATCTCCTCAGGAGAATCCCTGGCACAGAACAAAATAAATTAAACTCCTTTTTAAAGCTGTCATTAATTCATAGCTAATCAGTTGAAAATACTCTCAGTATTTCAAACGGAGAGAGAGAGAAAGAGAAGGATCTATGGATCTGATCAGTGAGCCAAGAGATAAAACAGAGGAAACAACATGCTGCCTGTGTCCTTCTGAAGTGGTTCATCACCACCCCTGAACCAACTTTCACCAAATGAGATTTAGCCTGAGGCTATATTTTAAATATGCATATCAAAGCAAATGCGGCAAGGGGGGGGGGATAAACCTTGGGAATCAAACTGGAGAAGTTTTCATGTTTGACCATTCTAACTGTCAGGTTGACATTCACAAATGAATTATTTCATTTTAGCCTTTGTATCTATACATTAAAATTTCACAAGGCATCATTATTACCAATGATGACTATCACTATAGTAGTGTTAAAACTAACAGACAAGCTAAAGATAACTATTTGGATAGATACACAATCTACATCTAGCAACAATATGCAGGATGAGGATGTCTAATAAGACATAATTCCTAAGGCACAATAGTGAAATGTACTTCTTCATTTCCCAGCCAGTGCTCTTGTTACACAAACTATTATTGCCTTTCAAAACAAAATGAGGAGGGAGGGGGAAGGGTTAAAGTAAAAATGTTATAGCTCTAACATCCAGGCAGTAAAAGATTTAAAATTATTATACCTAATGAAGCGATAAAGCCTTGCAGGTGTAACAATTCCTTTAGGTTGTTGTTTTAGAGCTGTCCGTGAAGACATTACAAAATACTAGCCCTCTGAAACCTTGTCCTATCGTGGCGGTTGAATTTGAATATTATAATGGACCACTTCAAATTGGCTTGAGCAGTCACCATCTGTTAGAGCCCGAACAGGCTACTTTATCTAATCTCTTCAGTATAAACATCAGCATGCTCCATTTCTACACTTCTACGAGAAACAAACTCTTAGAACGAGACTGTTCTAAAACACATACTGTCTTTCTTCAATATTTTGTACTATGGATACTGCTATTTCAGGATGTCTGTCATTTTGGTTTTTATATGGACAAATTTAAGATGTTAAATTGCCTACAAGAAATGTTTATGAAACTATTGTTATATTCCACAAACTCTGTTAACTATAAATGATGTAACAGGGTGACAAGGAAACATTTAGTACCTTCAGGTTTTATATATAAATATATTTGGTTAATAATCATGAATTATTAAATATCATGAATATCTCAGGCTGTTGTG
Organism: Urosaurus nigricauda; assembly: GCA_034509955.1. Classification (NCBI taxonomy): domain Eukaryota; kingdom Metazoa; phylum Chordata; class Lepidosauria; order Squamata; family Phrynosomatidae; genus Urosaurus; species Urosaurus nigricauda. The sequence continues at coordinate 55,694,456 of JAOEGL010000001.1, forward strand.
ATGTTAAAAGAAGCAAACATTAACAACCGTATTAGAAAAAGAAACAAATTATCTATAGTTTATACAGACCTAACGGATGAGCCTCACCTTGACAACTATTGCTTGCTCCTACAGTATTTTTGGAAGAAATGTAACACATAACAAAGGCAAATATTGAACTACCTGACAACATATTTTCAAAAGCAAAGGAAAAATCAAACAAGTACTTGGGAGTCACCCTTCTACCAACTTTTCATTTTTACTATTGTTATCTTCTTTTCATAGCACACTAAAGACGACTACTAGATGCCTGAACACAGCATAGGAATCCTTGTGCCCTACATGTTAACAACACATTCCTGCTATGATATTCTCTGTCTGCCATTTGTTTTAAGAGCTCATTGAGAAAACCTATATTAACTCTTCCCTCCCTAACATCCTTGCAAATAAGCTCCAGCTGACATATAAACATGACCATTTGCCCTGTTTCTTTGGTCCGTTTTTTGTTTCTTTCCTATGGTAAATAACTTATTCGTCACATCCATGTTAAAGCTCCATAAGCTCTTCTCTGAAGCATATTACCAACTAACGTAGAAATGCTACCCCAAACCATGCAATTCTACTCGTCCACATTCAACAAAACAACTTATTCTGCAGCTACTAAAGTGTTAAAAGCAACCGCTAACCTGTAGTTACTCAGTCATAATTCTTCCCAGCTTCCATAATACATTGTTAATAATAATTGGCTCGTCAAGATTATTGCAATTTATTATGAGGATGCTTCAGGCACTTGGCAATAATTTCGTATTCTTACAATAAGTTGCAACAGAGGAAAAGAACCTGAAACTATAACTTTGCCTTCATGCAACATACAACTGCTAGTAATTGTCAGCATTTGCCATCTCCACATGGAAAAAAACTTAACTTTTCATCGAACAAAATCTCTCTAGTTTCCTTTAACACTGTTCACAAGGATGGCAAAGCAGCAAAGGATGCATTTCCCTATTGGACAATTTGCCAACTTGTTCATTAGTCAAGATCATTAACTTTTCAAACAATGAGTTAACACACAATAACTGGATGCAAAGCAAAAAGTCCCCATCCCAAACCCTGATGAAGAAAGATAATTTTTAAAATATACTAGACAATTGCAATACTGCATCAGAGATTGTAACAAGGGGGGGCAGATGTACTGAATGGGTTAGAAAGAGTGCAAATTACGGAAAGGACTTACATGATCTGCTAAATTTGTGGATGATCCTGAGAGTTCTTCGTGGTCAGATTTGGAGCTGCCATCTCTTTCATCAATAACTAGGTCTATTGGCATTTTGCCTTTTAAACAGCTAATGTACCGGTGGCAGAAGTTATCACACAACTCGTGAACCTGAATATAACATTTAAATAAAGAGGAGGAAAAGGAGAATTTACTTTATTTTAAAAAAAAACAGAGAGGATGGGAGAAGCAAAAAATATCAGATTTCAGCTGGATGGAGCCCCCCCCCCCCCGCCTCTGCCCCAGTTGCAAAGAAATACTGTGATCTATTCCAAGAGTAACTCTAATTAAGGGGCATAATAGTTGAAGGTAAGGAAACAATAGAGAAATTGTTACAGCAATATTATTCCCTGGAGACTCGCCTGAGCAACAAGTTTGAAAGAGAAGGGAGGCGGGGAAGGAGAGAGATGCTGAGCATTAGCCCTTCTCCACAGATAGAAGAAAATCCGATTTGGGGATCATATGAAAGGCACTGAAATCTGGACTGAGGCATATACAAATCTGGGACCATGGCAATGGAGGGCAAAGGGAAACAATGGGGGGGCAGAATAATTGCACGCGTTGAGAGAGTGTTTTTAAAAATAATTCAAAAGAATTTCCTTGTAGCATCTTAGGGTTTTGTTTTGTTTTTCCATAGGAGTGGTGCCTCCCTGGTCTTAAACTGGGCTGAATAAAACGTTGTTTAATGGTAAAACATAGTCCCCGGTTCAAGATAAAAAAATGAGAGGTTCTGGGGAGAAAGAAGGGGAAGGAAGCAATGGGTTGGGAAAAGAGGATCCAACAGAGAAGTTGCAGAGAGCGGGATGCAGGGCATATTTTGTGGTGTGTTGCACTTGTCACAACGTCCAGCTGAGCCAAGGTTTGGGGAACGAAGGTGGGGAATAGCGGGGTAAAGCCTTCCTCTTACCTTTTCTAATTCCAAAAGGTGGAACCTTAAGACTTGTATTGCTTGGATCATCTGAAAGAGAGAAAGGGGAGCACAGGAGTTGTTGGGACTGAGGGAAGGAACCCAGGCAGGGAGCAGCAGATCGTGTCAGGGCTCAGCCTCATCATCCAGGAGTTGAGCTCATTGGGCAGGTTTTGATCATCAGCCTAATAACCTAAAGCACTTTTTTGAAGAAAAAAAAAAGAAATCTCTCTCTCTCTCTCTCTCTCTTACACACCCGCAGGCACACATGCACACTTTTAAAGACACACACACACAGTGGTTTGTAGAAAGGGCCTTTCTCCCCAAAGCAAGACCAACCACCTCCAACATCATACAAGAAAAGAAGGGGACTTGCTCCAGATGTGAATGGCTGGCTTTCCCTTCTTCCTCCAGCAGCGTTTCTAGCACTTTTAATATTGAAAGAGGCTCTCCATGTGCAAAAGAAGCCTGGGATCCCAGCTCTGAGGAACTCCAGGGTCTTGCAATGTTAAAATGTCCCCAAAATCAGGATCAGGTCTTCTTCTCCCCCCCCCCCCCCCCCAGTTTTTCAGTATCATTTTTTGGAGCATCCAACCCCTAGACCATTATTAAGCCTTATTTTTTCCCCACCCAAAAACAGGGCAGAAGAGGGATTTTAAAATAAAAATCAGAAACGAAGGGGGGTGGGGAGGCGAACCTTACCAAATTGTCCAGCTCTGGGTTTGAAGAGAAAAGTGGCTTTTCTGCCCGAACCTACAAAGGAGAAGGAGAAGGAGAACAAGAAGAAATGGAAGAAGGAGAAGAAGGAAAAGAAACAGAGAGGGAATGAATGGGGGCAAATCTCCGTTGTCTGGAAAGCCCTCTCCTCATCACTCCCACCCCATAAATATAATAATAATGAAACAAAGCCCAGCTTTAATTGCCCCTGGCTCCCTGCTATGGAATTCTGGGAATTGCAGTTTGTTGTGGGCCCAGAGCGGAGCGGAGCTCCGCTCTGGGCCCACAACAAACTGCAATTCCCAGAATTCCATAGCAGGGAGCCAGGGGCAATTAAAGCTGGGCTTTGTTTCATTATTATATTTTTCAGTCAGGATGTAATTGAGAAAAGAGCAGTAAAAATATAGTTCTGGGGTCAATTTGTAAAAAGACATTTTATTACTATCATCATTATTATTACTACTAGTATTATTGAGCTTTATTTATATAAAGCGCTGTAAATATTTACACAGCACTATCCATCCAGTCCACGAGTTCCCTGCCCTCAGGCTTACAAGTCCCCCCCCCCACAAACACCACAATACCCCCCCCCAAAATTTCCCGCCATTCCCCCCCCCCCCCCAAAAAAAGAAGTTAATTGTTTTGGTGACTTTTGAAGGGAAAAGGAAAGGAAGGGAGAGGTGTGAAAGCAGGGCCTGAGGGGTTTGGGAAGGAATTGCTGGGGGGAGAAATTCATCACAACCACCACCACCACCACCACTCCTCCTCCTGGTAAGCTTAGTCGCCTGGCCTTGGACCTGTTTGGCGAAGACGGCGATGTCCTCGTTGAAGGAGTCGGAGGAGCAGACGTCCCCCCCGGCCACCCCAGGCTCCCTCGGGGTGCAGGTGGCCAGCTCGCACTTCTCGAAGACCAGGGCCAGGAGAGGGAACAACGGGTGCCTGACACACGACAACAACAACAACACAGAGAGAGAAACACAACTTGGTCAGCAGCAGCACCAGTATCATTAGCTTTCTTCTTCTTCTTCTTGGGCTCTGTTTGAACTACTCAGTGTTTTGCTACAACTACCTATACAACTATGGAGCAGCTCTTGAGATTCACCCGCTGGAAGAAAGAAGTGGGCAGCAAAAGGGCTTAATCCTCCTAAACTCAAGTCCACTTCCTCAGGTGGATTTGGTGGAGGGGTCAAGCCCAGGGATAGAGCCCTTTTGGGGGGTGAGAGGGTCAACTCAGATAGAAAAATCCTTTGTGGATGGAAATGAAGGGGAAAGCATACACACACACACACACTATATATATATATATATATACATGCACCATACACAAATATATGTATATACACACACACAAGTATATCTATGCACACACACAAATATATATAATACACCCAAACCACACACAGAAATATACAATATACACACACACCACGCACACAAAAATAAGTATGTCTGTACACGCACAAATATATATAATACACACACTCACCACACAAACAAATAAGCATATCTATACACACGCACACACCACACGCAAATATATATAATATACATCCATCCCACACACACAAATAAATATATCTATACACACACACCACGCACATAAATATATATAATACACACACAACACACACAAATAAATATATTTATACACACACTCACCACACAAACAAATAAGCATATCTATACACACGCACACACCACACACAAAGATATACAATATACATTCATTCCACAGGGACAAATAAATGTATCTATACATACACACCACCCACACAAAGATATATATATACATATACATATATATATATATACACACACACACAAATAAATATATCCATACACACACACTATGTGTGTGTATATATATATATATATACATATATGTAACACAAACACACTCTTCCAGAGCCCCAAACTCCAAAGAGAGAAAAAGAGAGAGAGAAAAGTCTTTTGAAAGAGCCCTTTCTCCCTCCTTGTCCGAGTTGGGGAAGAAGAGGCTGCATCCACACTGGAGGAATCAGCCGGTTTGGCAGCGCTTGAGTTTGTTGTCTGACTCACTTGCTATGGAATTCTGGGAGTTGGAGTTTGTTGTGGGGCCCAGAGCGGAGCGGAGCTCCGCTCTGGGCCCCACAACAAACTCCAACTCCCAGAATTCCATAGCAAGTGAGTCAGACAACAAACTCAAGCGCTGCCAAACCGGCTGATTCCCGACTTTTCACACTGACAGCTGATTGATTTCGGAGGGAAGCAACTGGGAGGCCAGTTCCAGTGGCAGTTCCTCTCCCTTGTGACCACAATCCCCAGAGAATATAGATTACACATATATCTGTATCCTACTCTTCCTCCTCCTCCTGCTCCTAATTGTCGGGGGGCGAGGTGTCGGCTGGGTCTTCCTACCCGTAGATCGCGTCCTTGTCCCGCTTGAGGGCGTCGTTGACGGCGGAGCCCATGCTGGCCGGCATGACGTTGGGGTGCGGGGCGTGGGCGGCGTAGTGCTGGCTGGCGTGGAGGGGCGGCCCGTGGTTGAGGTGGTGGACCGGAGGGATCGGCCTCGGGGCGTGAGGGTCGCCGTACATGGAGGCCGGCACCCCGACCCCGTCCATCCCGCCGTAATGAGGCAGCTCATCGTACTGTCCGGAGAGAGAGAGAGAGAGAGGGAAAAAAGGGGGACAGGAGGGAAAGAGAGAGGGAAGGAGGAGATAAAAATAATCAGAGGAGGAAGAGAAGAGAGAGAAAGAAGGGGAGAAATCATATTGAAAGAACCAAGGAAACAGAGAGAGAGAGAAAGGCAAGGAAAATAATAATAATAAAAGAATCAAGGGAAGAGGGAGAGAGAAGAAGAAGAAGAGAGAAAGGGATAATAATAATAATAATAATAATAATAGAATCAAGGGAAGAGGGAGAGAGAAGAAGAGAGAGAGAGAGAGAGAAGGGGATAATAATAATAATAATAATAATAATAATAATAGAATCAAGGGGAGAGAGAGAGAGAGAGAAAGGGAAGGGGAAAAATAATAATAGAAGAATCAAGGGAAAAGAGAGAGAAACGGAGAGAGAAGGGGAGAAATAAAAATAAGGACCAAGGGAAGTGAGAGAGAGAAAGGGTAAGCGGGAAATAATGGTAAAAGAATCAAGGAAAGAGAGAGAGAGAGAGAAACAGAGAAAGAGAGAAAGGGAAGGGGGATAATAATAGTAAAAGAATCAAGGGAAGGGAGGAAGAGAGAGAGAGAAAAAGAGAGAGAAAGGGAATTGAGAAAGTAACAATAAAAGAATCAAGGCAAGAGAGAGAGAAACAGAAAAAAGAGTAGGGGAAATAATAATAAAAGAAAGAATCAAGGGAAGAGAGGAAGAGAGAGAAAAACAGAGAGAGAGGGAGAAAGGGAAGGGGAAAATAATAATAAAAGAATCAAGGGAACAGAGAGAGAGAGGAGAGGGGGAATAAAAATAATCAAAGGACCAAGGGAAGTAAGGGAGATAGGGAGAGGAAGAGAGAGAGGAAGAGAGAGAGAAAGGCATTATTATTATTATTTTATAATAATAAAAGAATCAAGAGGACAGAGAGAAAGAAAGAGGCAGAGAGAAAGAGGGAGAAGGGGAAGAGGGGATATTAATATTATTATTATTAATAATAGAACCAAGGGAAGAGAGAGGAAGAGAAAGGGAAGGGAAATAATAATAATAATAATAATAATAAAAGAACCAAAGGAAAAGAAAGAGAGAGTAGAGAAAGAGTGAAAGAGAAGGGGAAGGGGCAAAAATGATAGTGAAAGAATCAAGGGGACAGAGAGAGAGAGAGAGAGAAAGGAAAAGAGAGAGTGAAAGAGAAGAGGAAGGGGGAAATAATAGTAAAAGAATCGCGGGAAGAGAGACAGAGGAGGAAAGAGAGAGAAAGAGGAAGGGAAGGAGAATAATAATAATAATAACAACAACAACAGAACCAAGGAAGAGAGGGAGAAGGAAAGAGAGGGTGAAAGAGAAAGTGGGAAAGAGAGAGAGAGGAGAAATTTAAAAAAAAAAAAAAACAAAGCAAAGCAAAGCAAAAGAAAAGAAAAGAGAAAGAGAAAACCCAAAGTCAGAGGCGAGTCCAGGAGCCGGGCAAGGCCGACCAAACAGCCCCCCTCCCAGCCCAGCCCCGCCGCAACAGAGAGGAGAGCTCTCCCAACAGAGAATCGGGGGTTGTTTGGGGGGGTTTGTAAAAGAAAAGACTAAAAGCGGACCCTTGGAGCTGGGCTGGGGGAAAGAGGGGGTAGTGTGCGTTGCGTTGCGTTGTGTGTTGTGGGTTTGTGGGTTTGGGAAGCGCGGCCCCCGAGGAGCTCTGGCCGCCAGGAGGGCTCGGCCGAAGGCAAGACGCAGAAGGAGAGAAGCCTTTTACAAAGAAAGAAAAGAAAAGAAAAGAAAAGAAGAAAGAAAGAGAAAGAAGGAAAGGAAGGAAGGAAGGAAAGGAAGGAAGGAAGGAAGGAAGGAAGGAAGAAAGAAAAAGACAGAAAGACAGACAGAAAGAAAGAGTGCGAGGGTCCGGCAAATGACCCCTCTCCCCCTAAAGAGCTGACTTGGAAGGGAGGAGAGGAGGAAGGGGAGAGGAGGGTGGGTGCCAAGAGCCAGGAAGTTTACCAGGAACATGGTTTCGGGGCCGGTCCCCCTCCGCCGCCCCTGTCCGAAGGAGAGACGGAGGAGCCGCAGCAGCAGACGGGGCTGGAGGGCTCAGGCAGCCGCCGCGGAGGCAGTCGGAGCCACAACAGCAGCAGCAACAACCACCACAACCACAACCCCAGAAGGAGGAGGAGGAGGAGGAGGAGGGCAGGCGGCTTCGCTGCTCCCAGCCCTGAGCTGCGGGAGAGGAGCAGCGGAGCGAGAGAGGGGAGAAGCGGGGCCCGGTCGCAGGCACAGGGAGACACACTCCGAGATTGAGAGAGAGAGAGAGAGAGAGAAAGAGGGGCAGACTCACAAATACACACACACACACACAGGGACGCGCACACGCGCGCTCACACTCTCTCACACGCACAAAACCGGGGGAGAAGGAACATAATCCAAATAATCATAATTGTGAGTCTTCCTTCCTTCTTCTTGTGGGGCTGGGCTGGGCTGCTCCGCGGGGTCTCCTCCGAAGGGCCGGTGGGAGGCAGAGCAGAGCGGAGCGGAGCGGCTCCTAAATCCCGAGCGAGGAGGATTAGAGGGACGTCAAAGGGAAGGGAGCGAGGAAGGGAGCGAGCGGGGGAAGATGGAGACCTACCCTTTGCGCCATCGGCCCGCGCTCCGAGAAACTCCGGCAGGGCTCCGAGGGTGACTAGCCCCGTCCAGACCCAGCAGCACCGGCGGCAAGAGTTGCAACGACCGCAAGGAAAAGTAACTGAGCGGCGAAGAAGGACCCTGCTCTTCCCGACCCGCTTCGAGGCTCCTCCGAGGCGTGGGAAAGGATCATAAAGAGAACAAGAAAGGGGGGAAAAAGTAGGCAAAATTTCTTTTTTTATAAAAAAATTAAAATTAAAAAAGTCAAAATAACCACGTCGAATCGTGATCTTTTCTTCTTTCTTTCTTTCTTTCTTTCTTCTTTCCCGCGCTGTTCTCTGTTTCTGTGTCTCTTTCCTTTTTTTGTTTCCAAAAAGAATTAAAATTAAAAAAAAAAGAGTCTTTCTTCCTTTAGGTTACAAAATTTAAAAAAAACACAGTAGTAATAATTTAAATAATGATGATAATAATAATAATAATAATAATAATAATAACGACGACAAGAACGATAATAGCGATAAATGGCCAAGCCCCCCAAAAACGGGAAGGTTACGATCGGCCCGTCAGCACCCCGCATGTAACCAAAGTGTCGTCTCTCATGGCTTTTTGCCACTCCAGCTGTCAATCAAAGCCACGGAATGTCAAGGTAGAGAAGGAAGGCAGGAAGGAAGGAAGGAAGGAAGGCTGGGCGGAGGAGGAGGAGGAAGAGGAGGATGAAGATGATGATGATGATGATGAAGGAGAAGAGGAGGAGGAGGAGGACTCTTGGAAACCTCGGCTGCTTCTCTCAGTCACTCGGCGTTTGGGGCTTTTCTCTCTCTCTCTCTTTCTTTTTCCTTCTTCCCTCCCTTGCAGGGAGAGCTAAAGCTTCTTCTTTTTTCAAAAAAGAGGGTGGGGGGGGATGAGGATGCCAAGGGAGGGAGGGAGGGAGGGATGAAGAATTAAAATGAAATAGTTTGCAAAAGGTGAACAACTCCCTCCGTGGTTTGTTGCTGGGGTTGTTGTTGTTGTTGTGCCCCCCCTCCTCTCTTTCTTTCTCTCTTTCTCTCTTTCTTTCTGTCCCCCTCCCCAAAGCAGTGTCCCCGGCGGGTCCTGGGTCTCCCTCTCCCTCTCCCTCTCCCTCTCCCTCTTCTCCTCCTCCTCCTGAGGCGGGAGAGTGTCAGAAGGGAGTGTTGGCAGGTTGGCTGCTGGCTGCCTTATAGGAGTCCTAGGAGGAGGAGAGGCTCCCTTTTGCAGCGCCGAGCGGCGGGAGAATAGCAATGACGGAACCCGGAAGTCCTGGTGGCCAGAGCCAGTCCTACAAGAGAGAGAGAAAGAGAGAAAGAGAGAGAGAGAGAGAGAGGCATCCGAGGGAGAGACTGAGAGAGAGAATGAGAGAGAGAGAGGGAAGGAAGGAGGGAGGGAGGGAGCGCTGCCAGGCAGCAGCCAGGGATGCAGAGGAGGCGAGGAAGGCGCCTGATGCTCAGAGGGAGGGGGCTCTGCCTTTTTTTGGGGGGGGGGCACCCAGATCCTACCCCTAGCAAAGCAACACCCAGATCCTACCCCTAGCAGAGCAACACATATATCCTACCCCTAGCAAAACAACACCCAGATCCTACCCCTAGCAGAGCAACACCAGGTCCTTCCCCCTACCAAAGCAACACTCAGATCCTACCCCTAAGCAAAGCAGCCCATATATCCTGCCCCTGCCAAAGCAACACCCAGGTCCTACTCATAGTAAAGCAACACATTTATCCTACCCCTCGCAAAGCACCACCAGGTCCTTCCCCTGCCAAAGCAACACTCAGATTCTGCCCTTAGCAAAGAAAGGGGAGGGGGGTAAAGAGGGAGGCGAAGCAGGAGGAAGAAAGGAAGACAGAGAAAGAGAAGTGGAAAAGAGAGGCAGGCTGCTGGGGAAAAAAAACTAGAAAGAGAGGAAGGGAAATATTGTAGAAGCCTAGATCTGGTTGTTTTTTATTCCCTATTTGCCTCCATATCGCAAAGATGATTCGATTTGAGCCCCGCTTTGAACAGCCAGGGCTCCATGCTCTGGGATTCTGGGAAGTGTAGTTTGTTGTGCCAGGTGTAGTTTGTAGTGGAGTCTCCTTCCTTGGAGGTCTTTAAACAGAGGTCGGATGGCCATCTGTCGGGGATGCTTTGATTGGGAGTTCCTGCATGGCAGAAGGGGGTTGGACTGGATGGCCCTTGTGGTCTCTTCCAACTCTATGATTCTATGGAGCCCTGGCTGCTCAAAATGGGCTCGCACCGAATCATCTCTGCAGTGTGAAAAGGCTCCCCTCCTTTTCTGGCTGCCTTTTTACATCGCTCTGAGGCTTGGGATTGAAAGGGCAAAGGCGAAGGAACCGGGGCGGATTGCAAAAAAGGAAGGAAGAAAAGAATAGAAAAGAAAAGGAGTTATTATTGCAAAGTTGATCTTCCAGGGGAAACTCGTCTGATGCTTTAACCAAAGTCTGCCCTCCTAAGCAGCACCTCAAAGAGTTCATTTCATGGCTTTTCTGGGGTGAATTCCCTTTCCTGGTTTTCTGAAAAAGACCAGTTTTATAGTTGGTTTCGTTGGTCCTCAGGAGTTGTCTGATGTTTGAGGAGGGGATCCTTCTTAGGGTTTCTTTTCCTTCTAGGAAATGCTTGGAGACTGTCTGGAAGGCAAAGTCACGACCGTGTGTGTCTTTGTGTGTCATAAAACTTCTCTCTAGGAATAAAATCCTTCCAGGCTGGGCAAGATCCCTTCTTCTGCCCTCGCTCCTTGTTTTTACCGGGGGTTTGGGGGGTCTCTCCTTGCGGGGAGACCTTAAGGCGACCCTATCTTGGTCAGAGAGGGTTTGTCAGGGGCAGCCTCTGAGGCTGAGAGAGAGTGACTTGCCCAGCCAAGTAGGTTTTCTGGCTTTCTGGCAAAGATTAATGGAAGCAAAAGTGAGACAGTGGCCTCCTTAAATGAACTTTGGAAAAGACACACAGTGCGTTATTCCTCTCTATACTGCAGAGATCATCTGGTTTGAGCCCGCTTGAGCTGCCTTGGCTCCATGGTATGGAATTCTGGAAATTGTAGTTTGTTGTGGGCCCAGAGCAGAGCGGAGCCAAGGCAGCTCAAGCGGGCTCAAACCAGATGATCTCTGCAATGTGCCTCTCTCTTTCTCTTTGACACACAGACACAGAGACACACAACAACCACCTCCCCAGTGCCTTGCGGTGTGTCTGTCTGCGTCTAGATCCTCCTCCAATCGCTTGGCTGGCAGCAGCAGGAAAAGCCTGCCTTTACCTCGGAGCAGTCAATTACCAAAACTACCCGAGATCATCAATCACCAGGAAGGCTTGAAGTTTAGGGGAGGGGCAATGGTCAAACTATTGATTGCTCCGGTTGGGGGGCTCTTCTTGCCTTCCCTCCTTTCCTTCCCTCCCTCTCTCTCTCTTTCTCTCTCATCAACCCTAACCAGATTCCCCCTCTTCACGGTGGGATTGATCAATGATCCTATATCGGCTTGAAACCCTACTGGTCTTGAAAACCTAACACCCCCCCCCCCCCCAAAAAAAAGTGGACTCTGGAGGCAGAGAGAGAGAGATAGAAAGAGAGAGAGGAAGACCAGCAAGGGAGAATCTGTGCTTAGGGGACTGGGAAAGGCAAAAGATCACTAAAGGTGGTGGTGGGGGAGCTATGGGGCTGGATGTAGTTGAAATCTGTCCCCCTTTTCTTCTTCCTTTTTCTTCTCCCCCCCCCCCCGCCTTGGGCCAAGGGGGAGTGTGCTCCCGAGGTCAATAAAAAGCCCTCCGAAAATGATGAATGATGGAGTACCTGAGATGATGATAGTGATTACCGGAGCAATTAAAGCGTTTGATTAAATGAGCCATCATAAGCGGGGAAGGTCTGCGGAAAATGTCGGCCCTCAAATATATAAAGAAAGGTAGGGAGGAGAGGAAAGAGAGAGAGAAGGAAAGAAGGAAGGGAAGGGAAGGGAAGGAAAGGGAAGGGGGAGGCTGATAAACCAGATCGCGCAGCCTACGAAGCGGAGGCGGAGGGTGGAAGGCAGGAAAGTCCCCGTCCAGACTGGAAAGCCGTTTCCCGACCCCGATCCGGCTTGAAAGCCTCCCGCCCCATAGGCCCCCAAAGCCTCCCTGTGCTGCTTGTTCTTCTCGCCCCCCCCCTTTTCCTTTTCCCCCCAGAGGACCTCTTCCAAGATTAAAGCCCTTTCTTGAAGACCAAGGCGGCCAAGGTGAGTAAAAGCGCCCTCGGAGAGGGTCCCTTTTGGCAAAGGACCTCTTGCGGGGCTGGGAAGGGGAGGGACGGGGGGGAGGGAGGGAAGGAGAGGGCTCTCTCTCTTGTTGTTGTTGTTGTTGTTGTTGTGGTTGTTGTTGTGCCGTCTTTTCTGCCCTGTCGTCTCAATCGGCAACGCCGGGGAAGAGCTTCAGGGTAATGAATACTTGGTTTAATCCTTTGGGTGCCCGGAGACCTACAGAGCAGTAGGTTATGCAAATCCTTTCCTCCTTTTTTTTTTTTATTTGCAGCTGGACTCTTCCAACAGATTGCTTTAAAAGAGATCTACTCTGGGATGAATGGTACTTAACTGAAGCCTTTCTCTTTACACCCCCCCCCCCACTTCTCTCAGCCCCCCTTCTTCTCCTCCTCCCTTCTTCCGAAAATGTCACTTTCCGAAATTCCTTGGGAATCGCTTTGTTGTCAGACAGCCAACACAAGCCGCCTTCTAAGAGGCTTCTTAAACTTCTTCTGGGCGAGGAAGGGTCTCCCCGGCAAAGTGGACGCCGATCAGGAGGGAATTGGGGGAGGGGGGAGGCCAAGAGGGGTGCATTTTACATTATATTAATAAGTAACTAAATATATATCCAACTTTCCTCCGAATACAACTCAGCATGATCTAGTGCATTCAAGTTTTTTTGACACTATATATATATATAGTCAAAAAGACTTGAATGCACTCGAGATATATATATATATATATATATATATTCAGTATGATCGAGCGCATTCAGGTCTTTTTGACACTATATATATAGTAATATAAATTGTCTGCATTTAAGTTTTTTCTGACTATATATATATATATATATATAGTGCATTCAAGTCTTTTTGACACTATATATATATAGAGAGAGAGAGTGAGAGAGAGTGCATTCAAGTCTTTTTGACACTATATATATAGTAATATAAATTGTCTGCATTTAAGTCTTTTTAACACTGTATGTTTGTGTGTGTGTGTGTGTATATCGAGTGCATTCAAGTCTTTTTTTTACTATATAGTGTCAAAAAGACTTGAATGAACTCGAGATATATATATATATATGTATGTATATAGTGTCAAAAAAGACTTTGAATGTCCTCGACCATGCTGAGTTGTATTTGGAGAAAAGTTGGGAGCCTTTGCATTTTGCCCGGGCATCCTTGCATAATGTCAATGTACACACGACAACGTGAGAAGTTGCCTCGCATTTCAATCGGTTTCGGGAGTTTGACTTTACAAACAAACAAACCCTAAACCCAGGAACCCTACCTTCCCTTTCAATGTTTTTAAAAAGGACAACTGAAAATGAAACCGGGGGGATTATAGTAGCAATCTTTAATGTTGGTGCTTTATAATTTCTGACCAAGCGGCTGGTGTTTTTCCCCCTCTCTTCTCTTGAAGAGAGGGTTTTTTGAAGTTTCATAGGAGAAATAAAGTCACTTGAATCTTTTTTTTTTTTAATGTGGTCAGTTTCTTATTTTTTTGGTGGGGGGGGAGGGTTTTTTTGCAAAGATAAACAGCCCTTCCTCTCAAGTTGCTTAAGCCCCCCGCTGTGAGGATGGGTAGTTGAAAGCACCACTAGCCTCAGCTTTTACAAAAATAAACCCTTGAAGATCTCTTTTTAAAAAGAAGCAGCCCCCAGGAGGTGTTAGCAGAAATGGTGAAACCAAGTGGGGACAAATGGGAAGCGGCGGTTCCTTTTGGCTCCCCAAATTTGAAGAAAGGCAGGAGGGTTTCTTTTTCCTCCCAAAAATCAGTTTTTAGGGCGATTGAGTGGGAAACCAGGCCCCTTTGCTGGTTAAGAGGACTGAACTCCTGCGTCAATATGGATCTGGGTTTAGCGCAGGATGCTCCACATTCTGGTCTTGGAAAAGGTGAAGCCAGGAAACCTATGGGTTTATTTTTTTTAAAAAAATGAAAAAAATAAAAATAAAAAAGGAGGGGTGCGGTGTGGAAATGCGTCCCTGTCAACAGCCAGCTTTCCTTTCCCTGCCGACTTCTTTCTTTTTTCTTTTTCTTTTTCTCCTTCTCTTCCTTTTCTCCTCCTCCTTCTTTTTCTCCTGGCCCAGGCTGGAAATGGTTTTAACAGGCGGTAAAATTTCATCTTGTGGTGTCAAATTGGGGTCAGTTGGGGGTGAGGGTTCTCAGTGTCCGCGGAGGAGCTGTCCAGCTGCGTGGGGCTGCATTCAGGGCAAAAGATCCCTTTCAAGAAAAACAATCCGGAGACAATCCGAAGGCGAAAGAGCCTCGCTCCAAATCCCATTTAGCCAGGGCGCCGGAGCAAACGTGGACGCTGAGAAAAAATCCCTCGGAAGAAGCCCAGAAAATCCTCTAAAACTTCCAGAGAGTGTTTGCGACAGCCAGCTTTCCCAAAAAAGGAAGGGAAAAAAAAACCAAAATCTCTTTCAGATTGCCCTCCCAGAGCAGAAGGGCACAACAGGTAATTTCCTTAGAGTCCCTGGAACTCTTTCTTTCAGATTTACTCTCTCTTTATTCTTTTTATTTGGAGGGTAAAGGGAGATCTCAACACACACACACAAAAGAAATTGGTGTGGACCATTTTTCGGGAATTTCTCTCCCGTCCCCCAGCTCTACCCACTTTGGATATTGTAATGGAGATTCCCCCGGCTCTATTAATTGGGGGTCTTTTAAACAGTGTGGAAAGTAACAGGGAGTTAATCGGGTTTTATTAATTTCGCGTGGTCGAAATCCTCTTAGCCTGCCTGCATCTGTTAGAGAGCGACGTCGGGAGGACAAATAACTTCTCTCTTAATCTTGTTTGCAACTTTACTTGGGCGTTTGTTTGTTTGCTGGAAGGGAGCGAGTTCTTTTAACTTCTGCCAATTGGTTCGTGGGGGGGGGGGGGAATGCCCTGAATATATTGGTTGATGATTGATTTATGAATTATTTTGATTTTATTCTGCTTGGAAATCTGCAGCGGGGACGCCTTGCAAAGAATGGGCCAGATTTAGGGAGGAGAAAGAAACAAGTTTAGGGAGCCCCTCTAATAGTCTGAAAGCGGTAGAAGCGACCTGTGTTAAACAGGAAAGTTGGGCCACTTCTTTTATAACAGGGACTTCTAATATCTATCTATCTATCTATCTATCTATCATCTATCTATCTATCTATCATATATATTATAGTCCCTGTATACTATATATATATATATATATATAGACTTGTTTTGTATGTATATATATATATATATATACACACACACACACACAAGTCCAAATATATATATGGACTTGTTGTATATATAAATGTCCCTGTTTTAAAAGAAGTGGACCAACATTACAACAGAAGTTATAATGTCCCTGATGTCCTTGTTATAAAAGAAGTGGCCTAAACATGCTTCCCCCCCCCCCCCAACTCCGGTCCACAGATCATTGAAACAAAAGTTGTCGACGACGACGGAAAGCCCTTGACAAAACAGAGGCAAAGTTCCAGTCAGATTCTTTTGTCTGTCTGAAATCCACGCCTTTGACTCGAGTGGAACCAGGAACCGGACCTGGGATTTATTTTATCTTATTTTATTTTTACAAAAAATAAAAATAAAAATAAAAATCGGGTTTCTTTCAAGGGTATACTTCTAAGGAAGGGTATGATCCGTCTGCTTGGCCCGATCCTTCCTTTTCTCTCTCCTGCGTGCGGGAGAGACCTTCTTCCCTTTTTGCAAAAGGTCTCCCTGGAAGGAAGAGTCTTTGTGGAAGTGGAGGTTTCATCCTTCTTTACTCTGATCCTTTCAGGGGCAGGGAAGAACAACCTTTTCCCTTTCTGACTCTTCCCTTTCTCCTTGTCTCCTTCCAGCAACCTGTGCCTTTGCTTCCCCCAAGTAAACCCTCCAAGAAAAACCAGGTGAACTTCGCTTGACCCTCTTTGCAACTTCGGTTACCGGTGAAGTTCGTTCTTTCTTTCTTTCTTTCTTTTCCCCACTCTCTCTCTCTTTCTTCCAGGTTGTTTCCTTCTTTCCTCCCTTTCCCTCCCCATCCAAATCAACCCAAGTTTCTTTCTTTTTTCCAGCTTCCTAACACTTTTTCTTTTATTTCCGACGCCCACCCCCCCCCAAAAGACCTCTAGGAATTAAAAAGGGCACTTGTGGAATTGAGGGGGGGTGTTGTTGTTCTTCCTTTCCCTCCTTTATTTCTTTATCTCTCCTTCTGCAAAAGAGCCCAAACCAACTGGAGAAGGAGACAGTCCATAAACAGCCCTCTAGCGCTATCTGGCGGGGCTCCAAAAGCTCTCTCTTCCCTTCCTTTATTTTTTTGCAGACTTCCAGATCTTGGCAGCAGGAAGACTTTTTTTAAGGTTAAGAAGGCGAGGTAAGGGTTTTGAGACTCAGGCTGCGTCCGCACTGGAGCATTAACTCGGTTTGAGCCCGCTTTAACTGGCATGGGTCAATGCTATGGAATTCTGGGCATGGTCGTTGGTTGGGGCACCAGAGGTGCCCCAACCAACGACCATGCCCAGAATTCCATAGCATTGACCCATGCCAGTTAAAGCGGGCTCAAACCGAGTTAATGCTCCAGTGCAGATGCCCCTTAGCAGACTCACCTTAAGCCTTTGTTTAGTCGACCCTGTTTGTTTGTGCGCAAGAGAAATTGGGCAGGGAGAGAAAAAGACCTTCCAGAACATCCCCGGTATTAGTTATTTGACTTCTTCCCCACCGAAAAGGATTAAAATTGAGATTTTTAAAAAAATTAAATAACTTAAATAAATCAAGAGAGATTTGTTTTAAAAAAAATTGGGGAGGGGGAATGCCTTGGTTCTCAATTGCAGTTCTCTGCTTCCCTGCGACTTTTGATGAACCCGAATATGCGGCTTTCAAAGCCTCGATCGGCAACAGATCCTCAGACCCACTACTTTGTGGGTCAACCTGTTCTAGACATTTGCAAATCCCCCTTTCCCTTTTTAAGTAGCTTTCTCCCACTGAAACAGAAACCAAGTGTCTTTTTAAGAAAAGAAAAAAAAACCCAAAACTTTAGAGATCCCTTTGCCTTCTTTTCCTTTTCTTTCCAAAAGGATGAAGCTGGGGGGAGCGGTCTGGTTCTGGCCAGAGGGGTCCGAAATAGTCCTCCTTTTCCTGGACACGTCCTCCATTTTCAACCTTCTTCCCTCCCTCCAGGAGGAATTTGTAATTGCCCTCCTTTTAGAAACTGTCCTTTCGAGAAAGGTTTTGAGCTTTGCTTGGGTCATGTTCCTCCTCCTCCTCTCTCAATTTCTTTCTGGAAAGTCCTCCATTTCGGATGCCCTTGTCCTCCTTTGGCCACTTCTGAGGCTCTTGGGTCAACCGCTAGGAAAGTGGCCAGGCATCTAAACCAAAAAGCTGGACTTTATCCCCTTCCCTTTTACCATTCCTAGCTACTTTAGTGTCCTGTCTTTTGTTGTTGTTGCTGTTGTTGCTGTTGTTGTTTTGAGATTATAAACCTCTCAGGGGCAGGGAGCTGCCGGATGGACATTTTTGGGAGCCGCCGGGACACAAGAAATAAACCCAAGAAATCATAACCATGGTCCAAAGAAAAACGTAACAAAACAAAACACAAGCCACTTCCGAAATGATCCGGTTTGAGACCCCTTTCGACGCCTTGGCTCAGTGCTAGGGAACCATGGAAGCTCTAGTTTTTTTTGGGGGGGGGGGGGGAGAGAGACCTTTCTTGCCTTTTTGATCGCGTGCCCCAACAAACTGAATTTCCCAGAATTCCATAGCATGGAGCCAGGGCAGGTAAAGATCCCCACCGTTTGGATTATTTCCCCAGTGTGTTTTGTATCAATACTAATAATCACATATATACATTTTTTTTGGGGGGGGGGGATTTCTAGAGAGAGTGGAGAAGGGGGTAAACTCCCACTTTTTGTGGATCCGGGCCCCATCTCAGCCGATTCTGATTTCTTTATGTGCGTATGTGTGTTTTTGTCTTGTTTTCTTTTCTCCAGTCTCCTGGAGGCATCTTGCTTTCTGGATTCATTCAAAGGGGGTGCCACAGAGGGGCTTGGGGTCCTCCAAAAGCCCCTGAAACAGGGAAAAGGGCCAACCCCGAGCCCCCCTCTTTCAAAAGACCTAGGAGGAATCCAAAAAGCAAGATACGCAAAAAGCAAGGTGCTCTCTTGATGTGATCTCTTCTGTCGTCCATTGAAACCCTGATCGCATCCTGATCCTGAAACCCTGATTAGAAACCTTGATCACACCTTGAAACCCCGATCAGATCCCCTGAAACCTTGATCAGATCCATTGAAACTCTGATCAGATCCACTGAAACCCTGATCAGATCCAAATCCACTGAAACCCTGATCCACTGAAACCCTGATTCCTGCAGATATATATTTTTTAAAAATTTAAAATTGACCGAATCAGAGAAAAACCCGACGGGTGGAAGGGAAGCTTTAAAAATTAGAGGAAGCGCTAAGGAATCGACTCAAGGCATAAAAACGAAGGATGCAAGTATTCGATTATTGGAAAGTTGGTAGTCGAAGCTTTGTGTGTGTGTGTGTTGTTTAAGGGTCTGCCAACGGAGCGGGATGTTGTCAATCCTGTCACAACTGTCAGGTTTCTTCCCCGGGATTTGCAATGCGTTGCGGAGTTGTTCATTTACATACAAATCCTCCCCCCGGATTTCTTCCAGTTTCCCCTCTTTTTTTCTCTCCCCCCCACCAAATACTCCCACATGTTTGTTTTCCTCCCCCACATCTCTCTAGGAAGAATAGAGTGGTTGATGGTGGTAGGATCTGACCCAGAGAGAAACCTGTCAAATTCAGAGTCTGGATTCTTTGCCTGATGCAGAAGATGGGGAGGGATTCGCACCCAGAACCCTTTTGCTCCTGCATCTCCTCGCCTAAATTTCTCCCCCCCCCCAAACAAAAATTAAATAAAATAAAATAAAAATAAGGCTTCCTTTGCTTTTCTTTCTCTTTTCTGGAAGGGTTTAGCCGCTTGCCACTGGAAGATTTTGATCCGAACCGCTTTTTTTCTCAAAAATTCTCCATCCCTCTAAGGACCATTTTCTTTCTTTCTTTCTTTCTTGGGTTTCTCTGGAAACGTTTCAAAAGGAGGGGAGGGAGGGAGGG
The DNA here is from genome assembly GCA_034509955.1 of Urosaurus nigricauda. NCBI lineage: Eukaryota > Metazoa > Chordata > Lepidosauria > Squamata > Phrynosomatidae > Urosaurus > Urosaurus nigricauda. Next base: position 55,713,852 of record JAOEGL010000001.1, read on the forward strand.
TGAGAAGCTGAGAAAGGGTCCCTTTGAACTTTTGGGGAGCCTGAGACGAATTGGGACCCTGGAGAGAAACTCTCTCGAGTCTTGCCTTGAAATACTAAGTCGATTCATTTGCGAAGGAAGAAATGAATCGGGTAAATATTTGGGGGTGGATCGGACAGCTGACATTGAATTGGGGAAATCCGTACAGCTTTGGGAACGGGGAGGTTGCATCCGCACTTCGGAAATAATCCGGTTTGACCCCACTTTAACTGCCATGGCCCCATGCTATGGAATTTTGGGAATTGCAGTTTGTTGTGGCCCGGAGCGGAGCGGAGCTCCGCTCTGGGCCACAACAAACTGCAATTCCCAGAATTCCATAGCATGGGGCCATGGCAGTTAAAGTGGGGTCAAACCGGATTATTTCTGCAGTGTGAATGCACGGGCAAAAACACCAGAAACCACAGCATCCAGATGGTTGGGCTGTTTTTTGGGGTAAACAATTGCCCCCAGAAGCGGGCGACCCCCAGCTCCCTCCCTTCTGCCCACCTTTCCTCCAAGGAAGCCCCCTGGAAGTCGGTGGGACTGGCTGCTTCCGAAGCCAAAGCGCCTTGAAGGCAAAGCGGGACCCTGGCTGGGACCTCCTCCTCCTCCTCCTCCTCCTCCTCCTCCTCCTCCTCCTCGCAGGGCTTCCAGGTCCAGTTGCACTGACCGAGTCCTGGGTCCACGCGGAACCTTAACATCTGTCTATTCTTCTTGCAGAGCCCGGCCAACAATAGAGCAACGTTTCCTAACGGGGAAAGGAATTAAAGAGAGGATCTTCCCCCGGCCCCAAAAGTCATCCGAGACCGCTTTATTTTAAAAATGCGACGGAGAGTTTGTCCTCTCTCTCTCTCTCTCTCTCTCTTTCTCTCCCTCCTTCCCCCCTCTCTCTTTTTCCTTCCTTCCTTCCTTCCTTCCTTTCCCTTCTTTCCTTTCTTCCTCCCTTTCTTCTTTCTTTCTTTCTTTCTTTCTTCCTTTCTTGTCTTCTGTCCTTTCCTCCTTTCCTTCCTTCCTTCCTTCCTTCCTTCCTTCTTTCCTCCTCCTTCTTCCTTCTTCCTCCTCCTTCTCCTTCCTTTTTTCATTCCTTCGTTCTGTTCTGTTCTTTCCCTACTTCTTCCTTTCCTTCCCTTCTTCCTTCTTTCCTTCCTTCCTTCCTTTTCCCCTCCTTTTCTTCTTCGTCTTCTCCTTCCTTCCTTCGTTCTGTTCTGTTCTGTTCTGTTCTGTTCTTTCCCTACTCCTTCCCGCAGTCTGGATTTTCTTTCTGTCGGTGGCGGAGTGATGACAGAGAGAGAGAGAAAGAGAGAGAGAGATGGAGGGACAGAGCAGGGCTTCTTAAACCTTCGGTCCAGGGACTTCTTCAGCGGTCCTTAAATTGGGGCAAAATATTGATCTCTTCCCAAATTTTCTTCCCATGACTTTAAAAATTGTGTTTAACAGCGGCTTGTTTTTGTTTCCTTTGGAGCGGGGTCCATAGCTTACATCCGATTCTCAAAAGGATCGCAGACCGCCAAAAGGTTAAGAACCACTGCTGTGATAAGTATAAATTATAATATGATTATTACGGTCGCCTGTACCTGTCTGTGTGGTGTGCATGTTCATACACACACACACAAATATATGATCATGCGTGTGTCTATGTCCACACGTATACCCATGAATAGCGTTCATACATATTTGTGAACATAGGTGACCGCACAGAGATAGGTATCTGATATGATTTTATCTCTCTGTGTGTGTGAATAAAATGTAAACATACATGATCATATATATGTGCACGTATGTTCACACGCACACATATATATGATCATGTATGTTCATATATATATATATATATATATATGTATATATACACATTCTCACACTCACAGAGAGAGAAAATATTGTTAAAATCATTTATGTTTATATCCGTGGGAGCCAGCGTTGTGTCCTGGTTCGGGAGCTGGACTATAACTCTGGTGTCTAGTGTTCAGATCTGCAGGTCACATTCTCTCAGCCTTAGAGGAAAGCAAAGGAAAACTCTTCCTGGACAAACATTGCCAAGAAAAAACCCGTGAAAGCTTTGCTTCGGGGCCACTTTAAATCGGAAGCGACATGAAGGCACACAAGAACAACAACCACGTTATTAATATATTAATATATGTCAATATAATGACACCGTGAACGCAGACATCCACGATACGTACACATATTGTATATATTTACACACACACACACAGAGCAAACAAGTCGCAGAAGGACTTATGGCTACCCGATAAATTTGCTGGGTGTAAATGAACAAAAAAAGCGCAGAGGGTCTGGTGTCTCATCCGCCCGGCAGAAATAACCCGCTTCGACTCTGCTTGAACGCCCAGTGCTCCTGGCTATGGAACTCTGGGAATTATAGTTTGTTGTGGCACCAGGGAAATCCCAGAATTCCACCTCCTGGAGCCCTGGCGGTTCAAGCGGGGTCCAACCGGGTTATTCGTGCGGTGCGGACGCAGCCTGAGTTGGGGAAGCCTCGATTGACTTAGATCCACGGCCTCCCCTCGTTACTGCGGCTTCTAAGGTCGAGTCACACTCTCTCAGCCTCAGAGGGTGGCCAGGGCCAACAACTGCTCTGAAGAAACCTGGGAAAACAGCCGGGCCGCCCGGTCTCTTTCGGCCGGGTCCCTTTTTTGGGGGCGGGGGGGGGCGATCTCCTGTTTCCTCTTCCTCTTCCTCTTCCTTTTCCTCCTCTTCCTCGCCTGGCCCCCCTTGGCGAAGCATTTACCAACAATTATGCCTCAATCAGCGGGAACCCCAGGTCCCAAACGGGGCTATTAAACATCAAAGGCAGCCTTCAGACTGGTACCTTTTAGCCAGAAGAGGATTAATGTCTCTAATTGGAGGGGAATAAATATGAGCATAAATAAATCTCTCTCTCTCTCCCCCCCCTCCATTCCTTAATCTCAGGGAGTCTTATCGGTGGGGAGAAAAATTAGGAAGAGTCTGGTGCCTTCAAAAAACAAACTTTCCCTTGTCTCTTTTTTTGGTATCTTTCAGAATTCAGGGAGGGTGGGGATGGGAGAACCCAGAATCCCCTCTTATTCCCACCCCCCAAAGAGCCAATCCAGAGGATCACAGCTTTCCATTCCACCAAAAAAGCCCCCCCCCCCCCACGATCCCAAATCAATGCAGCGCAATTGATATCTAAGGCATTCACTAAAAGATGCGGGAGAGGTGTGTCTGTTTTTCCTTGAGCTTCGGGGGTCTCCCTCCTTCTCCCAAAGATCAAGGCTGAGTGGGGTCCTCTCCCCTCCCTCCCTCCCTCCCTCCCCTCCCGCAACAAAACCCCGCCTGACCTTGAGTCTAACCTGTATGAATACCTCATTTACCTAATGACTTTGTGTCACGCCGGCAGGGAGGTCACTTTCCCTTTTTAACCTTTCCCCAGCGCTGCCAGATCAGCATTCCGGGCTAATCGATGATGCCTCTTGGAATAATCGATGCCCATTTTTAGGACAACATCCCTCGCAAAGGAGAAGCCGAGGATGGCTCGCCTGGGGACCCCCGTTGCCAGTTTGTGTGTCTGTGTATATATACGCTTCCCTTGCGCACTTGGTCGCTGTGTCCTTTCTGACCTGTGACGACCCTCATGCCAACCCATCATGGCAAAACTGGCCTCCTTCTAAGGCGGGGAGTGTGTGGCCCAGCGAGGATTCGAACCCAGGTCTCCAGAAACTCCAGCCATACTGTCTCTGCCAGAAGCAGGGACACGATTGTGGTCAGGGGCCGGTTGGATGGGTTTAGTCGAAACTAAACAAGGAAAACTCGGAGATCTTTTGCCCTTCCTTTCCTAAGAAATGGCTATCCTTGTATTCCTTCGAGTCATTTCTGGTGCCACAACCAACGACCATGCCCAGAATTCCATAGCACTGAGCCATGGCAATGAAAGCGGGCTCAAAACGGGCTATTTCTCCAGTGCGGATGCCATTGCGGCCCAGATCGGTCTCTTCCCAGCTCCTGCTTGGACTGGTTCCCTTTCTTTCTAGGAATAGGAGCCTCCGTCGGGCAAGGCTTGCTCTTTCCCCTGCCCTTCCTCCCTTCTTTGCTTCGCGATCAAAGGACAAAGGTGCTTTCCTGCTTCGGACTTGAGAGGCTTGAGATAAAAACCTGCAGATGGGGAAAACCCTGGCACTAACTTTTTTCCCCCATTTCATTCATTGCAGGCTCCTTGCCTACGTCGAGGGTTTCCCTTCCACTAAAGAGATGGGGGGGGAGATTTTAAAAAATTAAAAGGAGGAACCTAGATACTTGGTCCTAAAACTGCAGCAGGAAAAGGGGGGGGGGGGAGAAAAGGAAAAAAGGGGGACAAGAAAAGACACCCCCCCCCCCCAATTCCACCGACACACTTACTATTGCAAACAAAACAAGCCAACAGCTCTGAGGAATGAATGTCTGGGAGCTCTCACGTTTGCTGCTATCTGCTGGTGTTAGTCAGAACTGAGAATCGTTGCAACCCTGTTACCTCTGTGGGATAATTAATACCGATTCGGGACTTTTTTTCACTACCTATAAGCATATGTTTCATTTTCCTCTGCAGTTAAGCTATTCACTGCTTCTGCTGCCTCTCCTCCCCTCTTTTCTCTCTCTCTCCCATCTGATTCTTCTGTAAAGTTTCAACCTGATATTTGCCTTGGCACAGAGTCATCAGGGAAGAGCAGGGCAAGGATGCCAGCTTGGAGGGATTGCAACCACTTCTGAGGGGCTTAGGGAAAAAAAAACACACTTGCTTGAAGGGAAACACACTGGAGGGAGGAATTAAGTCAGTCGTTATGCCAATGCTAAGGTCTGGCATGATCTTGTGGGGTCCTGCTGCCTGGGGAATGGGATGGCATCCCCTGTGTCTGTATGTCTGCCTCCTTTGCAAAACACATTTGATTGGAAACAGGTTGCATTTATTTCAATAAGTCAGGGACTTATTCCTGCGTATATGTGTGTGTGGATTGGAAGGCAGTTTAACACATCCTTCTTTAAGTTCTCTTCTCACTGCTTTCATTCACAATTGGTTCCATTTCTTGTATTCAGGTACACACATTTATTCCTCTGCAATCCTGAACATAGTCATCTGGCTCAAATCCCATTGACTCCAGAGAAGTGTAAAATGTAACATTAAAGAGGGAGACTTTGTATTTCAATCACTAAGCAAATATGGGAAATGATGATGATGATGATGATGATGATGATGATGATGATAATATCATCTTACCCACCTCTCCCATGAAATCTAGTCAGGGAACAACAATTAACAGACAAACATTAGTTAAAAAGACATTGGTTAGAAACATATCAATTAAAAGAACAAACAAGATGTGCACATATTAAAACAATCTGCAGGCTGCAGCCACATATGAATTTGACGTCTTGCTGCATGGAGTGGCAAAGGAAAGAATATGAATCCTTCCAAAGGAACATGAGAAGAAGAAAAAAACCTTACCAGATGTGCATAGAGACACAGCTGGCATGCTTAATGAGACTCTCCCATGTTCTTTAGACCAGTGGCAATGCGGCATGCTCTTATTCGAGAACTAGCCTCCGAGAAAATGTGACACATAGGCCAGCACTTTTTCTGACTCAGCACTTAGTGCTGTGTAAACTCTGTCTAATGACTTCTGGATGGAAGGATTATGCCCTCAGATAAAAGAGGTGCAATCACGGACGTTTCTTGTGTGTGGGGGTGGTAAAAGGTAAAAGGTAAAAGAATATCACCATACAGAACATCACAAGCGGCTAAGCAGGAAGAATATTTCTACATTGCTAACATCATCTGGGAACATACACACTTCACATAGTAAACTCTGGAAAAAAAATGAACTCTGTGGTAAACTAGGTTTGGATTATGATTATTAAACATTTATGCAGAGCATTTCAGTGTGCAGTTGGCTTTAATTCTTTATTGCATGCATCCCTATAAAATCCTGTCTAGCCAGACACTGCAATTCTCGTTTTACAGAAAGGGAGATTTAAATCTGTGACTTGGGCCAGAGCCATTTGGTGAATCCTTGGCAGAAGTGGAACATTGGGCAAGAATCCTGTAGTTATACTACACCAAGGCAACAACACCAGCCTAGGTGATGGTGGCAGTATATCGACTATGAAAGAAGTAATGTACTGGGGGAACAGGTTGCTCAGACAGGGCAGGCTTTGTCTGCCTTCTTTCACCACAGTGGCATGACTCTGGAAAAAGTGCATCTACTAGCACAGGATTATAACAGGATTCTGGCCCAGATGTCCAAGTCCAACAGTTGATCTGTTAACCAATTCATACATACGGATTCCATTCATGTTGGATTCTGAAGGTACCTTGCCTGTAGATGGATGGTGCTCCAGCATTCATGCAACACTCTCCCTCCCATACATGCCTACTCCAAATCAAATGCCAAGGAGTTTCAAATGAGATATGTGTGCATCATAATATTTTTGATTGTAGTTCTGAAACAATGGAGGGAAAAAATCTTTGAAAAGTGTTTGTCCTATGCTCTCACCTTGAGGGTATTTTGCAACCACAAGACAACATATCTAGGTATGTGTCATACCGGATAATACTGTTCCTTGGGTGGTAAGGTCACTTGGCACTAACCTTTGCTTTACAGCTGCTGAGCTGTGCAGTTTAGCAGCTGGATTGTGGATACCTTGTAAAATTAACATCACACATAAATAGAACAACATTCATACATTTTAACGAATAAGTGCACATGTTATTACTCTTACACACTTGCGAAGCCTGAAAAGCAGGTAAGAAAGAAGGAATTTGGAATGACTGAGTCTAATCAAAGCTGAGCTTATTTTTAAGTCTTCTTGATTTAAAGGGGAGGTTTAAAACACGTGACTAAATGGAAATTTAAAATCTCTCTCTCTCTCTCTTTCTCTTTCTCTATGAATTACAGATCATACATTATTCTTTTCCATTACTCATCAGTTTGATTCATAAATATCTGGGACAGGTTGTACACTTTTGATTTCCCTTAATTTTCACCAGGGAAAAGAAAACATAGGCACAAGTAATTGAAATCAGTGGGAGTTGAAATACTTGCAATTGACATTTGGTTATTTTTAAGGGTTTTTTTTTAAAATTAGCATAGTACAGTCAAGCCTCCATATACATGGATTTCACAGCCCACTGCCTGAAAATATTTTGAAAAATCCAAAAAGCAAACCTTGATGTTGCCATTTTAAAATAAGGGCACATTTTTACTACACCATTGTATATAATGGGACTTGGGCATCCACTGATTTTACTATCCATGGTGTTCTTGGAACCAAACCCCAGTAGATTCCAAGGGCCTACTGTGTTTAAATACCATGCCAAATGCTGGTTACCAAAATTTCCATGGTCTTTTAAGTTTTAGTATCTTGAAAAATAATTACAAGAAGAAATAGTTTACTTCGTACACCTTTCTTGCAAAATATTTATGTTGAATATCCTGTGATCATGATTTGTAGTGTTGACCTATCTATTTAACTCCATGCTATCATTATATTATTTGGATGGCTTTTTAGAAGCAGATTAAAAGAAATGGAGAAACATACTTCCTTTATTCACACAGAGAGATGTATATATTATTTTATCTTTGTCAGAATTAACTATTGTTCTTCTTATATTGAGCAGGTTTCTAATTTTTGGAAGACAAGAAACTTCTTCATATCTAGAAGCATGGCTTCTATTCTTCATGATGTGGCATATCATGTACATCTATTATTGTATCTAAGCGTTGAAGAAAGGAATCTGACTCCAACACAGGGAATTCTGTATACACTGTATTCACAAGGAATATAGATAATTATGCCAAAATAAACTCCCGAGTAATATGTACACATTTTAGAGCCTGCTCTTCCTTCCTTCCTTCCTTCCTTCCTTCCTTCCTTCCTTCCTTCTTCAGATCTGAGGCAAGGAAGTTGTTCTACTAAAACTGCCATCCTTGGATCTGAAACTTTTCCTAATGTCTGGATGTCCACAGCCCACAAGCCCTTCACTCCTGCTTTAGATTCCTGACCACGAGATTCAAATTATTGCTCTCTGGTCCTAATACATATTTTGTGATGGTAAGTAGATGCTGAAACAGACCAAACAGTTACTCAGAGCAGGAAACATCCTTTCCAAATGATTGGGTTGCATCCAGGCCTATGTCTAAGGCAGTATCCACATCTGCAGCAGAATGAAGTAACAGAATCCAGAAATGGAGGTTGTACCAATTCAGAATGCAAGTGCAGGGTACAATTTGGGCACATTTCCCTTTTGCTGTTATCTTTAAACAACTCCCTGTGGGGAAAGGAGAAAAGAACTTAGTGCATTAGGAGAAATAAAAAGCTCTTAGCATAGAAAGGTCCTAACCTAGCCAATTCCCTACTGTACTAGTAGCAGGGACAAATGTAGGCCATCATTCAAAATTTCCTTCTCCACTTGCATTCCGAAATGATACCATCTATTTTGTCATCTCTCATTCTCTGTCTCATTCTATGGCATGTGAGGATGGAATGAGGTGATTGACTAGAGTAGTAGAATTCTGAACTGTACCTTTTTATAGCACGCGTGCACATGCCATGTTTTTGATCCTTCCCTTGTGTAAAAAGCATCCTGGACATTATGTAGTACCTCAGACACCAAGAGGGCTATTTTTCTTCCTGATATACTACTACACCTCAGAATACTACCACCTTGTCTGCTATAATATTATGTAGAATGCATAGCTTTCCATGGGCGTTCAATCCTACTCATGCCTTTAGAATTTATTGAAGTGCATCTGCAGGACTGTATTTGCAGGCCTTGTCCCTTCTGCAGGGCCAGGCTACTATGAAGCAAAGTGAGGTAGCCACTTCTAGAAGCAGGTCATGTTGGATATCATGAAGGGATAGTATATGGTGAGTTATTTAATTTGTTATCAATGTATTATTAAAGACACAAATGGAGAGAAGGATTGGTGAAATTTTCTGCCTCATTCACCAAAAGTACTTTTTGGGTACCCTACAACCTGACAAGTGGGAGAGGTGCCATTTGACACTGGGCCTCAAGCACCAAAATAAGTTGGGGTGGCCCTATTTTTTAATCATGTGTCCATCATCTTTAGCTTGCCTGCCTTCTATGAGCTGGAAGGAGGACCTTAATGCAGTTCACCCAGACACAACAGGAACGAGGAAGGGGAGCTCTGGGATGATCACAGATGCTACTTTGCATGGAGGAGCTCTGCATAACTTCATTCCTTTTCTACACTAGCCAAATGTGTGAAAAGTGAAGCTACTGGGGGTTGAGGAAAGAGAGAGAGAGAGAGAGAGAGAGCAAGAGAGAGAGCGAGCATGGTGAGCACCAATGATTATCCTGCAGCTCCCAGAATCTTCCAGTGGCCATGTTGCCTGAAAGACCTCTGGGAATTGAAATGCAAGGATGCGCCCACACTGTAGAAACAATGCAGTTTGACACCACTTTAACTGCCATGGCTCCATCCTACAGGATCCTGGGATCTGTAGTTTAGTAAGGCACCAGCACTCTTTGGCAGAGAACCCAGGATTCCATAGAATGGAGCTACAGCACATAAAGTGGTGTCAAACTGCATTATTTCTACATTGTAGATGCAGCCCAAAATGTGGCATTCCCAAGCTCAGCTTCAGATCTTCTCCAGCATATACATAGTGACAGAGTTTGGTGGTAGAGATGTGATGGAGGGGACGTGGCCCAAGATCAGATCTTGCTTTTCTAATCATTTGGGAACTGAAGCCTCAAACGAGGCACATAGAATGGCATAACCAGAGGGCAACCAAGGGTTCAATCCCAGGAAAATTAAGCTGGCACCAATATATTTGTAGGCTATAATAGAGGCTATTTTTGGTAGGTTCCAGAAAACGTCTAAAACTATATCGGTTTCCCATGCTCACAGTTAAATTGAACCTTGTGCTCCCCTAACTCATTGGTTTGCTTGAGGGAAAAGGAGGAATAAATTTTAAAAAGCATTAACGGTATCATCCTTCATACTGTCAGCCTTTAACCTACTCATACTAAACTGGAAAGAAAGCTAATTAAAGCACCAATCCTAAAGACACTTAGGTGGAAGTAAGTTCAGCTGAAATCCACAGGACTAATTGCTTTAATGTAATAATGTTTAAGATCAGAGTGATAGCTTGCTTGGCTGAGTCAATCACTTGTGTTTTGATGCATGTATAAGCAGGAAAACTCACAAATGGAAGGAAGACAACTTCTGGTTGTGATGTATTGCTGTATTTTATTTATTTGTTTACTTTGTAAACACACAAAGAGGCAAATGTGGAGACTTAGCACAAATTAACATGAATGCAAAAAAGGCAAGTGCAAATTAGAGTTGAATATTTATGAGTCACAAACCATTGACAGTCTGAAATAATCTGAAACAGCTTTATGAATGAGGCTAAAGCAAGATAATATCAAAGCAAAGCATCACTAAATCAATAGCAATTTTATTGGACATACACTTGGAAATTGTGGTTACAGTTTCAGTGACACAAATGAAAAATACTGTATCTGTGGTGAATAAAAAAATAATCCATACTTTTTGTTTTTTGTTTTCCTTTCAATTCAGCCTGTGGTTGGAAACCTTCCCTCTTTTCCAATATAACCTTTTAAAAATAATTTAAAAACACACCCCACAGTTCTTTCTCTCACTCTCTCCTTCTATACTCTACCAGAGCTAGATCTAATCCTCTCCATGGAAGAATTTCCATAAGAATATCAGAGCTATGCATTTGCCATCTCCAAAAACACTCTACGGACTTTTACACACAGGGACCTGTGTGCATCCATCCTGAAAACGGTTAAAGTGTTGGCATCCCAGAAAAGCAAGCAAATTCACTAATGCTTATCACACATAGCACAACAAGGGATTAAAAGCACATTACCTATGCACGAAAGTGGGTTGAAAGCAAATTTGGGTTTCAGATGGATGAGGACAAATCCCATTGCTAGCTTGGAAATAACTTTTTTGTGCATGCTCCAAACTGTCATTTCCTCAAGTGCACACACACACATGCTCCAGAAAGGGAAGGGAAACAGGGAATGAAAATAATCTTTGCCCCAGAAGCTGTTTCAGAGGAAGGCAGGCTGAGGTTTCCCTTTGCAAACTCCCGTAAAACCACACACAAAGACACACACACACACACACACACTAGAGCCAAAGAGGAGGTGGCTGGTCCATAAACTTGCCTGAATTCAGTGAGGGCCGAAACTCCCAGATGTCCTCCTTTTCCAGGACATATCCTCCATCTCTCCTTCCTGTACAGGAGGAATTCCAAAACATCCTCTCTCCCTTGCTCTCCCACCAGGTATGCCCTGCTGCAGGAGGAAGGAGACCAGGCACATGAGGGCAAGAGGTGTGTGTGTGTGTATCTCTTTAAGACCAGGCTTAAGACCAGCAAGGAACCCTGGGAAATCTAGGAACAGGGACAATCAGCTGCAATTATATGAAGAGAGCAAATTCATGAATGAACTGGACATGAAAACATGGTATTTTTGGAAAATGCTTATTCCCTGATTCACCTCACTTTCTGTCTGGAGTCTGACCGGTTTGTGCACAGCGTCATCTGAAAAGCAATTGCGAAATTGTCCCTAATGCCCTGGATGACCCTGCATTGTGACCAATTTAACCTTCCAATTTTCTCTATGTAAAAAAGTCCTCTGTGGTGGGCTATTATAGCAAAAAGGGTCGCCTTTCTCTTTTCATTCAGGAATTTATCACGCAAGCCCAGTTTTCTTCAGTTGTGTGACTGGGCCCTTGTGCTGTCTTTTGCACTCCTCCCTAACCCCAGTTTCCTGCTCTATGCCCTACCCAGGGTACCTTTTGGGTTTCTTATAATTATTGTTTAGTTTTTAACACAATTCTGAAGATATGCTAATACAATTTAAAAAACTCTAAAAATAAATAAAAATGTTTTTTTTTGGGGGGGGTAGCAAAGGGGAATGGGGAAAGGGGGAGCAGAGGAGACATGGGCACCATATGACTGCCCAGTATCAGAACTGCCATGGAAGAACTTAATGTACCTGAGGACTAATGCTGCAGCAGTGTGTTTGCAAGCTTGTTGACAGGTTTTCCCCATCAATGACAAGGTGCGTTTTAATACCACTTTGAAGGCAGGGCGGTGACTAAACAGGGATGGCATCATGCAGTAAATATCACCAAAGGAGCTATTTTCCAACTTTCAATGGCAGTTTAAAAGCCACATGTGAAAAATGCCTCAGTCTAGCAAAATAGGTGTCTGTTTTGTCCAGTGGGGATGCTATGCTTTGAGTGTGGTGCTCACATTGTACCAGATTATAACGTAGAATATAATGTTATTGCATACTGTTAATACAAGAATCCTTTCAAACATGACTTCAGTAGTTCAGTCACATACTGATCAAAGTATCTCCACAAAATAATTTCTAATGAAAACTATCCATGTGACATATTTTGAGAGAATCCTAATCACTGGTTTGAAAGTATTTGCTGCAGCTTGCTGGAGTACAGAATGACAAACTGAAAGACCGCCAAAATACAAATTTAAATCAAAACTATTTCATCTTGGACACTTTTAAACACAAATAAGACATTGTCATTTATGTATTATTCTTGAATTGTGCTGGATTTTTTCAAACAGAAGACTATGAAACCCTGATGAACCCACATAATCAGAAGGGTATGCTGCTTCAACTAATTTCACACTGGATTTAGTTTAGCTAGATTTTAATATTTTACAAATATTGTACAAACAACGCACTATAATACATTTGCCTTGTTTTCCCTCAGTTCCTTTTCTTGCCAGAACAATCCTGATGAAGTATTTCTACTGGGTCAAATAAAATAATATCAAACACAGACACTGATATCAAAACCAAAGTAAATTGAAATGGTAGTTGGTGCTTTGAGTAAAGGAATCATACAACTTCTTGTAGCATTGTACCTAATAGCATCCACCCACGTGGGTGAGACTGACAATTAACCCATGTCAAAATATTGCAAAAGGGGAAACCTGGATGTCAAATAACTTTGGAAAAGGATAACCTTGTGTCCTTACCAATCCCCAAGATGGGCCTGTCAGAAGCTGAAATGTCTCTTGTGCTTTGATAATACTGAAAGATACTTCTGTGCACCATTTTAAGATTCCAAACAGATATCTTTGAAAAAGCATCTCCTATTTGTAAATCCTGGACTGAGATCATACCAAAGGCCATTATTTTTTAAAAAAGAAAAGATGCCAGAAAGCACAAGAAATTTTACTGATATCTTGAGAGTAAGGGAAGAAATTGATTTTCACAACTGTTTGATGAAACATTATGGAATATCTTGGTCACACTAATGGATTTATATTACTAGTTCTAATCTGACAAGAAAGTACAAAGGTTACTTTCCAACTTTGTTTTATCATTCACAAGACAGTTATTTCCAATCAAAAGGCTGGGAAGGGAGAAAGTGGTGTGACAGAATAAACAGAGAATAACTACAATATGTTGATAGAATAGTTTACTACTAGAATAATAGTGGTATATATTCACCTGAGGAAAAATATAAATATTTGAACGATAGGTGTCCTGTTCAATTTGCATGGACCAAGCAAGTGGAGTAAGCAAAGACTGATGAGCTGGGAAAAACAAAAAAACAAAACAGGACTAATTTTTAACCAGATTAAAGAAGTGGAAGGACTTTCCTTGAAGATAGACTTGTTTCAGCAGTAGTGTCACAAGTAAGTAATGTCACAAGTACATTTGTTTAAAAAATGACCTATGATCAGGCTTACCAGGACTGGCCTTACCATGAGACAGATTGAGGCAGCTCCCTCAAGCCCCTGATTTTAAACAAAATTATTAATTTATTTTATTATTAATAGATTTGAATGGTTAAGGAGAGGGAGAATAGCATGTAGGATTTTCTGTCTTGCCATAATGACATGGTTAATTTAGGACTACACCTTGCTTTGGGAGAGAGGTGTCATTTGCTGCTGCACCTCAGTGTCAGTTAATTGATCTCTCACTTCTATCAGTCTATCATCTGTCTATGGGAGGTCTCCTGATCTACCCAATTTGAGTTAGGTCTGAATCCAAACAATGGCATCATTAGGGTTGGTGCAGTAACTCACGCCATTACCCACAGAGTGCCTGGCACCTCTTCGCATGGCCAAGCCAATGGTCATGGAATAGATTGGGTGCTGTGAAAGAGAAGGTTTCTGGTCTATTTGCACTGAGGACTGGTGGACTAGGGTGCTCAAAGGAACTCTCCGTGTCCTGGGTTGTCCTAATCTACCTGCTTTTCTCAAAAGTCCCAATGGAGTCCAAGTGCCATTTGGCAATGAGAGAGGCCTCCAGGTAGTAAGGAAACTGAGGAAGGAAGTCATATGATTGGTGCAGAGCTTTTGGCAGAAAGGGAGTGTTCCATTGTTTTTTAAGTAGGGATGATTGCTTTCTTTTATTCCCTTCATTTTGAGGGACAATTTACATGGAAATTACATATGTATTAAATTTGGCCCTAAGCTTGAAAATCATAAAATATCAGAATGATAGGTGTTTGGGTGGAGGCATCATGAGAAATAGAAATCAGGTTAAGACCTACCGTGTATGTGTGTATATATATATATATATACCTTTTCCATTGGCATCAGAGTCCCAGAATATGGAATAGGACAGAGGTGGAGGATGACTATGGAACATATAATGTCAGAGGGAAAAGAATGACAGCATACATACATGCATACCCGCTAGTAACTTATTTAAACACCAAGGTTTGCTTTCAGAATTATGGAAAACAGTGCTCTATAAACATGTTCTTGTTATATGCCTTCAAGTCAAATCTGACTCATGGTGATCCTATCAGAGTTTTCTTGGCAAAGTTTATTCAGAGGAGTGGCTGTTACTTCTGTTATATGAACTTTCAGTAGTCACCATAATGAGAACTTGGGAAAAATTGCAGCATGATATATTTTGCAGCATATACAGTTGGCCCTCCTTATCCACAGATTTGTTATCCACGGATTTGACCATACATGGCTTGAAAATATTCCCAAAAAGAATAAATTCCAAATAGAAAACCTTGATTTTCCATTTTATACATGGGACGCCATTTTGTTGTGCCGTTATATTTAATGGGACTTGAGCATCCATGGATTTTGTTATCCACGGAGGGTCCTAGAACCAAACCCCTGTGGATTACAAGGGCCAGTGGCTAAACAAGTTAGTTAAGACTTATGTTAATCAGTCATAGCACACTTGTTTGTACCACTGTTGTTTATCCCATCACTGCTGGTGGGACTGAGAGAAAGGCACCTCCTAAGAATTTTAAGACCCTGGCAAGTATCTATGGGGAGACATGATATTTTAGAAAGTCTGAACCAAAGCCACAGGGGGCTTTATAGTTTTGAATTATTCCTGAAAATGAACTGGTAGCCAGTGAAGCTGTTTCAACAAGGTAGCTTTATATATACACTGTGTAATTTGCCCCACTCAGCATTCTGACTGCAGAATTTTTACCTGTTGAAGTTTACAAACAGTGTCCAAAGGCAGCCTCATGAAGAATACATTTCAGTAGCCCAAATGGGATGTAACAAAGAAAACAAACAAACAGCTTCATTTATATACCACTTCATACCGCCTAAGCAGTGTCTAAGCAGTTTACAACTGTAAGCTACTTGCCCCCAACAACCTGGGTACTCATTTTAGCGACCTCGGAAGGATGCAAGCCTGAGTCAAGCTTGGGACCTTTTGTTGGTATTGAACTCGCCACCTTATGGTTTTGAGTGAGTGGCTATAGTACAGGCATTTAACCACTGTGCCACCGGGGCTCCTATCCTATGTAATCATGGTATGAGTTACCATAGCCAGATCTACCTTTTCAAGGAAGTTGTTAACTGCCCTTGAGTCACCCCTCACACATGATGACACTGTGGGTGAGACACCACTAAGACCCCATGTCCTCAACTGCTGTGCTTAGGTTCTGTAGATTCAGGCCTCCCTGACTGAGTCTATCCATCTGATGTGAAGTCTTCCTTCCTTTCTACTACCTCCTGTCTTTCCTGGTGTTATTGCCCTCCCCCCCCCCCCCATGAGTAATGTGGCCAAAGAATGACATCCTCAAATTGATCATCTTGGCTTTCAGGAAGTGTTCAAGTATGATCTATTCAAGAACCCATTTTTTTTTGTCTTTTTGGAATTCTGGGGATTGTAATTTGTTGTGACATTAGAGCCAAAAAGCCATCAGAGAAGGCTAAATATCTCATAAAACTAGAAATCTCAGAATTCCATTGCATTGAGTCGGCAGTTAGTGGTGTCAAACTGGATTTTTCTGCAGTGTGGATGCAGCCACAGTGTTTGAGAAGTACCACTATTTTACTTGTTACAATGCATTATTTGTTACTGTTCCATTGCTTTTAAAAAACAAAAGCATTAGAACTGATGAGGATGGTGTAAAACCTAAAAAAGACCTTTCAAAATATATTCAGAATGTCCTTTAAATAACTAAAAAGTAACTAGAAAATGTTATTCTTTACATGAAGAAGGTCAGTTTATTCCTGATCATTATATTGCTTTTGAAATATAATTTTGTTTCATTCCTAATTTAAAAAAAAAGCACAATTAAAGAATATGGTCAGTATTAGTATAGTGTCAAACGTATTAAACCAGAATACATGAATTGGATTCTATTACTTTTAAGATATGTTTTCTAGATTAGTTTCTTGATTATGTGCATGACTCACATGTCATAATATAAGATAATGCATTTCCTTCACTTTTATTTTTGTTTTTCTCCATAAAGCACATCTATACACAATCTTCACATCATACTGGAAATAAACTAATTTGCTTAACTGTTTGATCTTTAAAGAATCTAAATGCCCAAATGTATTGCCTACATAAGAGGCCATATGCCTGTTTAAATATGGCTTTCAAAGGCATGAGGATCAAATACTATGTTCTTTATTTCTGTACATAAATTATTATGTACTGCAAGTGACATCTACTGGAGAAAATAGAGTTTAAAGCCTACAGTCTGAACTCTTTGCTACCATAAGCCAGAAACAAGCCCTTGTAGTGCATACAGCAAAATAAATTAACAACAGGAAAAACAAACACAGTCTTGGATTTATTTCTATAAATATGAAACAATACCAAGACATCTTTGGAAGGCAAAAGGAAGATTTAGAAATTATTCTTTTCATATTAAATACAATTCCTCAGGTTAAAGAAAAGAATGTAGTTGTCATTCCAGAATTATTCTGGATTTAAAATACAAAGCCTTTTAAAGTGCAGTCGAATTAGCTGCCTGAATGCTCTTCAGATTCATTCTTGCTCGCATACAATTATTAAGGCATCTTTTGTAGTACTCTATGAGAGGAAAAGTGATTTCATTTCCAAGGAGTATCTTAAAAGGCTGAACTGAAATTTTTTTGAAAGTGCAGAACTTTGTGTTTTCAGTGCATTTCACCTGTGAAAACTTAATAAAATAATACTTTGAATATGTTTAGGTGTAAAATGTTGCATTTCATTGATGTACTAACATAGTCCATATTTGATTACAATTGGTGCAGGCATCTCAGAATTCTTCCAAACAAACCTAACCCTAACAATAGTAGTAGTAGTAGTAGTAGTAGTAATAATAATAATAATAATAATAATAATAATAATTCTTACCTATCTTTCCCAAGGCTTGAGACAGAGTACAAGACAGATTAAAATGCAATACAGTAGCCCTTCCATTTTTGTGGGAGATCTGTTCCGGACTCCTGCGAAAACAGAAATCCTTCAATATTCAAATTCCATTGGCTTGAATGGTAATAATAATAATAATAATAATAATAATAATTTTTATTTCTAGATCGCCCCTCTGCAAAGCAACCTACAACAGGATAAAAACAAACAACAGTTAGAAACATTCCCTCAACCCAATCCCTAACCCTCCCACCCTTTAAAATTAAATTAAACTAATACATGAATTAAAATAACAATTTAAACAACAAATACAATAAAATCAAATTCCTTAGGGCAGCATAGGCAGTAGCAGCAGAGATACCTAAGCCAGAGAATTTAGAGCCAGAAAGTTAAGAGAGTTTAGAGTTTAGAGTCGGGAGGTTATTCCAGGAAGGTCTGCCGGAAGAGATGCAAATGGTGGCATGCCCCTGTGAGCAACTGTGATCGCTGGCTACAAGGAATGAAGATTTGAAGTTCATACAAACAGAGGGACGACTGTATGTAATTGAATACATAAAACCATTGAAATGCATAGGTTTATACACATTAGGATTATGATGATGATTACACAGGAAAATCAGCCAGACATAACATTTTAAATATACAAATTTAAAATTAATAGTTTAAAATCAACGTGTGAACCTGCAGCAAGAGATAGGGCTTTAATACAGTTTTAGATTCAGACAGTATGTTTAGTTGTCCTACCTCTCCTGGCAGGCCATTCCACAGTTTAGGGGTGGCAGATGAAAAGGTCCTTTGGGTGACAAGTTCTGGCAGGTTGAAGCAAATGTCTCCCAGAGGACCTGGATTTTGGGGCTGGATTATATGGGAGAAGACAATCCCATAGGTAATCTGGACTCTCATCACATAGGACTTTAACCAACACTTTGTACTTTGTCTGGAACCAAGTTCATACTTTTATTTCCATGTTAGCACCACATATGATATCCAAGAGCCTGGTGTCTGTGTGTGTTTGTGTAATAAACAAATAAGGAAATTCTTAGCTTTGGAACCATGAATGATATCAATATATCTAATTTTAAATGGAAACTCAAAATTATTTATTTCATAATTAGTTAGGATTTCATTTTTAATGGTACAATCTTGTACAATGACAATGGCAGAGTGGAATGATAAATATGTTACCTGCCAAAGATTTGAGCACCAGCATAAATATTTTTAAGGAAGATTCCTGCCTGCAGCAGCCACCAGTCAATGTCGACAATACTGAGCTAAATAGAACAGTAATATGATATAGTGCAGGGCAGCTACCTATGTTGACAAGCTCTGGGGACATGTCTGCTCAGCCTTTTGAGTTCAATTAAATGCTTTTGAGTTCAGTTTGATCCCCTGAAACATTGTAAACTGCTTTTGAAATTAAGGGATGTCACCAATTGACATGGAATAGTTACTTTGGGTTCATGGAAGTATTACAAACTTTGGATCCTAGTTTGTATCTATCTATCCATCCATTTAGAAGACATTTTTATTCCACTCTCATCGGGTGTTCACAGCAGCATATCCAGTCAGCTTCCTCACAATCATTGTGTGTACTACTAGTAGGTAGTGAGATATCAGTGAACAAATTTATCCAGACAACTTCATTTATATTTACATAAGTTACAGAGAGTGTGAATTCCACACAAATTTCTGTGAATGTTCTGAAATGTAGAGAGATTCTGCTGAATCTTGACCATCATCGAAATATGATGTCAGTACTCATTTTGCATGCTTATATGTATGTCAAAATTGGGAAAATATTTACATTTCTAAAATATATTTTTAACTTGTCAATGTTCACTTTAACTATCAGAAGTACACAACCAAACCACAGAAGACCTCTGACTGAATCAGTAACAAACCACAAATATAGGTGTATCATGAAATCAAACTATGTATGGCTGTTTATATACACATGTAATAAAGAAACACACTTACACTTGCATGATACACTTAAACTTTAATTATCACCAATCTCTTGATCTTGCGCATGAAATATAATACATCTTCCTGGAATTTAGTGTCTTCCAGGTATGCTGGACTGCAGGTGATGGACTTGTAGTCCAAAGTTTTTGCAGTGGAATGGGGAAAGGGGCTGTAATATGTTTGGCAATATGATCTGCCAATATGATGTTTGTGATGTTGCAATATGTTTGATCATGCTTTGCTTTTGCACCCACACAGCCACTGTGATGCTATGGATTGTTCCTGGTCTCCTGACCTTTACATTCGCAGACTTTTCTGTGCAAGTGTCTGTGAAGATATTCATATCTATCCATCTGTCAGGTGTCTCTGAATCCAAGGTGGCTGCTATGAATCAGGTACTCTACCTGAAGGGCACAATATGTTTTCTGCCTAGCAAAATTTTCATCACAACAAATTGTTACATAATATTCTGTACACAAAGTAGACCAAAGGTTTCTTTCTGAACAAGTGCCATGCTCCTGGAAGCTTCTGGATTAGTTTAGTTTTAGAAAGTATCTTTCAAGAACTCAAATCTTTATTTGACATAAACAGCCCCAGAGCTTGGGAAATGTATATGTACCCAGTATGGCCAATGACCATGTTGGCTGAAGAATGCTAAGTTAGAGTCCACAAAATTAATTTTTCCAAATTGTGGAGGTCTACTGAGGCCAGAGGTCTTTGTCATCCCTTCACATATGGAGCAAAATATTCCAAATTATACTGTACCTTTCCATAGCTTTTATAGATCCCCCCCCTTTGGTAGACAATCTTTGCTGAAAAAGACAACAATAATTACAACTTATTTGCATCGTGTTTTCTCTAGGCCCACAACAGCTCTATTCAGAGTTTCAGGGAGTTGTAGTTCCAGAAATTTAAAAAGCTCTGGCCCTGGCTGTAAGTCATGAGAATTAAAGTGAACCCTTGCATTTTGAGGCATTATACTCTGGCATGGCAGGTTTTTGAGGCAATTTAAAACCAATATTTTCTACCCAGATTTTTTTTTTAATTCCTACTTTTGGAAAACAAACTGATTCCAAGATGAAGGGAATGAAATGTGAAACTGGAATTTTGCCACTTAAGCAAACTGGACCATTCCTCTTTGCCAGGAATTGTATACCAACAACAAATTATGTCAGGGAATGTTTAAACTACGCTAGGAAATTGAACTGAAAGAGTGACAATTGCTTTCCTTTCCGGTAGTAGGAGGTTGGTTTTGTATTTATTCTTTATTGCTCACACAACACTTTCAATATTTGTTTAATTAAAAATTGTCTTATATCTTGCTCCTAATCACACTTATCCCAATTCAGAAAAAAGTTAGTCATGCTCAAGCCTCATTGAAAGCAATGACGCATGCTATTGAAATTAGTAAAGCATCACTTACTTTGTCTGGACTGGGGCCATACTGTGATAATAGCTCTAACCAAAACAAAACAAAATAAAACAAGCAGTGGCTAATAATTTAGGAGCTGATTTAGGACCTTTTGGTACAAAGCTATTCTGGTTTTTTGTCCCCTTTGATCATCAGACCCATGTGCCATTTGGCCAACCAGTTTGGAAAATTCCCTGTTTTGAAAGGGTTTTAGCATGTGGTTGTTTAAAAAACACATCTTTTTGATGTGGGATTAACTGCACATTTTTTGGATATTATTATTATTATTATTATTATTATTAACCTTTATTTATACAGTGCTGTAAATTTACACAGTGCTGTCCATACAATCTTATAATTAGACAGTTCTTAGACAATGGGTTAGAGATGATACTATATTCATATAATTATAAAATAGTGAGGATTTAGAAAAGAGCCATTTTATCAATATGTTTTCAAATTTCTAGAGAACCTTACCTTGCAAGTACAGAGTGAATGAGACAATAATTTAGGTGGTGATAGGGAGAAAATAATGAGTAGAATGGGCAAAAAACAAAACAAAACATTATTCAGTGCCACCTGTATGCAGATGATACTCATTTCTATTACTCACTTCCACCAAACTCTGAGAAAGATGTTTTGGTCCTAAACTGGTGCCTGTCAGCAGTAATGCACTGGATGGAGATAAACAAATTGACATATGATCAGACCAAACAGAGCTTCTCCATATCAGCTGAAAGCTCAGTCTGAGAACAGGGATTCTGTCTGTGCTGGATGGGTTTACATTTCTCCTTAAAATGCAGGCCCACGGCATGAGTACTCCTGGATTAAACCCTGAGCCTGAAAGTTTAGGTTTCACGTTGTGTCCAGGAGTGTATTTGCACAATCAAGGGTTGTGTACTAGCTGTTCCTCTTCTATGAGACCTTATTGTTTGGATTATTGTAATGCACTATATGTGGAATAACAAACACCTGAGGTGAAGCACAAAAATCAGTGTGTACAGAGCCTTTGTATTGTCTATTCCCCTCCATGGGTCTGAAACATGGGTCATCTATCATCAACATCTGCGACTCCTCAAACGCTTTCATCAGCTCTGTATATGCACAATCCTAAAAATACAATGGACTGTGTGACGAATGTTGCTGTCGTTGTGCAAGCAGGGGTCACCAGCACTGAGGCCATGCTATTGGGAACACAGCTGTGCTGGGCAGGTCACATTTCTAGGATGGAGGACCACTGCTTCCTAAAAATAGTACTCTATGGTGAACTCACCAAGTGTCAGAGTAAGAGGGGTGACCCAAAGAAGAGAAACAAGGACTCCCTGAAACAACATCTCAAGCCTGGCCAAATTGATCACCAACAATGGTCTGCCCTGGCTTCACATCAAGAGGCATGGAGAAGCACTATCCACAATGCTGCAGCCTCTTTCAAGAACTCATGCTGAATGAATTTCAAAGAGAAACGACCACACAGAAAGAACCACAACTTGGAAACATCGCCCAAGGAGACTTTTTGCTGTGCTCTCTGCAACTGGACTTGTTTATCTTGGACCAGCCTTTTTCGTTAATGAAGAAAAGCCAGAGAGAGATATGTGGATGCTGCTTTTGAAGAATGCTAGGAAACTTCAGAAGGTCCAAAGAGCTGCAGTCAGATTGTTAATGGGGTCTGGCTACAGGGAGTATATAAATCTCTTGTTGAAACAGCTTCACTGACTACTGGGTCATTTCTGGGCAAAATTCAAAGTATTTGTTATGGAACAAGATTTGCTGCATGGAAGAGCTGATATTTTAGAATGTTTAATGAAACTAATTATAACTAATAAATGCTATTTTTTAATGTTTCGAAACTACAATAGACTGCTCCCCCCTCCCCCGAAACTATAAAATTATGCCAAGAGAAAAATTCAGTCAATTGTTATGGGTTTTAAAGCACCTATGTAAACACACACACATGCATACACCTCAAAAAATTGTAACTTTATCAGTTTTAGACAGTTTTCACACCTAGAAAAATACTCCACAATAAACATTTCTTTGATCTCTTTGTCTCTGACAGACTAGGAAATCAGTTCTATCCTGCAATCTCTCCTCTGATATTGCTTATTATATGATTATTTCATTATTAATGGAACCTGCAGCTTATTTACAGTCTGAGAAATTGGTTTGTCATATCCACCAGTAGCATGCACAAATGACAGTCTTACTTTTTTCAAAGTGGATCTTTAGATCAAAACTGATCAAGAAGATGTCAGAATAAATGGCCAGGAACTTCTATGAGATGGCCATACCCCTCCCCTATAAAGGTACTATAATTGGAAAATAACGGTGACAACAACAACAACAACAACAACAACAATGGAAGTAAGGCTAAGTCTAAATATGCACTTTCAGAAAACAAACAATTTAAATTAATCCACCTGCTTACATCCACAAAGAAGAACTGATGTGCAGCCTGGTGTAACCTTTCAGTACTATCTGAAGTGGGATTCCAGAAAGAAAGAGTAAATTTCCATGACTGAGGTGAAAGAAGCAAGCATTTTGCCCTGATCTAAAGAAAGCTCATTATATTTGTAAAGGACTCTTGCAGCACCTTTGAGACTAACTGAAAGAGAAAAGTGGGTAGCATGAGCGTTCATAGACTTGAGCCTACTTCCTCAGATGCATGTGGTCTCATAAAAATTAATTAGCTCTTTTTGCAACACACTTTTGATTGGGAAATGTACATTTGATGTTGCAATCAACTAGAGAAGAGCCATGGAAGATACTGCTTCCTGAACTTTCAGTTTTGCATTATAGAATAAATAAGAACAAATAAGAAGCTAAGTTTCTAGCTGCTGTTGCTTTAATCAAGTCTGAGTACTATTTTGATACTTTTGACCTGAGGGACAGCCCCAAGTTATTTGGCAGCTGAAGGAAAAATGATGGCTTTCATTCAATTGAACTGAGGTGCACAGTACACAAAATCAACCAAGAAGTCTTGTGGTGATCTTTCCTCCTCTGACACATAAATAAAGAGGTGTAGGACTATATTTGGATGTAAAACAAAAGCCTAAAGCTTGGCCAATATGTTGATACCAGCCTCGGTTTGACAAGCTTGAACTGTGTTTAGTTTGTTGAAAGCCCAAAAGAGAGAATTTGGTGTGATGGGGTATATTTGCCATCAAATTTGCACTGGACTGGTTTTCTGTAGATTCATTAGACAGTCTAATATTTATATTTGGAACTTCTAAAAGCCATGGTTGAACATACAGGTACAGAACGGAGGGTGTACAAACATGTTGGTGACACTTGGTGCCATACTTAGGCATTCAAAAATTGCTCCTAACTTTACAGACCACCATCAAGGCTCTGCCAGTTTAGCTCACATTATTATTAGTCTAAGTATTTGTATTAGCATTATTAAGGGAAGGAAGGTTTCACCGATCCTGCTGTTTCCCAAATGAATATGTAAATGCATGCAAAAGTCATGGCTATAACTAGACATTAACATTTGCATAAACGAACTTAATTAGCAATATCAATGCAAGTTCTGGACTCACTGGGACATGGGAAAGGAACATTTGATTGTAGAAGGTGTTTGATTGTAGAAAGATGAAAGACAGTCTCCTCTCTCTCTCTCTCTCTCTCTCTCTCACACACACACACACACACAATAAGCCATGTCTGGAATTAAACTTATTATCTAATTCTTGTCAAAAAATGAATGGCCTGACTGCATCCATTATATGACTATATGGCCCTGGGTCCATTCTCATGCATTTAGTGAATTATTTTGCATTCTTACATTCTTCCTGGTGAATATTTGTATTGTGGCTTAAAATGAAAAACAGTATTTATTGACTTCTCCTCACACAAAACATACATAGCAAATCATTTTGCATGGCATCTGGAACATCAGAATGCTTTTTTCAAAGACACAAAAAGAATGTAACCATAATAAGTGCCTGATATAGAAAACTAGCATGTCAGGAAGTAGTTGAATGCTTTGTTTTCCATAGCTACTTGTCTATGGGGAAGGACTTTTTTTTAAGTGAGAAGTTTGAGTCATTATTGGTAATGAATTTTTCTTCATTAACAGTTTAGCATTCCTTTGTGTTGGGTATAGTAAGAAATCAAAATTCCCTTAGAGCAAACTTTGCTTTCCCTTTTAATATAGGGTGGAAAGCCTGAATTCATGGATAGAAGTATTTAGAATGACAGTATATTGGATAGAACATTCAGCCCGAGCAATAACTGAATATTCTCCTATCCACAATTAAAATATTATGCCCATAACTTCTATGACAAGATGGGTTTTCAAAGGCCTCTCTTGGGAATTGAAACAGTAATTACCCGTTCACCAGGCTCAAGAGGTATGAGTGCTAGTTTTTATACAGAGCTCATTAAAATAGATTTGGAAGATAAATGCAAATATCCAAAGAGGTGGGAAGAATCCCTAGGTAGAGAGACTTCATTCAAACTGAGGTATATAATTTGGCACACAACAACTACTTCCTTCATACGTGTTATAAAAGAATCCCCCCATCATTATTAAGTGTTATTATTTAGACTGTTATTTCAACCCCCCCCCCCCCCCCCCCATCTTTGAGGAAAGGTACATAGGACCTTCTCATTATGGCAGAAGAAAACTCTGAAAAGGAACATTACACCATACTGTATTTAAAATGAGCTTGAAGCTAAATGAACATATGCAGTGAATTCTGGATTTTTATTACATTAAATTAGTATTAACAAAAGCCTCTGGAACTTTTGGTTATGATTCAAGCACTCTGAAAATGTGAAAAGATTACATATGCATTAAAAATGAAATGATATATTTATATATCTTAAGGGCAGAAAGGCACATTAGAGAGAACATGGCATCCACATGTTGAATTTGCTTTTCTCCCTATGTTACAATCTTGTTTTGCTTACTCTGTGATGTTGTTATTATTATGTGTGTTTCCTACTTCTCTGTTCTACATCACTGGTTGCTGTTGACAGGAAGAGGAAAATGCATACTGAAAGACTTAGGGATACAAAACTGGAAAGAAGGAATTCTATTGAGAAATACAGAAAGTTGAAAATTGGATCTTGGATTTCTGATGAATTCCTGGTTTCCCTGCTACTCAAAGCTGGGTGACTTATTACAGTCATCCATTGCCTTGAGAACTGTCTATGCTTGGACAATGTGAGGCACTGGTCTGCTCCAATGAGCATAATAATATGAGCTGTGCTGGATCAAATCATCATCTAGTTCAGCAATCCTTTCCCAGGTGCCTCTGGCAAGTCTGCAAGCAGGACAGGAGTACAATAGTAACCTCTCACTCATATTCCGTAGCAACTGGTATTCAAAGACAGTATCTTGGCAGTAACATATAGCCATCATAACTAGTAGCTATGGCTGGATGGTCACATCCTCTACGGCTGCATCCACACTGCTGTATTGATGCATCTTGATACTATTACTGCTCAGTCTATGGAGTGCTGGGATTTGTAGTTTTGTGAGATATTTAGCCTTCTCTGTCTGAGAGGTCTGGTGCCCCCCAACTATAAATCCCAGAATTCCATAGGATGGAGCCATGACAGTTAAAGTAGTATCAAACTGCATTAATTCTGCAGTGTGGCAGCAGTCTATGACTCTGTCTCATCTGCCTTCAAAGCCAAAATAACAATCTGTGGCAGAAAATTCTATATTTAACTATGAACAGTGGAAAGCAACACTTCCTTTTATCTGTCCTGAATCTCCCACTGTTCGGCTTTATCAGATAATCCAGGGTTCTATTATAATGAGAATGGTTTGCGGGTTTTGCATAGGTTGAAGATAGCACTGGGTAGAAGATTAAAATTAAAAGAATCCATACAATATACAATATCCCAATTATTCCCTCCCTCTCCTAAAACATCAATTAAACACATTAGCGGTTAGTAGTGAAATAATATCCAGCTGCCAATTTGGGTGGCTTCAGTAGACTGAATGAGAGGTGGAGTATCACCCTGTCCTGGGCTGATCCTTGTAAGGTAAGGAGAGTAAATGCTGACTGGATGATATAAGACTGAGAAAGGATGAATATGAGCAAATGCAGTATACATTTCAGGTAAAGGTGAACACTAAAATAATTTTTTATAATGTTGGTTTTGAGGAAGGGATTTGTTCTGGACAGAGTACCAGGTGGGAGAAGCAGCAAGGAAGTAAGGACAGGCTCATTTAAGAGAGAAGAATTTGGGGTGGTGGAGAAAAGAAAGTGCAAAAGTCACCAGCAAATAAAGGCAGAAAATATGATGGTGCAAGAGGGAGAAGGAAAAATGAAAAACTAGTGTATCTTTATCTATTATGGATATTTATATTGCTCTTTTCTGATAAAGATTTGAGGATTATTATTAATTGTGATGAAAAAAGTGAATAGTTGTGACAACAGAAATCTGGATAGAAGAGAGAGTCAGTATTATCCCAGTTAATATTTTGCTATAGATAGTTAAGAAAGACTACATTGGGTGGTGGTGGTGGGGGGAGTCATCAGTTCACATATATTAATTGACTAGGAGGCTATATTTGAGAAATTGTGTAACTACTTAGTAAAACCCCCTGAAAAATCTGTTAGCACTGACAATTGATGCCCCTGTCTGTCTGTCTCTATTAGAAGTTAGTTAAGAGTGGCTCTGTGCTGGCCAGGCTGTCCCTGGAGTAATCTGGCCCTGAAACTGTCCCCATTTATCTGGTATTAATGCATTCTGGAGTGATGCTGAGTGGCTGTCCCAGTGTGTCACCTATTGTATTACTGCGTCACCCATTGCCATCTGAGGTCAGAAACTAAGCACCCAGTGTTGAGCAAATGGCTGGGTGCCTTGTTGTGACCTCAGACAAATGAGTCACACTGGTGGTGGATGATACAGTGGGATGCTGTGTAAACATCTGCCCTGCATTACTCCAGATCTTCTTTAAAGCAGGGTGCTCCAGATCCTCTTTAAAGTAGGGATGACTCAGATTCACTGTGGGACAGCCCTTTCCACATGTGGATAGTATGCGGACCATCATGATATATTTGGAAGCTAAAGAATTGTTTTGTTTAGCAACATTTTAGCAATTCTTTTTCACATTTACATGGAAATTCTTTATAAGAATGAACAGCATTTGATGAGGAAAGTTATATTAGTCCTTGAAAGATGACCCCTAGACCCTTCCATTATTGTTTGGATATTAATCCGTGAAAATTTTTGCACAGAGGTTTTTAACCTAATCAATAACATTTGATGCCACCACTAGCAACCCAGTCCACAATCAGGACTTATGTAAACCTGCTGCTGCTGAAGTGGCAGGATATCCATTCTTAATATTACTACTTACTACTATTGCTTCCTTTTTGCCTCTAGATGTATTTTCAGACTATGCACACTTGTCTGTCTTATACAAAAAATATTTTACTAGTTTAATTCATTATCACTATTTACATTCATACAAATATATTAATCTGGCAATCAGATGTGGTTGTATTTCTTCCAGATGCTAGTTGTAGGGGAGAGGAGTTTCTCCCTCTTCTTGTCAGGTTGAGTTAATGTTCAACTAGGGATTACTTTGCTTGATGGAGGAGCAAAGAGATATGGATGTTTAATTCTTCATTAATCTTTTCCTTGCCATAATGAATAAAGGTGTAAATATTAACACCTCTGATTCTTAAACATCAGTTTAAGCTCCCATCCATAAATTCACTTTCCTAAAGGCCACATGCTTCAAGAACTGAGCTCTCTTGCCTGCACTGAATAATTTGACTCAAGTCTGTGATTCAACCATATTTTGTCAACTAAACTCTTTGCATATAAGATTTCATAATAGTTGCTATCTGACTTGCCCTAATTTCCTACATTTGAATCCCCCTTTAAAAACACACTGAATTAAAAAAGCTCTCTCTCTCTCTGTGTATACATACATATATATATATTTGTGTGTGTGTGTGAGATTCAAGTTATTTTGTAGTTTCTCTTTATGAATTATTTGTTGAAGCCTTTGTATTGTTTTCTGGTTGTAACTGACAGCTATATAATACCTGAGGGCACATTTGAGGTCTCTTTTTCTTCTCAAACATTCTTCTCTATCCAAAGTAAGGACTGTTTTTCTTTGTTTCTTTGCTGTCTATGGAAAACAGATCAGAGGCTGGCACTGGATGTGGTAGACTATGACATTCCTCTGTAACCAGCATAACTATGTAACGGCCGTGTCCAGAGAATGCCCTCCCTCCAATTTCTCTGACAAATGCACTGTTTTTAATAAATTGTGGCAAAACCTAAGAGTTTTGTGGGGTTTGTATTTGAAAAAATGGCAGTATATGCATTCCGGTTTTAAATTGTTGAGGCACTAAAGTCATACCACCAGGCAGTGTATTTTTAGTAGCACTCCCCATGACTAGTTGTATGTATAGGAATAAGCAGTGTGTGAGAGAGTCACTTTTGGCAGAACTAGAGTAAATTAGGAATTCTATTTTTCAAGACATTTTAAAAACACTTCCTTTTTAAACCTCCTTTAAATCTACCTCTTGCTATATTTTGCAATTGTAGGGATTTAGTGCATGATGCCTATATATGTGTATGTAATATTCTCTATCTTTTGTCTTTAATATTCCTTGGTTTTTAATTATTAAAGATAAGTATTTGAATTATAAATATTCTAGTTATACAGGAATAGGCAAAGCAGGCACATACCCTCAGGCAAAATTCTTCCATTATCCATAATCCTCCTGCCTCCTGCCTCCATTTCTCTACCTCCTATCTTCATGTCGTCTCAAAAAACACAGAGGCATTCTTTTAAACTAACCTTCTTCTCCCTACTTAAACCACAGAAATCCCTTCTCAATATGTATAGGGGCCTTTTCCTTGAAGTGGGATGTCATACTTGTCCTAAATATAATAAAGTGCTATCTTCAAGGCATTTCTGCATCCAAAACACTCCCTAGAAACCTGCCTAGTCCTCCCATCTAACCAGTACGGATGTCACAAATCATAGCACAGAAGCTGCTTTATAGTGAATCATTAACATTGTCAGGAATGAGTTGGCAAGAGGGGGGAAAAGATTTCCATTACAGAACTGAAGTAGCATATACAAATGACAGCATTGTCATTTCTCTTGCATTGTTTTATAAAGCACACAACTGATTAGGAAGAGTTTATTCCAATATACATATACATACACATACACACACATATCCAGTATGCATACATGACAATTATGTTTTCATCATGCAGCATTTGCAAGTGTGTGTGTGTGTGTGTGTGTGTATTCCACTGAAACAGTCCTCGCACTGCTAGTATTTGGAATTATGCAAGTAACAGTTTCTTCCTGTGCTGGGATTGTGTTACTTTAGTGAATCTATCCAGGAAACTCAAGCATAAGTAATGTAGAATGTATGTGTAGGATATCTTTAATCTACAGCCAGGTTATTAATTTAATAAAGCAATTTCTACTGCAGGATTTGATAACGACCACTAGAATAAAACTACTGCTAGATTAATAACATATTAGGATGCCTACTGTCAATTGTTTTCCCCCAGAGCACAGCTTGAATGGGAGATAATATACATTTATAACATGCAATACAATTAGTTCTATTTTGAGCATCAAATATTGTAAAGTAAGTCATTTTGATCAACACATGTGATGCTTTTTTACATTAAAAAACCCTAATATATTTGTATTGTAAATTAGATTTTTCTGTTTCTTAGAAGACAATTGTGTGGAATTATACATGTCTTTGTTGTTCATGGAGATAAAAAAAAGTGTCAAGCTATCAATAGTAAAAAAAAAAATGTGTGTGAGGATGTACAGGGTGCACCTAAAAAAAAAAGATGACAGGTTTTCAAAGAATAATTTAATTTGCTTTGACAACACAAGGAGTTACCTTTAAATACTCAAAATGCAAAAAAAGGGGGCATGCTAAGCAACATGTGTGCTTCCTTGTTTTACCTTAGTTGTGCATCTCACTTTAGAAGGATTGATCCTCACCCTATTGAGCCAGATGGACACGTAGAATCAGATCCTAAATACATTTATACTGGTTTAGCTAATTAAATTTTTAAAAACCCACACATTTCTACAAAGGAAAAAGCAGGGATTCATGCCGAAAGCATCAAAATGAGAATCTGAACCAAATGCTTAAATGTATTCATGTTTCTACAGATAAATATTGCTCAAACACCAAGACTGCCAAACTATACTTTCCACCATGAAGAATCACTGTAGTTTTCATCTTGCCACAACCTATTGGAGTTTGCAAAATACTTTTATTTCTCATGTTATTATTATTGTATTTCCTTTGTCACCCCATACCAGAGGTTCTCTGGGTAGCTTGAACTCCTGCCACCCTATACCACTCAAAATAATTCATTTTTCCTAATAATAGATCAACGGTAAATGTGAAATGAATAGTCAACAACAAAAATTACAACAAAGAAGGATATCTTCCCTTTCTTGACAAGCATGACTTGCAGAAGCCAAGGTAACCATGTTACGTTTCCATCTGACTTGCAGGAAGCACCAAAGCTACCTTGGAACATCTCAGGACATGAGCTGAAGACACAAGATACCACTGCTTCATTGAAACTAGGGAACTCTAGGATTGGCCAGAGCTTCAGTAAACAAACAAACAAACAAAAACCCATGTATATGAATCCCATCTATGTGAGTTTTAACTGTGAGACAGATAAAACCCTACTTCATTTTTGTAGCTTTCTAACCTATATTGAATTATTTTTACTTTTGAAAGAAAGCTAACTCATCCCCCTCCTGCATGCCAGATTTTTGCTGTTGAAGTAGATGTCCATTTAGGTCAAAGAAATACTAATTGATCTTTACCAAGCACTATGGGTTTCTTGCACAAAACACTCCTACACCCAGTGAAGTTGATGTTGATGCTGACACAAATACTAATGATAATGATAAAAATATGGGTTACATTTCAGAGGGAAATAATTTCTTGTGATTCCTGCTCAGTTTGTGAACACAGTTGAAATGACTGAAAGCAGAAATAAGGGTAATATGTGCTTTCATGTAGAGGCAAAATATTTGTATTTCTATGTTTTTAATATGTTTGTGTACCTATATATGAACAGACATACCTTAATAAATGCAGTACATACATTGCATCCTGCTTTACCCTGATGGATCTAGGTCAGGGAATCAGGTTTTTTTTCCTTTTAAAGCAATCTATAACAAAATCATTGTTAATCAGGTTGAAAAAAAAATCTGACTATGAGTAAGAAACAGCCTGTAGTAGAAAGCTTTAGAGCAAGTTGCTGTCAGCATGTTACAGGGACAAGGGGAAGTTGAATATTGAAATTCACCCCATGACTCATCTTTCAAAGTCCCATTCCAAGAGGTGATAAACACTTTCAAATATGTTTTGAAGATAACATGAGTTGAGGTTTCCTTGCCCTTCAGATGACTGCCTACTTTATTTTCTTCATTGTCATCCATGGTAGCAATGGTAGTTTGGCGAAAAGTTAGAAGCCTCCAGAAGAGATAAAGAAGAATGAAATAAGGGCATTCCAAACAAGCAGAAAGACACCTATTAAATTGGGTATTGATTTCAACTGGTTTGTCTACATACAAGAATAAAAAATTCTGAGGAATAGGAAAGTTATAGGCTGATTATTTTAATATCTATTATGTTACATTTTCACATATATTTTGTTTTACACCACTCTGAATGTGACCACTGATGAGCCAGATCCTCCTCCTCCTCCTCCTCCTCCTTTTCTCTAACATTTCTATTCTATTGTTCTGTATAATTACGTCTATCAAATATTGAGATCAATGTCCAGCCAAATGATGAAACCATGTAAACCCAAATCCAATTGTCCCAACTACAGTACATTCATTGAATCATTGGAATTTGTATGAGTGTTCACTTACAAAGTTCTCATTAATTCAATTGGGACTAATGAAAACTAACTAGGGAAGCATTAAGACCATAACAGTCAAAAGTGCTTGAAGCAGAATCAATAAAACAATTTAAAATGCTGTGTAAATAAAAAAGCATCTTTATCAGTCACCCAAAAATATATGGCAAAGAAGCAGGGCAATCTCTCTTGGCAAGAATGCAGTACATACAGCATGACAGGAAGAGATCTACTCTGAAATTCCTCAAATTGCCCCTTCCCTTCCACTGATTTCAGAGCTTGTCATATGTACATGGTAAAAAGGCCATTTCACACAAAAATTCAGAAAGCTGTGATGTATGTTCACAAGATAAGAATGCATAGCAGTGAATATTCAGCAATCTATGCAGAAAGCTTATTTGGAGCAATGCAGGGAGACAATATTCTAGCTATCTAGCCCTATTTCAGTAATTTCTGAAGTGTGTTGATTCAAGCTATGAAGAGGAAAGCTCATCAGCCCTCTCCATACCCAGTTTCATTGTTCTCATGTGAAGATTAACAAATTTGAAAAGGAGAACCTGTCTATCTCTCCATCTCTCCATCCATCTGTCCTTATCATTTATGACTCTGTTAGCTAGTCTTCTAAATGAATAACATTTAATTAAAAGAGAAACAATCAATTAAAATATAATTATGTACCTATCAATTAAAAATTCTAGAGTCTAAAATAAGCAATAGCATATGCTCTACATAACAATCAGAAGATAACATAAAATCAGCACTATAAAACTAGAAAGAATTATTAGGGAAAAGGATAGCAATTGCTCTTCCAAAATCTGTTGAAACTCTCTCAGGGAGGAATCCCACAGTTAGAAGCACTAACCAAGAAGACATTATTTTAGTAGTTTACAAATTTTTTATCCACTGATGGTGCCAGAAGTGGTAGAGTCTCATATATAGCTTACTTTCAGGTCTGCCAATTACCGGTATTTATTTTATGGTGGTGGGCAATATAGGTGAAGTTATCAAACTCAGACCTTTTAAAGTCTTAAAAGCCCCAAATAGTCATGAGTTAACTGAAAGCTAGTGGGATCTGTAGAACTGACATAATATGCTCTTTTTGAATAAGCATGGAGAGAAGTTGCATTGCTGCATTCTTTATTAGTTATTTTCTATGAACAACATATTGCAGTGGTCATGCTAAGAAATTCCCAGGACAAGAGGTACATATGTAAGTCTTTGATATCTAGTGGGGGAATCACAACTGTGATGTAATGGAGACACCACAAGGTATATTTGATGGAGAAATATGCATTAATAATTATAACAATCTTAAAATAGTAAAAAATATTGGAGACCAAAGTATTTTGCTCCCACCTAGGAATATAGGCAAGTGAACTGTCCCTCTATACAGAACTTTCCTATCATCTTCAGGCACTTTTTCTCAGTTTTCTCAGTTACCAGAAATCATTTTATTCCAGTGTCATGAAGTTAAGCAATTAAAGTTGCTAGGGGGAAAATAGTTCTGCCATTATATTCCTCAACATTATGTTGCTTGTAAAAATGATACCTATTTTGCTTATTAAAAATTGCTTATAATTTTGATTACAAAAAATGATGCACTAATAATGTGATCTGCAACCAACATAATGAGATATAAAATTGTGAAAACTTTCAAACCAATTTGATAAAAGGAAAAGCAAGTTAAAATAGACAGAAACACACTTAACACTTTTCACTCCAACTTTTTGTCAGGCACATAATATATATTTTAACAAATTTTTCTTGAAAATTCTTCAGACCATTCCTCTGAGATACTGAGGCAGGGATGGAAAAATATTTGCCGTTATTTGTTTCCTGACTGAAAAAAAAATTGTTTCTCCACTCTCAGGAAACCTGATGGGGAAGAATAACAGTGGCAAAAATAGTGTGCTGTGTTTTCCCATTGTTCACACAATCTCCAAGTGTTTGAAAACATTATTCCATGTGGAAATATATCTGGGTTCTTTGTACAACAACTGTGTGTGTGTGTGTGTGCGCGCGCATGTGCAAAATCCACTTTTTTGCACCAGACGATTTTGAAGATAGCCACAGTGTTTTGGTGTATGCAAGACTGCTTTCACTTGTATAAATCCCAGCAATCTTGGATGGGTGGTGGGGACCACTTGGTTTTCTCATGCAAGATTCCTGTTTGGGGAGAAAAAAGCAATTTTGCACAAAAAGGGTTATCTGCAAAGAGTGCTTTTCACACAAAAGCAAAAGGTTGTGCAACTCCTCTGTGCAGATTGTTTCTGTGCAGAACAATCTCTCAAAATACTGCAGTGTTCAAATACTGGGTGAGAAATGCATAGATATATTAGTTTTCTTTGTAGTGGAGGGAAGACTGTGGAAATAATTCAGCCTCACATATGATGAGAAAATGGGTGAATATTTACATCTCTACACTGAGGGATACTACGTTTAATAGTCCTGATGAGAAATCTGTACTTAGGACAATAGGCTACACTTAGAACAGAATACGGAGAAACAGAATGGTTCCGAATTGGCAAGGGGGTCAGGCAAGGCTGCATACTATCAGCCTATGTGTTCAACTGGTAGGTAGAAATAGCATCAAAAGAGCAGGTTTATACTCAGAAGGAGCAGGAGTGAAGATAGGAGGAAGGAACACCAACAATATGATATGCAGATGACACCTTACTACTAGTGGAAGACATCATTGACTTGGAAAAGTTACTAAGGGAGTCAAAGAAGAAAGTGGAAAGGCAGGCTTACAGTTGAACATAGAGAAAACAAAAATAATGACCATGGAGGATCTACATAAATTCAGCCTAGATAATGAAGAAATTGAAATAAAGAATACCTTGGATCAATCATTGATCAGAAAGGAGACTGCAGCCAAAAAATAAGAAGAAGATTAGGAATGGGAAGGAACTAGACAAGATCTTAAAGAGTAAAGATATATAACTGAATACTACAGGCAGAATAATCCAATCCATTGTATTCCCTATCACCATGTATGGATGTGAGGGCTGGACCTAAGCAGGACCTAAGCAGAGAAGTGGAGGATAGGGGGTCTTGGAGAATCGAGGGCAATTAACAACCACCACCACCACAACAACAACCCTGTGGAATCAAGGATGTGCTTTGGCCAAATGGTGGACCAATGGCAACCAGAGATACTACATGGGGATTACAAAGTTCTTTGCTGGCACATTCATAATCTCTGTGAACTCATGCTCATAGATATCATAATCAAGTCGAGTGGTGGACACTAAAGACAGGGCTTTTCAGTGCTATCCTACACCTTTGGAATACACATACAGAGCCTTCTTTAAGACTGCTGACTACACTTTACCTTCTTTTAAAAAACTGCTGTGCTGATTTTGTAATATAGTTAGTTTTTATAACATTGTTTAATGTTACTGTTTGTTCTTCTTAAATTTATTGCAAGCTACTTTGTGAAGGTTTGCCTTAAAAATGAAATAGAAGTAAGTAAAAGTTTCTTTGACATGATAACCTGAAAAAAAACCTATATTAAATAATCATTTCATTCATCATGAGTTCATATGGCAAATCAAATTGAATATTTTTCAAGGATTTAATACATTCAAACCAAAACAAGAAATCAATCAATCAATCAAGTAGATTTCTGAATATATAAGATAAGCTACTATATTTGTTAGTTACTGAGGCTGACATTCCAACAGAAATTTGTATAGGGCAGAAGAAATGAAAGGAAATTATAGGCATCTACTCAAGCTTAAAAACTGTATGAGGCTTACAAAGTGAAGTTAGCGACTTGGGTCAGAAGCATTGGGGGAGGTATTAAAAGGTCAGTTCCAGTGTTTAAGTGCAAACAGCCAGCAGAAGACAGCCTGATCCCTTTGCTTGTGCAGATCCATAGAATACATAATGCGTTTGCCACAAGTCATCTTTGTTTGGGAAAAGGTTAGGATTTGCTTCTGTTCCCTTTCTTGATGTAGCTTGACTGGCTTGATTGCTCATGAAGATCTACTTTGTAAAAATAATAAACAAGGGAAAAGGAAGCAAACCTGATATAAGGGCTGTGCAAAAGTAGCCAGAGTAATCTGAGTGAATTTGGAAACTGTATGAATGAATGATTCTCAGTTTGGGGACAAAGGTGAGATATAAATCAAACACATAGATAAACAAATGGGATTCTTTGCTGACCCAGATTAGCAAAAAAGGAATATTGATGAAGCACTGAAATTTAGGGGCCTAATTCAAATTGCTTTTTTATTGCCAACCAATTACATCATCTGCTAGCAAATCCACGCTTATGTAAATCCCATTGATTCCCTTTGAATCATCTATTTGGGACAGCAACTGGATTTGGGGTTTTGACAACAAATCCCAGATTACATGGTATCCATCTATCAATTTCTTTGATTTCATATAATTTTTGCATTTCTGAACTAAGAAAGAAGGAGACACTATAAATTACACAAGTGGTTATAGATGAAGATGTTATTAGCAATGTGGGTGGGAAAAACTATAAATTTTACTAGGCTCAGTCCAGAGAATGCTGGTTTCACTTTTCATTCATTCTCATATCATTTGAAAGGTTTTAGGCAAAAATCAATTCTCTCTGGATCAAGACCGTACCGTTCAGTCAAAGGAAGGGCATTACTGAAAGTGAGATTCAAACACTTAATAATGTGCATGTCTTATTTATGTTAGTTGGAATTACACATGCTGAATGGCAAATTCTGGATTGGTCCAATCACTCTTATCTGGAGTATTTCATGCATCGAAATGCACTCATGTAGTTGCCATGAGATTACAGTATATCTTGAATTTATATGCTTACTTGTAGACTAGGAGAGATCAACGTGTGCTTCAGGGTGCTGTTTTTGCTACAGGAAACTGATCAAGATTATATTCTTCCATCAGTGAACATCATTCACTAGATAAACATTTGACATGTATGCAAAGGCTCTCCGTTGTAATCCAATGAAAGAAGTAGAAATAGACACTGCACTCCTGCTATAAATGGACTTTGATCCTCACACTAGAGGCAGAACTGAGTTTTCAGGAGGATTTGGGATTTTCAAGTGAAGATGCAAACTATATTGCATTTATATATTTTTATTAAAATATTTATTAATTAAAATATTTATACCTCACTCCATATCAAGAGATCTCAGAACAGCTTACACATATTTAATTTATTTTACTGCTTTTCTGTCTGTTGTGCTCATTGCCATTGGGGTGTATGGCCTAATTTCATAATCTACACAGACCCTCCCCCCTCTTAAAATAGCCTGTTGAATTATGGAGACCCCGGAAGTGGTTTTGCCAGTTTCTGCCTGTAAGATCATAGACTCATAGACTCATAGATTTGGAAGAGACCACAAGGGCCATCCATTCCAACCCCAATCTGCCATGCAGGAACTCTCAATCAAAGCATCCCCGACAGATGGCCACCCAGCCTCTGTTTAAAGACCTCCAAGGAAGGAGACTCCACTACACTCCAAGGGAGTGTGTTCCACTGTTGAACAGCCCTTACTGTCAGGAAGTTCCTCCTAATGTTGTGGTGTCACAGCACTCCTCTGGCACTTCCTCATGATGCAGCGCCGAAGGAACACTGTAAAGCTGTGGTGCTGCAGCTATCGCGCCCTGCAAAGGGCAGATCGGAGCCCTGATCTGGCTGTAAAAGGGGCAGCAGGAGGCCACTCCTTAGGGGCTCTCTGCACAGCCCCTGTATCACTCCAATATTGTCATTTTACTTCCTTAAAAAAAACTTTTTTCCTTGATGAAGAAGATATTCAAAGCTACAATGAACTTTATGTCTTTTTGGTTGGCCTAATAAAGCATAATATAGAGTTGAAGCCTGTTTTATGGTCAACATGGCTACATTTGCATTTGTACTACTGAAATATATTTGAGTAAAAATGAGTGGCATTAGATGATTCAAAATATCTTTCAAATAAGGATTCTAGCTCATCAGTTTGATTTATTTGCATGGCCAACAGGTTAATGTGAGGGAAAGCAGGGGCTAGAAATCAATAATCAAAACATTTTTTTTTTACTTTTGCTTCATATTGAGATAGATAATACTGACCATTTCTTTCTGTCACAGAATTCCCAATTCTCTATTATTATTCTGGTCCAAACAGTGGAACTGCACTTGGTGGATAATCAGTTTTTAGTTTGGAAGAAGCAAGATGAACTCTCCCTTACATCTGATGAAGTAGCTCTAGTTTACAAAAGCTTTTGCTACAAATATCTTTTTTTCAGTTAGTTTCGAAGGTACTACACTATTTGCAGACTGCTATTGACTAACACAGCTGTCTTTGAAAACTGTCATCTTATGAGGGTGCCTGAGAATAGCTTTTGCATGAACCATTGATAGGATACTGCAGGTCTCTACTTATCATGAATGTCTGAGCACAAATGCAAGGCAGTCAGTGTAGCTTTGGATAGTGGAGAGGGAAGAGTTATAATTTCTCCAGCAGTTTGCTGAAGAACATTGGTCATGTCCAATATATCTAGCAGTAGAATATGAATATCTATTACAAATTTGGGTTTCTTGTCTAATATATATACTAGACTCAAATTTGTTATAGATACTCATATTTAGCTTTTGATTCATGTCAGCAAGTTCCAGAAAAGGTTTCATAATTTTAACATTTTTGGTGAAATTAAGAACAAATGATTCATCTGACTTAAAAGCCCATTAAAATAAATTGGGTCTTACATGGTTCTTTATTGGGGTTTTTTTTTAAACCTGCCCAGAAACCTATGGAAATTTACTATATGAAAGGTAACATTAAAAGCCATTACATGCACTGTCCACCCCAGCCACCCCCAACTTAAATAGTTGACTGTGTATTGCATACTTGGTATTCTTCATTTCAGATGCAACATCTGATTTTCCCTAAAGTCCTGCTTTTTACCCAATTTTCCAGCTGGGTTGACTGAGGCAAAGGGAGGTCAAGCAACTTGCCAAGGTCAGGCAGTGAGCTAGTGCTTTACTAGGGATTAGAATTTAGGAACTGCCTAACTAATGGAACAAATAGCCTTCATGCACCAAATCCCACAGGGATGGGCAAGTCACAAAAAAAGAGAGGATTAATCAAAAAGGGACTTGTCTGCTTGGGTAAGCAAAAGATGCCCAATACAGAAGAAATACAAACACTTTCAAGTTGCTAGAGCATAATCCCGGCGACCATTTATGCTTGTGCACCAAATGTTTGGGTAGGATTTTAATGACTGATAAGTGGGTGGTTAATATTTGAAGGCCCTGAAGCAGAGAGAGACTATGCATCTATATTTCAAAAGAAAAAGAACAGAGCAAAATCTTCAGCGATACCACATTATTTAAAAGAAGCTCCGTTGCTGGCACTGCAAAGAAAGGCGTCTTATTTTCATGGGGGGTGCGGGCAGGCGCATGCTGATTGCAAAAGGTAAACAAATATTACAAGCCTGCCTGCCTTTCACCAGCAGCACATTTGAAACCAATGTCACCATTCTAGTTAAAGAACAAAAATGGAAACTGTCTGGTTTGATTTAAATCTGTCCCTAAGCAATTTCCATGAGTTAACGCAGCAGAAGTGCAAGTACAAGAACAAATAAACAAAGAAAAACCACATGGTTCCTAAACAACCAAACATTTCCAGTGGGACACTCACCCACTCCCCACATTTATACTAACATTAAAAGTTCATAATTGGGCATAAGCATATTAATCTCACCCCTAGTTTGGTGAAAGGGGCAGGAAATTACTTGCTTACCTGAGTTAAAATTTGCTTAGGATTCACATGGTTATTGCTCTTTTTCACATTGAAATGACAAAGAGCATTACAAGATGGCAGGAGGGCCTTCATGTCCTCTGGCTGTTCAAGAGTGTCTCCTTGCACTTTCTTATGATGACAGAATGATTCAGTTTCATTTTGCAGTTTTTGCTTGCATTAAATAGACAAGAGATATGGACAAACAGCCACAGGGAATTTTTAAAGAAGGCAAAATAGGTAAAAAAAATGTTATGGGTATACACAAGAAAAATGCACCTCAGAACTTTAACTTTGTGAGCTTTCCTACTTGCAGAAAAACAAACCTGTCATATATATCTCAGGGATAAGAAAGGTATTCAAAGGGGTCAACCTTGTTTTGGTGTTGTTTAAAGAAGAAAAAGGGGAAGGATGTAGGGGCAACTCCTCTGATCATCTTTCTTTGTCTAGAGAGGATTGAATGTTCCTTCTTTTGGATGGAGCAAGACAGAAAAGCAATTTGTTGCAGAGGAACAAATCTTGTGCCTCTCTAAGGCTGCATTTGCATTCTAGAAATAATAATAATAATAATAATAATAATAATAATAATTTTTATTTATATGCCGCCTTTCTTGTAGGATCAAGGCAGCTCGCAACATCAGATAAAATTAAACATACAGTTAAAATAAATCCTGTTAGTTCCCTCCACCCCAACCTTACAACAGAAAAAAAATTTATTAAACAATCAACAATTTAAACAAACATTTAAAATAAATTAATAATCAAACCAAAGGAGGGCAACTAAGATGGTAAAGAATTTGGAAACTGTGCTCTATGAGGAACGCTTTAGGGAATCGGGGATGTTTAGTCTGGAGAAGAGAAGGTTAAGAGGTGATATGAGAGCCCTGTTTAAATATCTGAAGGGATGTCACATTGAGGAGGGAGCAAGCTTGTTTTCTGCCAGAGAACAGGACTTGGAACAATGGATGCAAATTGCAGGAAAAGAGATTCCACCTCAACATTAGGAGGAACTTCCTAACAGTAAGGGCTGTTCAACAGTGGAACACACTCCCTAGGAGTGTGGTGGAGTCTCCTTCCTTGGAGGTCTTTCAGTAGAGGCTGGATGGTCAACTGTCAGAGATGTTTTGATTGGGAGTTCCTGCATGGCAGGCGGTTGGACTGGCTGGCCCTTGTGGTCTCTTCCAACTCTATGATTCTATGATTCTATTATTCTAAGTCAGTCAGAGGCAAGAGGATGGGGAATTTGGGTGTTCTTTGTGATGGTCTGTGTCCATGGAAAACCAGGTGGATCATTCAGGAAAGGCCTGTCAGAAGAGATCTGTCTTGACAGCCCCTTTGAAGCTATCAAGATTTGTGATGTTCCGGATCTCCTCCAACAGGCTATTTCATGAATAATCCAGTTTGACACCACTTTAACTGTCATGGTCCAGTGCTATGGAATTCTAGGATTTGTAGTGTGTTGTGGCACCAGAGCTCTCTGACAGAGAAAGCTGAACGTCTCAGAAAACTACAATTCCCAGAATTCCATAGCATTGAGCTATAGCAGTTAAAGCAGTGTCAAACTGGATTATTTCTGCAGTGTGGATACAGCTGACTATGAAGGAAAGTCCCAGGATCAACGAGGTAAGAATTATTGAAGTGCAATGAATTCACTGAAAATGAAAAGTCTACTGGCACTCTACCGATGTCTCTCTTCTCTGTAGTTCATATCGGTCAGAGGCATCCAATCTTATTTGTCAACATGGCAGTAGTGCTAAGGGGACGGAGGCAGGGAAAGTAGGCCCAGGGAATATAAAATGGATCCGCTTGAGCTTTCACTGCCTAAGAGGAACCAGCATGCTATAGCAGTTTGAGTGCTGGGTTGGGACTCTATGAGAGCAGGGTTCGAATCCCCAGTCAGCCATGTCTGTGGCATGGTAATTCTGATCATGGTAATTCTAGTTTAAGGAGAGATATCCCAGGTGCTGAATCTATTTTACGGATATTGTCCAGCAGAGTGACCAGATATCATAACAGCAAAAGTTGACAAGGCACTGTAAAATGTAGGATAATCAAGAAAAATGTAGGTCATTACAAAATAAAAGTGAAAAACGTTAATATAAATTTATTACATATGGTTTATTTACAACTATATTACATATACTGTATTCTGTTATGTACGTAGCCATATTTTTCTGATGAACTTATCTTCATTAAATGCCTTGTTGGCTTGCAATATACTTATAGAACTCTGAGTAAAACAAATGCTTAACATTGTGCTTTACTAGCAACAAACCCTTGAATCTACATTTAAATGATTCCTTTCATTTTTTTTCATTGTACTGAAATTGAGAAAAAAACATTGCATTGCATTGTCTCCACAAGAAGCCCATTGCTTAGCATGTTTACTGTCCTGCTCCTCTCTGAGAAATACATATGCCCTGAGCTCTGGAGGCAAGTCTTGTCTGCTGCTGTTCTTAGGAAAAAGATACAGTAATTTAGAAAGATCCAACCTATCCTTCTATTTGCAGGCTTCCAAGTAGATGCATTTCTCAAAGGGAAACAGCAAATGTGGTGTTACTCAATGGGTTTCCTAGACATGCTCAGAATGGAGGACATTTTAGAATTCCTCCTGGTCAGAAGGTTGAAATGTAGGACACATCCAGGAAAAGGAGGACATCTGGTCACCCTGTGTTCAGCTCCTTGGCTATTTCCATTGAAGTTCAGAGTAAAATCTGAGTGAATTCACTTCCCCATTGACATGAATGCCACCACCCATCACTAATTCAAATTTTTCTGTCAGCACATTCAATATGAGTAAGAACCCAGTGGTGCCAAGAAGACAATGCAACATAATTTCAGGTTCAGTACTCATACTTCATAGACTAGAAATAACTAATTTAATTTTTTAAAAATAATGCTGCTACAATTTTGTCTTAAAGATACTGATTCCCCAGTGACACTAAGAAACATGTCTTTAAGTGGAATTCCTTAAGGGAATTGAACTGCATTCCTCAAACTATGTACTTTGGAGTGATCCCATCAAAGTCAGTGGGACTACTTCAGATATAACTGGGTTGAGGACTGAAATGTAATTCCCTTTAGGATCAAAGTGCCAATCAGCCAGCCTGTAAGTAGCACTGTATTTGATGCGTAGGTTCTACAGTAATTGACACATGCAAATTTCTTAAGTAACTGATGGAGATGCTGACTAAAGGGTGAGTAGAATCCTTCCCAGGAGTATCTCAAAGGTTAAGCCCATAATAAGGTAAGATATTGAAAGAAATATT
This sequence comes from Urosaurus nigricauda, assembly GCA_034509955.1. Classification (NCBI taxonomy): domain Eukaryota; kingdom Metazoa; phylum Chordata; class Lepidosauria; order Squamata; family Phrynosomatidae; genus Urosaurus; species Urosaurus nigricauda. Next base: position 55,757,760 of record JAOEGL010000001.1, read on the forward strand.
AATGCCATTGTTTTTAGACATACTGGTGCACCATCTCCCTCCTGTTTCATATGGAAACATGTTAGTCAGTTACTTAGTACTATTATCTGCCTTGTAATGAGCCCAGCAGCTACAGTTATTTAATACAAAGGATAAAATTACCATGCTTTAATACATGTTTCCCCCTTGCATTTCTTCTTCACAGTAAGGCTGTTAGTGTTTCTTCCATCACAGGTTATCAATGCATAACAATACCTTTAAAACCATGGAACACATGGGGAGCTACGCAGCTTCATGGCAAATGTGGAATGCCACTTGCAGAGAGATGGTGATTCTTCTTCTTTCCATTATAACTTTTAGATGTAAGGAGAGAAGAAGGAGGGGAAGAGAGTGGCTTTCCTTCACTTTGCTCTCATATCCCTTGACAGATACTGGAATAGGAACAACATTAAGGGGCTTCATTCCAAGTCAGTTTTGTTGTGATGTTTCACAGATCCCACTTATTCCAAAACTTCTGAATTTAAGCAGCCATGTGTATTTCTCTTACTCTTTGGCTATCTTGCAGAGTCCCAGAGAAACAGACTGGTGCACAGGAACTCTTTTGGACTGTTATTGATATTATTAATTATTATAGTATTTATTTCTATCTTATGTTTTCCCCAGTTTGAAACTCCAAGACTAAAAGGAGACTTCCTAGCTCCTACAACTAATTTTTGTATTTGCAGTCCTTTCCTTCAGTGGGGACCCTTGGGACCCTTTCACACCTACACACCTACAGTACTATGATTCCATTTTAACTGCCATGACAAACCCTGTGGATTCCTAGGATCTGCAGTTTATGGGCGGGTATTTGAAATTCTCAGCCAGAAAGCTGTATTGTCTCATCAAACTACAAACGTTCCATACCATGTTGTCATAGCAGTTAAAGTAGAATCATAATGCTATAACTGTGCAGTGTGAAAAGTTCCCATGCATATGTTGAATGGGAAATTTTGGAATAAAACATGAAAACTACAAAAGAAACAGAAAGGAAAGGGAAAAAAGCATCCACATGTATGAAGTGTTCAATTCTAAGGGGACTGTACAAGTAAAATGGAAAGAAAATACTTTATGCTTAATTCAGAGCTAGATGTGGTTCAAAATTTGGTATACATCTGAAAGAGTCAGTGTGGTATAGTGATGTGAGTGATGGACTAAGATTCTGGGAGACCTAGTTTTCTGGGCTGATATCTCTACTTGGCCATGTAAGCCCACTGTGTGAGGTTGAGAAGATCCCATGATAAGATAGCCTTAAGGTTACCATAGGTTGGAAACAACCTGAAGGCAGGCAGAAGAAGCTTTCCCCCTCTTAAGGCAAACCAATCTGCTTTGCACCTCCAAATTAATATGTTAATGAAAAAGTGTTTATGTTTGAGATTTTGTACTTCTCCCAAATTTGAAATACAGATTTCAATGTACTGAAATATATATTTTATTTTAAATTGCAGAGTTTGGGAAAGATCCAAACTTTTTGGATTACAAATCCCAGCATGATCAGTGAAAATGATGGCTGCGATAATTGAAGCAATACATGTGAAAGGTATTTAAGAGTCTTAGTAGACCTCAAGCTGAACATGAGTTAACAGTGTGATGCAGCCGCTAAAAAAGCCAAAGTGATTCTAGCCTGCATCAATAGATTGAGTGAAGTGGTAGTACCACTCTATTCTGCTTTGGCCAGACCTCATTTGCAATACTATGTCTAGTTCTGGGGACAACAGTTCAAGAAGGATATTGATAAGCTGGAAAGTGTCCAGAGAAGGGCGACCAAAGAGGTGAACATTCTGGTAACCATGCCCCTTCAGGAATGATTTAGGGATCTGGGTATCTTTAGTATGGGGAAGAGAAGATTAGGATGTGACATTTTAGCCATGTTTTAATATCTGAACGAGTGCCATATTGAGGATGGAACAAGCTTATTTTCTACTGCTCCAGAAACTAGGACACAGAGTAATGGATGCAAACTAGGGGAAAAGAGATTCCATCTCAACGTTAGGAAGAAACTCCTGATGCCCTGTTTCCCCGCAAATAAGACATCCCCTGAAAATAAGAACTAGTGCATCTTTGGGAGCAAAAATTAACATAAGGCACTGTCTTATTTTTGGAGAAACACGGTAGTAAGAGTTGTTCAACAGTGGAACACACTCCCTCGGAGTGTGGTGGATTCTCCTTCTTTGGAGGATTTGAAACAGAGATTGGATGGCCATCTGCTGGGAGGGCTTAGATTGTATATTCCTGCCTGGCAGAAGGTTGGACTGGATTGCTCTTGTGGTCTCTTCCAGCTCTATGCTTCTAGGATTCTATGAATTTGTAGCCTTAAAAAACTTGCATCAAAAATGATACTGGTCCTTTCCTTTTTAAAAAATAAATGCAGATTAATGTAGGTACAGGTTAAGGTGCAGTGATAAATAAACAATGTGACAATCACATGGCCCACAAAAAGACTGGGCCTCCAAAACACGTCCTTATTAGAAAAGAGCAGTTTGTAAGTACATGATGTCTAGCTTAGAATTGCCACACCAGGATCACTGAAGTATCAGATTCCTCAACACTGCCATCTATGGCAAATGGTTAACTATAAACAGCATGATAAGGTGCAGAATATGTGGGCTTCCCTGTATTTCCTAGAGTTGACACCATTCTTGAAAACATTTTTAATGTTTCCAACATGCAACAGTTAGTTGATATGAAACTTCATTGGGCTCTATGTAGTTTATTTCTCCACCCCATGGCTTTTCTTTCCCTCCCTCATCAATTTCAAGATCTGCAACTGTAAATTAAACCTCTTATTCACTCTGACAGGCAGGCAGGATACCACAGATATAGTAATCTGCCAGTCTGGAATCTGGTATATATTGGGAGTCATGAAATAGATCTCAGCAGGTTGAGCACTGTGCACCCACCCATTTTACAATATGGTGATTACAGCAGGTAGGTGGTTCAGATAACCATGCATTTCAGATATGCAGGAGCTCAGTGTAATGTGTAGTATGATTTACTCAGGTTTGTCAAGATGCATGCTGTAATAGCATGGTTGGTGTAGTGTCCCACTGTCTTGTCTTTTATGTTCTTTGATCTTCAGACCTCTATGAACACAAATATTTTAGCACAATTGTCCTGGAGGGGATAGTTTAAAATAAATACATAGAACCTCAATACATAATGTCTTTGTCCATGTTCTTCCAAATTTAACATTGCTGCAGGGTCTAAAAATCATGCTATCCTGTGTGACTGCTCTTCCCTTGGTTTAAAGACATTTGGATTGCTTACTCAGTAGGAGGCTTAAACATGCTCAAAGGCACTGTGTCCTCTACTGTTACCTCACAGTTTCCTTGGTAGAGTCTAGCACTAAGAACATGAGGTCTAGAACATGGTTTAAAATAATTCTGGATGGAATTCACAAATGCAGCTATGAATGCATAACCTTGGGTGCATCCACACTGCAGAAATAAAGCAGTTTGACACCATTTTAACTGACACGATTGTATTTTACAGAAACTTGGGATCTCTAGTTTGGTGAAACCAGAGTGACAGACCAGGTTGAATGCCTCAAAAAATCACAAACCCCAGGATTCTATAAGATAGAATGATAGCAATCAAAGCGCTTTAATTCTGCAATATGGATGCATCCCTAGAGTTACAAATCATGACTGGTTTATATCTATGATCCCTACATGTTCCATAGCATAGGGAATATGTAGGGATAATCAAAGTTCCCCAATCCTGTGTGGAGTCGAAGGCTTTCATGGCCGGCATCCATACTTTTTTGTGGAGATTTTGGGCTATGTGGCCATGTTCTAGAAGAGTTCCTTTCTGACGTTTCGCCAGCATCTGTGGCTGGCATCTTCAGAGAATGATAGCCTGGAAAAGGATTGGAGATATCTATCTGTCTATCTATCTATCTATCTATCTATCTATCTATCTAATCTATCTATCTCCTGTGTGACCCTGGGAAGGAAGGCGTAATTTGCAAATGTATTGTTCTGTTGTTAATGGCAGTCCTCAGGGTGGAAGGATATGCAAATAAGGATTAATGTCTGTTAACTGGTGCTCATTGTCTGCTGGGAATCCCCTGGCCTTAGGCTGTTTCTCATTTGCTGAATGCTGCTGCTTTTTGCCCTGGATTGGGGCAACTGCACACCACAGCCTCCAGAGGGAGCAAAAAGAAGCCACAAAAAATGGCTTCTTCTTGCTTCCTGTAAGGGGCATCATCAGCGCAGCGGTGCAGCATGATGACACCTTTTCCGGGCTGTGCTGTTTGGGTGCTGCATGCGAAGTGCATCATCATGGTGTGCACTGTGTAGACCGGTCCATGCCACAATGATGCCCTGCCAGTGGTGGTAGAGTTTCAAGCATGTGGACACTCAGCCCTCAGCCCACCCACAGGCTGGCCCTTTTTGCCGGTCTGTACAGGGCCTTAGTAAAGCTTTTATTATTTACTACATACCAAATAATAAAAATACTTAAGAACAAAAACATGTGGCTTTCATCAAATGGATCAGAGCACGCATAGCTTCTATAAATTCCTAAATGCTATAAATCAGCTGTTTGTTTAGAAGATGATGGAAATGGGTGGATGAATTTACCCTGATAAGGAAATTGCTATTTATTTATTTATTTATTTCCCTGTCTTTGTTGCATGAAAGACAAAAGGCAATAGATCAAAACAGAAAACAGCTAAATATAAATCATAATATTGAAGAACAATAAAACAATATTGAAGAACAATAAAAATATTAATTTAAAATTCCATAGTTTTAAAGCATTGAAAAAAATGTAGAAAAGTACAGAAGGCCGCATTAAAACTCTCCTCTGTAGAAACTAGTTAATGGTTAAAAATCTGTCAAGACAAAAAAGGTCTTTGGCCTGATACAGACGGGCACGAAAAGGTGCTGTGGCGACGTCTTTAGGGTTTGGGAGTGCACATCATTTACACGCTCCTGAACCCTAACATGTAATGGCACCGGTGCCATTACGTAACACCATTTACATGGCGTACGTAATGGCGCTGCCACAACTGGGCTCTGTCCTGGGCCCCCTTTTGTTCTCTCTATACGCACTGTCCCTTGGTAAACTCATCAGTTCTTTTGTTTTCTCCTATCATCTGTATGCCAATGACACTCAGTTGTATCTTTCCACCCCTGACCTTTCACCAGGGCTTGAACAGCAAGTCTCATCTTGTCTGGCTGCCATCTCTCAGTGGATGCGACATCGGCGCTTGAAACTCAACATGTTTAAGACAGAGCTTCTCATCTTCCCACCTAAGCCCACCCTTCAACACTCCTTTTCTGTTTCTGTTGATGGCACTTCTATTCAACTGGTTCAGCAAGCCTGCAGTCTTGGTTTCATTTTTGATTCCTCTCTGGCATTTATTCCCCAGATTCAGGCCACCGCCAAGATCTGTAGATTCTCTCTTTACAACATTGCTAAAATCCGTCCATTCCTCTCAGCCTCCACTGCCAAGACTCTGGTCCATGCCCTAGTGGTTTCACGACTAGATTATTGTAACCTTCTTCTGACAGGGCTTCCTCTCTCTCACCTCCATCCTCTAATCTCTGTCCAGAACACAGCTGCATGCATTATCACATCCACTTGATGTTTTGACCATGTTTTGCCTCTTTTATCCTCCCTTCATTGGCCCCCCTTCCCCTTCCGCATCCAGTACAAGCTTTTGTTGTTGACTTTCAAAGCCCTCCACGGACTGGCCCCTCCTTACTTGTCTGAACTTCTTTCTCCTCACATTCCTTATTGTACCCTCCGTTCTAGTAGTCAAGCTCTCCTGTTCCAGCCGAGAATTTCCACTGCCCTGTCCCGGATTCCTCCCTTCTCACTTGCTGCCCCTCACTCCTGGAACCTTCTTCCCCCACACGCGTGCTTCATCATTTTTCTAATCAGTTTCAAAACAGAGTTAAAGACTATATTGTTTAGGAAAACGTTCCCAGAATTGTGCCGTCTGCCGCAGGAAGCCTCCTTCTAACCATGTATTAAGAACCCTAGCCCTCCCTGAAGTCATCTGCCTTAGTCCAGGCCCCAGAGGGAGAGAACCACTGGACCTCATCCCCTTTCCCACCACCTTTCCCTACTCTTTTTGGGTTGTCTCTCTTAGATTGTAAGCCTTAGGGCAGGGAACCGTCTAATTTATAAGACTGTATGTATAGCACTGTGTAAATTTACAATGCTATATAAATAAAGATTAATAATAATTAATAATAACTGTGCAGCTTCCGGACAGAGATGCACCTTTCCCCCTTGTTGTGGCACCTTTTCCCCTTGTTGTGCTGCAACTGTGCAACAAAAAAGGAGCGCTGTTTATCCGCTCCTTTTTTGTGGCACAACTGCACCACAGCATCTAGCTGCTGCAGCGCAGTTGCACCACAAAAAAAAGGTGGTTACAGACTGCCCTTTCTGGGAGATCTGTAAAGCCCCTTTGTTTGCCTGGGGGAGGAGAGCAGTGAGGCACCCTGTTGGTAAGTCTAATGGATTCAATAGATCCCCTCTAGTCTGGACTGAAAGAGGATTTGGGTCTGTAAGAGACAGCATTGCATAGTGGTTTCAGTGTTAGTCTATAACTTTGGAGACCATGGTGTGATTCCCAGCTCAGCCCCATTGAGTGACCTTGGGCAAATATCACCCTCAGGGGAAGGCAATGGCAAACCTTCTCTGAACAAATCCCCCCCCCCCAAAAAAAAACCAAGATAGGGATGGCTTAGGGTCATCATAAATCAGAAATGATTTGAAGGCACACAACACACACACACATACTTTAGTGAAGAGTTAGACAACCTCAAATTATTCAACTAGCAAGTTGAATTTGGACCTTCTACTTGAGCCTGCTACTTGTACTTGTTTTGCAAATAAAATGAGAATGCAAAATATTTATTTGGAATGTGTGTTGGGTGGGGGGGAAGCATGGAACAATCTAAACCAGTTGTTTTTTGTGGAGCTTTTGGGCTATGTGGCCATGTTCTAGAAGACTTCCTTTCTGACATTTCACCAGTGAAACATCAGAAAGGAACTCTTCTAGAACAGAGCCACATAGCCCGGAAGCTCCACAAAAAACAATGGATGCTGGCCATGAAAACCTTTGACTCCACATTGGAAATCTAAACCAGCTCCTAGGTTCTGAAAAGTTTTGTGTGACACTGTGGCATTGTGACTCTCATTCAGGACCAGGACCCTATGGTGATTCCTTCCTTAACTCATCCACCACTGCCACCAGTATGTTATGAGGCACACCCTGCCTCACTACTTTTCTCAGTTTCCAGCACAATGAGTCCTTTAAATCCCCCCACTTGGGACCATTATGTGATGGCTTGGCAACTACCTCACCACTTGTCACCAATCTCTAAAGTCTCCTAAATAATAAAAAAGTCTTGTTCCTTTGGTAGCATTTTACTTATGTTTGGCAGTGTGGATGATGTTATCTTTAAGCACACTTCACACAACTACTCGTTGAAACCAAGGAATTAATTTTATTTGCAAACAAATTTGAATACAACATTTTTTTTGTAGGATGTTATTCAAGCTTGATATGGTGTATAACTTGTTTCAGTAGTTACAAAGGTTAACTGTTTCTTTCACTTGACTTTACCTTAGTATCCATGGGGAATCCAGTTTGGATCCCCTTGTGGATATCAAAATCTGTGGATGTTCAAGTCCCATTGTCTTCAATTGTGGCCTGTCTGTTCGGGCCCTTAGTTCTTGCAGAACCTTTATCTAGTCTCTGTATCTCTTAACCCTTCTGGTTATCTGTTACACCAATGACCACTCTGACTGAACTTTCTCAGTTTCCTAAAATTTTATTTCATCTGTTCTCAAGATGACTTTGATGATTACCACCACCTCCTAGAAATTTATATACCTCACAAGATATTAACACATACATTTTAACTCTGGACTCTCCTAATCCCTAACTTGAGTAACTAACCCCCTTCTACAAGGGGGTATCCAAAATTTTTAATGATCACCTTTTTAAAAAATTGATAGAAAGTTTGTTTTGATTTGTAGTTACTGTGTTTCCCCCAAAATAAGACAATGTCTTATATTAATTTTTGCTTACAAAAATGCACTGGGTCTTATTTTAGGGGAAGTCTTATTTTTCCATGAAGAAGAATTCATATTTATTGTTGAACAACAACAACAAAAAACAAAAAAAACCCCAAAAAACATTTATTATATACTACACACACACACACACAAACTTTGCTAGGACTTACTTCCAGGGGAAGTAATTCAGCAAAACCTCTACTAGGTCTTATTTTATGGGGATGTCTTATTTTAGGGGAAACAGGGTAACTTATCTCTATGTAGTCTATCTAGATTTATACTTTTTTCCCAGTGTATCTTGACCCTCCAAATACCTGATATTGTAGATGTCTGCAGATTGTGCCTTATGAGGGGGTAATGTAAAGTAATAATTATCACCTGGAAGTTATTATGGCATATTGATGAAATTTTGTCAGTGTCATCATTGGTCTGGAAGTGCACGTTGCTGAGAAAACCAGCTCATTGCGTCCTTTATTTTTGTGACTGGCTCTGCCAGAAGTTACTAAAGTGTAAAATCTTCATCAGGCTCAATCTGCAGGCTTCTACAATATCAGGTATTCGGAGGGTCAAGATATGCTGGGAAAAATGTGTAAATCTAGATAGTGACTACATAGTGATACATTAACAACTACCAATCAAAACAAACTTTCTGTCAATTTTCAAAAAAGGTGATCATTAAAACTTTTGGATACCCCGTCGTAACTGCACCTCTCAGCAGTCTCCCTCAGCCTCCCTGGCTGCTATCCCTTTAGGGTACAATGACACACTCTCCTAACACACAGCTCTGCCTCTCTGTTTATACTCGATCCTGGGAGCCACCCCCCACCTTTTCTAGCTTCACTCCCACTGGCTTTCAACATTGTAAATTGCCTGTGTTCTCCATAGTTTGGAATCTATATCAATAACTCAAATAATTGGCCTAAAATGACCAAAATAATGTCAGTGCCATCAACTCTCGGCAAACAGTCCCTAGTAATATTCTCAGCATTTTTTTTTTGGGGGGGGGGGGGTAACTGAAATGTTTCTTTTATATAGATTTGTATACTTTCCTCTAAGAACTTAGTGTGCTTTGTCTTGCCACCTTTTATTTTTGTGCGTGTACTGGCTATAATTTTGGTATTTTCATGTCACCTTTTTCCTTTCACCTTTGGCTGCCAAGGAAAATTAGTACTTAGGGAGTACATACCTATGTTCCTTCACAGTGGTGTTTAATGGATAGCAAAGGGCAATGGCTTGAAAAAGGCTCAGTTCAAAATTGCAGTTGACAAAAATCTAAAGCTCCACGTACATGCATAAACAGAAGAAAGAAATTTGTTGGTTCCAGTGTCTTGTAGAACACAGAAACTGTGAGGTAAGGATTCCTCCAATCTGATGCCTTGATATAATCCCTGTCAGATGACAGAATAAGTTGTGTCTTCCTGAATATCGAGAACTGAATTTGCACAAGAAGACTCTGTGTATCTCCAGAGCATTCCTAAATATTTATAGCCATCACAGTGTTCTTGTTTATGGCCTGTGGTTTCCTCAGTTCTCTGTAATTTCCATACTGAGGGCCTACTCTCAGGTCTGCATATATTTACATGTTTTATGTGTAAGCTTTTAAGCATCAAATTATACAAAATGGAGGTGAGACCTCTGCCAGTTGAATCTTTCTCTTGTTGTTTCCATTGTGGCGGGTTTCAGCAAGATAAATAAATAAATAAATAAATAAGGATGAAAATTGGTATGAAATAAGTGACAGCTCATGTTCCACAGGTTCATGTTTTATGACATTACTGGCCCATAGCCACTTTAGCTATTTCATTGTCTGAAGGATGTCCTTGATTTGCTCTCATTGCCAATGTGATGACAAGTGTGTGCCGTCTGTGCACACATTGCTGTCAGATGAGTAGCTCTTGCTCTTTTGGCATGTTCCAGGTACTAAATATATAGAAGGAGTCAAAGCTGCTCTTAGCTTTGCTTGTGCAGGATTGCACCTCCATTTGTGTTTCTCTTCTATTGACTTATTCCTTAGAATTTAAATTTTGTAAAATTAAGTTCCCCCAAAATTATTTTAAGTTCTGCAAAACCATTTTCCAGTCTGAAGAAAATAATTGAAAAGCAAATGCATAGATAGAAATGCAGAAAACCTGATGGTGACTCTGCCAAAATGTTGAGCAAAATGAATGAAGATAATTTACAGAGTAATCCTAGGCATGGTTTTTCCAAAGTAACTTTCTCAGGCTGCATCTGCACTGCAGAAATAATCCAGTCTGACACAATTTTAATTGTTGACTCAGTACTATAGAATTCTGTGATTTGTTTTTGTTGTACTACCAGAGCTCTCTGACAGAGATGGCTAAATGTTTCACAAAACTCCAGTTCCCAGAATTCTATAGCATTGAGCCATGACAGTTAAAGTGGTGTCAAACTGAATTATTTCTGCAGTGCAAATGCAGCCTAAGTTCCATAGGGCTTATGTCCATGTAACCAGCCATGAGACTGACCAAAATATTCTTTTAGACAAAAACAGGAATGGGGAAACTTTGGCCTTCCAGTTGGCTTGGCCGGCAATTCCCATTAGCCCTAACTACACAATTTGAAAAAGTGATTTTCACTGCATTCTGCAATTTATCACCGGAAACGTGCTTGTGCCAAATAAAACAAACATAAGAACAAATACAGAGAACATGAACAAAGGTTTAGAAGGAAGCTTGTGAGACATAAAAATCACTTTAAGACCAAAGTAACCCTCTTTGTAACACTGTAAGAGAATACTGATCAAAATGTGATAAAGAAAATGTTATTTATTTATTTGGTTCCAAGGGTTGTATATGCTGTTCAACCTTGTGATAGGTTCGTCTTAGGTTTTCCATAAGTCAGAAACAACTTCAAGACACACAACAACAACTAATATAATTATAGTTTTCTGTGGGGCTTTCGGGCTATGTGGCCATGTTCTAGAAGAGTTCCTTTCTGACATTTCACCAGCATCTGTGGCTGGCATCTTCAGAGAAATATAATTGTTATTAGCCCCAACTAAAGTAGATTTATTGAGTCAACTGACTTATGTAAGTGTTGACTTACCAAGTTCTCATTGATTCAGTAGACCTATCTTATTTAGGACTAACAATTGGATTTAGGCCAGAGTCTTTGCATGTCACTGAAGGAATCAAAGTGTCAACACTGGATGAGCCTCTCTGGAGAGCGTATTTCACAACTAGGGTGTCAAAACTGAGAAGTCCCTATGAGTTAGTCAACAGCAAAAATTCATTAGGTAGAGGCACCCAGAAAAATAATCTCCAAGGAATATTTAAAATTTATGGATGTTGGACTCCCCCCTTCCTACAGAACAGGTTGAACACTACACAGCTTAGCATGTGAGGCTGCCCTTTAGTTTCATCTTGTTTGAATCAAATTTCACTGAACTGACAGGTTTCAATAATTCCTCAGTCTATTACTATGCTCTGAACATTGGGGTACTGGGAGATTCTGAAAGTAATAATGAAATTTAATAAATTTAATAAAATTTTAATTTAATTAAAATTAATTTAATTTATATTTAATAAAATTAACAAAATGATAAAATTTTATTTTATTCCCTGGACTTTAAGACTCTCACAGTACCCACATTGCCAGAAAGAGGAGGGGCCTCCCTGCATGCATACTCCTCCATACCATTTGAAATGAGGACAGCAACCACAACATCTTGACAAAATGCAGGCCTATTACTATTATTATTATTATTATTATTATTATTATTATTATTATTAAGCTTTGTGTATATAACACTGTAAATTTACACAGCACTATACATACAATCAATTAAAATAGACAGTTCCCTACCCTCAGGCTTATGACTAACACTGCTATATTTTTTTCTCCTGTATGATTTTTAACACCTTTGCCTGATAGCAAAGTGAAGCTTCAAAAGCTTGCAGCATGTATGTTGTGCTTTTTGGTTGATTCAAGAAAGGTATCATTGTTTTGTAGATTTTGGATGTTATTATCCTTTGCTATACCAACCAGTCACCTTTTTCTTCCAGAATTTCTGGAATAATCTTTCCTGCTGCTTCCTTTGTCCTCCCATTACCCCTCACCCAGTGCTACTCCTCTGCTTAACTTGCCCAGAATATCCTAATAATTAAAGGTCACCACCACTATACTGAGCATGCTATGCAGCTGCTCCTAAATCATAATTAATAAAATTAATTGTCACAGCAAACAGTCTACAGCAATGAAAATACATTATAACTATATCCTGTTCTCTGACTCTAAAAAACAAAACAAAAACAGAAACAGGTTGTTTTAAAAAATGTACTCATAGTGGGCATGAATGTGACTGGGGGATATGCAAAGCAGGAGGCTGGGCTCACTCCAGGAGGCTGGCACTTTTCCTTGAAAAGCTTCCTCCCTGCTCTTTCACATACTACAGTGAGCCATACGCACACAGAGACACGTACAGACACACACAGAGTGTTAATGCAGTATTTCCCTTGCTTGCCTTTTGTATGTGCTTTAGGACCTGGCAAAGCACCACGAAATTTTATTGACTTGCTTTCGTCATTTATGATCTGAAGATGGTCACTGCCAAGATTTCGCCTTTGATCCCACAAACTCTTCAGCCAGCAGATTTCAAACTCTAGGAATCAGTGCTATTCCTTTTACAACTGACTCCTTTCCTCTGGATGTCATCTGAGCCACAGATTCTAATGATATATTAAGTGAAAACCATATGACTTCTTTTTAAGGGAGGGTTTTTTTTTTTTTAAAAGAGCATGAGTGTATTCTTTGAAAGGTACATAATGTTTTTAAAAATCCATGGGAAAATAGTTTTTATCTTTCTGTGTCTTGAGGAAAAAAAATCTACCTCAAGAAATTTCTTTAACAAAGAGAACATTATTTCAGACTCTAACATTTCTGTCTGCCTATTATCATTAGTCATAAGCTAAGCCCTGCACTAAATGTCTAGTGAGCACAGATAATGTTCATTTTGTCTGGAAGACAGGTTGCCGCCTGTCAAGGAGAGATGGAATAAATGACAGGTTTGGACTCTGTGCCTTGCAGGCATATTAGGCTAAGAAATCGCCAACATGATGAAAAATTATTTTGTCAAAAATTTGTAGGTCACCCATCATTGTCTAATGTATTCCGTGATTAATTGCTAGCATAGATCAGCATTATGTCTTTCCAGTGAATCGCTTAATTGTTGCCTGCTTCATGCTCCTAATATAATGATGAGGCATCTGCTCCTTTCACATGTGCTTTCAAATGCCAGCTTTTGCATCCAGGTTATAAAGATGCTAATGTTAAACTTAAAGGACTTCTTGAAATTAGAACTTCCAGAAAACCATCTCTTTTTGTGGGTGCTGCTACTTTTCCCTCCTCCTCCTCCTCCTCTACTTCTTTTTCTTCCCTCTCACTCTTTCTTTTTATGGCTGTGCACACGGTAGGCTGAATGTTAGTGTTAATGTATGTAGATTTTATTTCTGATGAGTGATTATTTGACTGCTCATTTTACGAAGATTTATGGTGTGCTTTCTATCTCCTGACTGCAGCGCTACTCTTATCTTTAATAAAAGAGATGAGGACATTAATCAGCCTTTGTCAGGAGTCCTGACTAAGACATTAAATGTACTGTATGGGATAGGTAAACACGCTCCAGATCCTTCCCTACTCCAGTAGATCAGGCAAAAAAACACTCATTATATTTATCATAATTTCACATCTGCTGTTTTTGAAGCAATGTACCATGAGGCCATAAACTGTATTACAACTGTGCATAAATTCAACTGATTTGTGACTGGAGCAACTAATTCCTAAAGTACATTTTAGAAAAACAAGCAGTGAGCCCTGAAATTGCAATTCCATAAAGGCACTAAATTACTGACTGAGGAATCAAGAATTTGCTTGATGTGATTCTGCAGTGACCATTTTATAAAAAGTGACAGTGTGCCTGTGATTGAGTCAATAAAATAAGGATGAATGAGCCATACACTCAAACAAGATTAAAGAGGAAGACAATGACAGAGGACAGACGCATGGGATATAAATAGAGGAAAGTGTAATGTTTTTCCCAAAATAGCTTTGGGATGTGACTCTTAATAATGTGCACATTAATTTGTCACAAATCTTTTAAACTGTGTGTGTATCTGTGTGTGTGCATATGTGTGTATGTGTAGCATCTAATACAAGCACCTTACTTTTAGTTCAAAACAGGTGGAATGATAAGGGATGAGACTATGTGTAATTTATGAGAAAAAAACTGAAGTAAACCATTTAAATATGACACACTGAATTAAACTGCCTGGATCTCTGCATTTGAAAATCAGGATTAGCCTAGACAATTGCCTTACTTTGCAACTGGATTAAATGGGAGGAAGCACTGGTCAAATGGCTTGCAATAAATAGGGAATATTAGTCTTCACTTAAAATGGAGGAGACAGGAGTTGCACAGTAGAAATTGGATTTTGTATCTTCCCATCAATGTTATGATTGTCATTTCAAACTTAAATACACTTACTTGGAAGGAAGTCACCACTGATTTAAATGGGACTGCCTTCCAAATAATGGTCCAGACCTAAACATATTTATTGGAATAAAGTCTTATTGATGATAAGGTAATGAGAACAATATAAACCAAACATCCATGTACACCAAGCTGAACAAAGAAACATAAGCAGGGAAAAAACCCTGCCCTTTCCAGATTACAATCTGAATTTTAATGGTGTGGAAGACAACAAAGGGAAGCGAGAGACAAGTGATGAGAACAAACAACAGAGAGAAGGAAGGGATAGGCAAGGCAATGGAATTAGTGGCCCTGTAGGAACAAATAAGTCATACACTTCTTTGTGCATTAAATACCTGCATGCATATAATCCTGTGCACCCTTACCTGGGAGGAGGCTACATTGAACTCATTTAATCTCACCTGTGAGTCAATATGCACTGAATTGTGCTATAACCTAGGAAATATGTTTCAGAGCCTGTTTTTTTTTTAAAAGTATTATAGAGTACCCTTGGTTAGATGTTAGAAGGAGGTAAAATAAACATGCAAAGAAAAGGAGTGCTCCATCTGTGCCACTCTGACATCATATCCCCCATCCTCCTCACATAAAGAGTGACTGTGGGAAAAGGAGAATCTCCACTGTCCACCCAGATTCTCCATAAAACCGATACCTAGAAATCACTGTTCTGATCCTACAGAGAGCCTTGTCATATAAAGGATGCTTTAGAAGAGGTGGAGCACTCTTCCTCTTTGTGTGTTTTATTTTAGCGACATGCATAACACATGGAAAAGCCTGTTGTGTGGCCCTAATGCCTGTTTCAAGTCTGCAACTTAGTGACATGGGACAGCTCAAAAAAAAAAAAAAAAGATATACAAGTGCCTTATGTACACCACAAAATGAGTGCAGGCTTCCTTAATTATTTCATGGTGGAGAAGAAAGCACATATAGAAGGGAATTAATGTGCAACATTGCTTGCCTTGTTTTACATGGTGGCAGTGTCTTAAGGACAGAAGAGCTACATCTGCGCATTAGAGTTTTCTGCTGCATGGAACTGCTAGATTACAATGACAATTCAGAAAGGAAAAATAATGACTTCCTGTATGTTAGGTATTTTATCCCTAGGCTGTACTTCGATCACTTTCTCATCGATAATTTTAAAAGAGAGTGATTTAAAAAGAGGATGTGGTGATTAGATGACTCCCTCCCAACACCTTCAGTAATGGCACATGGAGTGTCTAATAATGATTAGGCAAACTCTAGAGGTGGAAAGATTTTGTATTACTGTTATTGTGCATCTGAGTGGAGACAAGGACTATGCCGGATTCTCCCAGGGGCTGGAAAACTTATATTTTGGACTACTCAGAATTTGTCCTATAGGCTTTGGATTCTGAGAACTGAGGTCCAAAATGCTTTCCCACTTTTAAATACTCCATGGTTTTTAATACATAGTCTGTACAGAGTAGGAAGAGGGTTCACCATTCTTCCCTCCATCCCTCTCATTACAAGAAAGGCTTGTCAGAGAAGAAGCTGAAAGACATGGCATATAATCAACTTACCTTCATTCCTGTCCTTTCCCCTTGTCTTAGGTAACTCACACTGCTTCAGCCTAAGAAGAAGGCAACAACAAACCTTTTCTGAATAAATCATGCCAAGAAAACCCCACTTTCTAAGATGAGCCACAATGGCCCGATACAGATGAGCAAAAAGGGGCAAAAGGGAGCAAAAAGTTGGCAGTGATAGTAGGGTTCCGGACCACACAGCAACTACATGGTCTGGAACCCTAGTATGTAATGGCGACGTTCTCAAGGCGGCATCCCGTCCACACGGGCCACCATGATGATGTCATGCACAGGAAGTGGCATCATAAAGGCGGCACTTCCTGGTTGCAGAGCCGTGAAAAAGGAGCCGCTCTAGGCAGCTCCTTTTTGGTGCATCATTCCTGTGGCAACAACATTGCCATGGGAACAAAGCTGAGGGAGAAAGGGCCTGAGTGGCCCCTTTCTCCTCTGGCTCTGGCTGCCAGGCTGTCTGGGGGCATGAAGCCCCAAGGATACCACTTTCTGGGCTACAGGGAAGTGGCATTTTGCCGCTTCTCTGTGGTCCCCAGAAACAGCAGATTGGGGCTGCCAGGCTGCCAGTGAGGCTGCCCTGGCCCCTATCCTCCGGGAAATGGGTGGGTGCAGGTCACCCCTGAAGGGCCATCTGTACCGGCCCAATGGCATCTTATGATATTAAATGTTATACAAACATTTCAAGGAAAGAAAGGCATTACTACATGGAAGAGGTAATACAGATACAGAGAAACTTGAGGCCTCATATTTAGTGCTGCCTTCAAGATAATTTGGCTTTTCTCGCATGCTCTCACCATGAGCTGAACCTTTACAGCAAATTATCTTCTATATCCATTAGGGTTCTTGGCAGTTTACAATCCTAGAAAGGCCTTCTTGTAACAGACATTATCTAGCAAATATGAGGGGCTGGAAGAAGTTGTACAACCTTGGTGTGGGGCTGGGCATGCTTTCTGAAATACTGCTGCATTCATGGTTCTTCAGGGCATACGTCTGTTCTGTCTGTCTGTCTGTCTTTTTGATTATCTTAACTCCAGAATGAATCCAGATTATTTATAAGTTATGACAATACTACATAAGCACTTCCACAGCTCCAAAGCATCACCAATGTTTTGAACTCGACTCAGCAGCAAACAGGCAACAAGGCAACTAAGCCAAAATGGATGTCAGCCATTCCAGATGACCATTGGTTCATGATCAGCTGAAACCTCTGCACCTGTTTCAAGACCTGCAGCAACAACTGTATATTGCTGCAACAAGAACTGGCACCAAGGGATTTTCAGCAATGGTGAGAAATATATTGGGACAATCAGTACTTTAGAAATACTTGGGCATTCCCACTGCAAGCTGGAAGCGAAGTTACTTCTAGTGTCAGCACACAAGAGATATGTTTGGAGAATTCATTATGTCAAACACAGAGACACAAAATCTGTCTCTTTTGCACACAGTCTTTGTTCTATCCATATATATATATATATATATATATATATTATGAAGAGGAAGAAAACCCATAGTCAATTTAAAGTATGGCAGTAAAGACTAATATTTCTCCCTTTAAACATACTGCATCATTAGAGTTACAAATCTGCAGAGATTATGGTCTGTGTACTTCTCTTTGTCCTCCAGGAAAGACAAAAATAGTTTAAATCCACAGAGAATTCCATTTTTCCAGGTCTTACTATCAATCTGTGCATCACTGTGCATTTTTCTCCCTGACCTTATTACTTTATTGAAATTAAGCTTGAAACAATCTGATGTCAGGAACTATAGTATATCTCCTTTTATTGCCTACCTTGCTGATGCCTTCCATATTGCTAATGCTGCATCTCATTTTAGATAGGTTTGGCTAGATATATATTCTCTAGTTTATGGAGAATTTGATGTATTGCATTCTGTACTGTGGGACTTTGGACCAGTCTCTCCCCCACCCCCACCCCGCTTGATGCATTTTGTTGAAAAGCGGTGAATCCGCAGACACCAGACCAGTAGTCATTATTCTCCCTTTGATAACAGCAAGAAAACTTGCATATCCACTAGAGATGCATAATTGCTGTAAGACTGATGTTGTTCTCTGTTTGCTTTTTCTTATTAATACACCTAATCCTATACATATTTGCTTAGAAATATGTCCCATTGATCTCAATGACATTCAATAGCACTTTCAGAAGGCTTTTGGGAATTTACAAGAAAGGGATTATTATGGAATATTCACAGGGACAAAACTTGCTGAAGGCATTTTGCTTCCCAAGGCAAAGAAGAAGATGGTGTTTCCTTCCTAGTTCATTCAGAGAAAAACTGTTGTTGTTACCCCAAAGGTGGGGGGACTTGGGGTGCCTACCAAGTGTATCAGTGTCACCTTAAATGTTGGGGGAACTGCTTAGCTCAAAGGAGGCCTGTGAGAGGTGGGTAACTGGGGGATTGTTTCCATCTATATATCCCTGTACTAACTGCAGGAGGACTCCAAAGTTGGTGAATAAAAGAGGTTTTATATAGAAATATGCAAGAGTGTAACCAAACATACAGTATCAATTCAGTCAGAAACACAATACAATCCTAACTGAAATAGAGGTATGGAATATTGGATAGTGGAGGCTTAGGGTTGTGAATTGGGCAAAATGTGCCAGTCTTGAAAAGGAATCCACAGAGAGTAGAGTGTGGCTCAGACAGTGGTTGAAGGTGATATAAGAGGAGGTAGCTCTGGACAGATGGACATATTTGCTCGCAAGTTGGGTATGAGTGGCATGGATATTTATGTCCTGTTATGTAATCCTTGAGGGATAATTAATGTGGCCTCATGAAGTACAAAGCATTTGATTGCTTTCTCACGGGATTTACAAAAAAAGCAATTCCAGTTGATGATCTTAACTCCAGATTAACAAAATAGTGATTGGATCTGGGACATCCCCAAGATAGCTGGACCGGTAGAGTGGCTGGGAACATAACAGGGGGTAGATAAGATATATGGTCTTATTTTCCTTAGTGCAATGGAACTGCCTTTGTCTACAGTGTAAGAGCATATCTGGGGGAGGGTGTGGGAATGGAGTGATCAGCAACCCATTCTGCATTTATTATGGCATTATCTGGACTTTCCACATGTCTTTTGGTCAACGTGCATTTCCCATGTGAAACTTCCTAGTGTTCCAAAGGAAATTGTGACCTCTTAAAACATGCCTAGCTCTATATATAAAAATATGAAACCTTATAAAATGCAGGGGCATTGGGTGTGCCAACATGGTGATAGCAGGCAAGATACCATCATAACTGACGATGCAAGTTAGTCTACGGGATAAGGAGAGGTTGTGGTTATGTGGTATACACAGGCCTGCCCTTCTCTAATAAGGGCAGTAGCTAGGGGAAACAGCCAGGCAGCTGCTACCATTACACCAATCATTTACTGGTTGAAGCAGTTGTCTTACTCTGTCTAAAGTCTAGCTCTGGCTCTGAAGTGGGCCTATGCCATTTGAACAGTGCCACATTGCAAATGAAGAATAACAACAAAAACAAGCAAGTATAAAAGTCAAGTATGAAAGTCAAACCTGGGCAAATTGTGATTGGTGTAATTCTCTGGAATTCTGTGTTTATTCTTATCTTATTGATGAATATTCATAAAATGTTCATGGTGCAGGGCTGCCTTACATATTGTTTGCTGGAAGTAAGGAAGTCCCTGCATCCACTGGAAATGCTCCTCATAAGCTCTGCAGAGCATGGGGGCTCTTGGGGTACACTGTCAAATTTATAAGCGCCATGATGCCAGAAAGGAAGGGAACAAACACAGTGCAGGGTTTTGGCACATTCATACCTTCCAACTGATTTGGCAGGGACAGTACCAATTAGTCCTCTGTTGTCACCTTTTCCCAGCTGCTTTTAAAATGTTACAGTTTCCCTTTCCCCCTCTAATTTCTCCCCTTTGTCCTCAGCTTACTTCCATTGCTGCAAACTGAATCCAAAATGTAAAAGTAGCTTTCACTTCATTAGTTTATTAAAAGGAAGAGAAGAAGAGAGTGCAGAATCTTGCCCTTCTCAGTAGACTCAGGCAAGAGCAAATTGCTACAGCATTTTGTAGCATTTTCTTCATTAATAATTTTTGCCATCTTGACCAAACTCTGATGTTACTTGGCCACATGTGCCCCAGTTTTAATCTTCAAAATGCTGGAGGGTAAGCACATCTTTCTTCCCATCTGAAATAAGAATACACCACCATCCCAGCTGCTTCTGGTTTACAGTTATAAAGATGGCTGAATATTAGCTGACCTCCTTCCCTGAAACAGTGGTGTCATAAGGCTTGACATCACCCGATGCAGTTTCTAATGGTGTCACCCCCCTCACTGAATTCCTTCCCAATGGTGGCACAGTAGTTAAATGTCAGTACTGCAGCCTCTTACAGCCACAAGTTTGGGAGTTCAATCCCAGGCAGAGCTCCAGGGTCAACTCAGCCTTGCATCCTTCTGTAGGTCGCTAAAATGAGTACCCAGCTTCTTCGGGGTGATTAGCTTATACTCTGTAAAACTGCTTAGGGAGTGCTCAAGCACACTAAGTGGGATGGGAATGTACTTGCTATTGCCATTGCTATACTACACCATACATCCATAGTAATGTTTTTGTACTAATGTTACTCATAAATCATAATTCCCTTATATTACTGAATGTAACGGTAATAGTTGTGACATAAACAAGCAAATTAAAATTATACCTTTAAATTATAATATCACACACCTAGATATATTTACATGTGCATAGTTTCATGTGGTTAAAGTGAAAATTTGGTAAGATGTGATGTTTTTAAAGAAAATGTAAAAAGAATAATTGTAAAAACATTTTTACTTTAAAAAATATTATTTTTTAATAACCTGTGGCCTCTCCTTTCTTCCACTGAGCCTGGCCAACACACACCATCTCTTCAGAGTTTTAAAGGAATGCAGGTGAACTCCACAAGTCTGTTTCTGCCAAAAGGCAGACATTTGGGAAGCAGTGGTGCCCCCCCCCCCTTAGGGTGTCACCTGGTGAGGTCCATATCCCCTAGTAACACCCTTGCCCTGAAAAACCATGGGCAAAGGCCAGCCTATGAACTACAAGTGGCCCTCCAAATTATCTGTTCTGGACCCCTCTTGGATATCATATTTTTAAAAAGCCAGTTTCTGCTGCTTAGGACTCATTTCACCATATTTTCATAAACCAGAGGTAGATTTTTGGGCTAACCATACATTTATAGCACCATGATTCCACTTTAATTGCCATGTTTCCATCCAATGTAATTCTGTGATCTGGAGTATAGGAAGAGGTATTTAGAATTCTCAGCCAGAGAGCTATAAATCCAAAGATCACATAGGATGTAGCCATGGCAGTTAAAGTGGAATTAAAGTGGAATCACGGTGCTATATTTGTGCAGCATGCATAGTCCCCAGGTCACTTTCTCACCCCCCTTCTTTTGGGGGGATGGTACAAGTTTCAATTTGTCCTAGGTTTGAAAACTGACCTTCAAGTCCCTAGAAAATGTCCATCCCTGTTCTAACAACACTTTGAGTGCATAGTCATCATTTCAAAGAAACTTTGACCAGCCCTTGCTACAAAGAGCTCTGAAAATATACAGAAGTGTTTCAATGAGGAAAATGTTGTTTCTAAAGAAATCATTATCAATAGACAACAGAAAAAAAAAAGACACCCCCCCCCCCAAAAAAAAAATTCAGGACATATTGGTGTTCCAGTAAAGATAGCTGACCTCTCTAAGTATAATTACTAGCCTGAGTGCCATTCTGCTGAAATCAATAGGAATAAATGGCAAGACCTTAACATTAAGATTTTGTAGGCCTGGATTTCTAACATGTGATGTTCAAGTAAGAGATTTTCACACCTAAGACTGATATTACTGCTGAGACTGAATTGCACAATTCTTGCCTATGTACAAATTTTAATTAACGTGGGACAGAAAGAAGACCTTAAAGTTTCATTTTAGCCTGGGTGGGTTTTACATTCTGATTTCAGCTGTGGGAGAGGCAAGAAATGCTTTTAGTGTCATGTGTGAAAATGCCCTGAGCTGTAACCAATTATGTTGTACAGCATAACTAGGCTGAAGAGTCCCTTTTCCTTTTCTTTGAAAATGCCTGATTTTTTTTTTATTTTGTTCCCAAGGGTGAAATATAGTGGAGTGAGAAGGAGATGTTTACTGATAATGAAAACAAAACATACTTATTCATACAAGGTAATCTTATCTTTGAAATGCTGTGATTGTTATCAACAAAACATACACCCTTCCATTGGAATTCTTTCCCGGTTAAAGTGACAGCAGCAAAAAAACAGTAGAAGGCAGATTCTTATTTATGTCCATTGATTCTTTCTTTCTGTTTGCAAAATAAGGAGTGTGGTTTTTTCTTTATTTTTGAAAAAAATGTTAGTACCGAAAAAAGGAGAAAGGGAAATGAACAAAAATGTATTTGAAAGGAAAGATGAAGCCTCCAGGGTTAGCTAGATATTACCTATCATTGCTTTAGCCTTCATTTTTTCCACCCCCTGCAGGTTAACTAAGGCATTGGTAGGCATCTTCTATGCCCCTATAGAGGAAGTGGCTGTTTTTACATGAGTGAATAGGCTGATGTGTTTCCCAAGATTATTCAGAGGGCCCTTGGTATCCCCTGGAGTTTGGTGCCAGGATGCCAGTGGATACTAACATCCATGGATGCTCAAGTCCCATTATATTACGATGGCATAGTAAAATGGTGACCCCCTATAAAATGGCAAAATCAAGGTTTGCTTTTTGAAAAAAATTTTTTTTTCCAATCTGTGTATGGTTGAATCCATGGGTATGTGTAATGTATAATGCACAAGGGTAGATGTAATACCAGCCATGCAAGATAATGCTAATTAGAAAAATATTGTTGAGAAATGCTAAGCTTGTGTGCGTGTTTTCTTGTTTTCAGTTTGTTAGCCTTAACATCTGAATATCCTCTCAGGATGCTGTGCAATTTGTTTCTGAAGGTAGGAAAGTATTGTCCTTTTCAGCTGAGGTTTTGCCTTCTTGGCTGTGTTTGTATTTGGCTGTATTGGTTGTGCTGAGATATGTCTGTATTCATGCATTTGACCTAATGTATATGTTCACTTGTACAACACCTTCTATCTCCAGCTTGCTCTTTATTAGAATAGGTTAAATTCTGATACACTGCACATAGCCATGGGACTGAAGGTTGATACAGTAATAAAGTGTGAGACTTAATATGCAATAATATCTTTAAAGCCTCTTTGGTGTTTTATTCCAGTAATTTGGTTATATTATCTTAACCTTATCTCATTAATGCAAGAGGTGTATTGGATAGCTCAGGGTCCAAATCTTGAAGAGTTAATCCATTATTAATTAATATATTACATTGGAAAGTGCAGTGAAATGCAAGGCAGCATATTTGCCATTGTAAGCAGCTGATTAAATTTATAATGCAGTGTTAGGTATTTGGATATTTCTATCATCTTGATACAGTCCTTTGCTGTGCTGTCTGCAAAATATAATAACTTCTAAGCAGTGTGTAAAACAAAGTGCTCAATTCACTTTATTAAAATATCCAATAATAATTGATTTAAAGGCAATAAAATGTGTTCATTAGAGGGCTTATATTCAAGAAATATTGAAAGTATACCTAAAACTGTCACTTTTATTGTGAATGAACAGGATAATATAATTTGAAAAGAGTGTGATCATACTAAAGATTTGTCCTGCAGCATTATCTGATAGCTCGTAAAGTGCTGAAATTTAATATGATGCTTTCAGTCAGTTTAATTGAAATTTAATTGCCACTTTGGGCAGAAGGTTTAGATCTGATCAATAAAATATTAAAGATTTTGCGCTTTCACTTGGAACAGTTTCTTAGCAATGTACCAAGGGGTGGCTTGTGTTTTTAGGAAATAGGCAATTGTTTCAGTTCACACAATGATCTGTGTCATTTTCTAATTTGAATTTTTTTAATGTGCTGCACAGATAAATAGTGGAAATAATAAAGCCAAAGTTGATCCATTTAATTGCAGCAAGATGAAAGAAATAACGGTCACCTTCAGATTCATGAGAAAGGCATTAATGTAAAAGAGCTATAAATATTTTGAAATGTCAAACCTCAGAAAGACAAAGTCCAACATGAGACTGGCTGTAAATCAGGCACATAGAAGAACCTTAGGAGAAAAGATGGTTCTCTGGTATTTTAGAAATAATTACTAACACAAAAAGGGTAATGATGAACCTATAAATTATATTAAAAAGGGCCATTAGAGAAGGATTAGTTTATAAAGCTGAGAGATAGTTCCTGAAAATGATACTGCAAGTTATTTCTACTTTTCATTTCGTATTATTCAAGAAACCAAAAATTATCTGATTAATGATAAACTAATTGATTGCTGTTCGGCAACTGAAGTGCTCTGACCTGATCTGAGTTCATTCTTGAACGTGAACCAGAGATCATCTGCAGTTTTGTACTTTTAGGGGTTGATTAATGGTTGGGGAAGGGGTCAAAAAGTGTTGGTGACAGTATAGGAAAGAAAGTCGATATGATTCTGTTTTCCATCACCTGTATGCACAACTTCAGTCCAAGGAGAGTAGGACATTTCAAATTCTCATATCACTGAATTTGGAATAAGTCTATCTCTTACAAAGTTTCCCCACCACACCCCACCATTCTGATCAAGTCCTCAGCACATGACCTTGACAGCCACAGTTAGATCTAAAGATGACTGAAATGCTTCTCTTGTTTCCTGGCCCACTGCACTGCTGTAGTTTAAGCTATACAACTGGCAAGCAGTCACATTCTGTTGTGGTTTGTGACATTTCTCCTCTGTCTTGCAACCACTCACATTCTGCTGTGGTTTGTGACATTTCTCCCCTGTCATCTGTTTCTAGAGGAAAGCTATGTAGAGTAAAAATTAAATAGATCCGAAAAGTAGTATAAATCCATAAAGTATTAAAATTAATTTTTGACTTATGGCAACCCTAAGGTGAACCTATCACAGTGTTTTCTGGAGTTGAGAGTGTGTGACTTGCTCAAGGTCTCCCAATGGGTTTCCATGGCTGAGTGGGGAATTGAATCCTAATCTCCAGAGTTGTAGTCAAACACTCGAACTATTACACCATGCTGATCCTCAGGTAAGTAAAGACATACATTCCTGATTATTTGATTCCCTACTTACTTCATGTGGAATCTTCAGGCTGATGTGATAGAGCAGGATGCAAAAATTTAACATGTTCACTTTGAAAAGCTGCTTTGTCCCTCTGTATGATTATGAAATTGACAGCTATTTCCAAATACAATTCAGGGGTTTGGTTTTGACTTTTACAAGGTTTGGAATAGCTGCCTCAACCCACATGAGCCAGCCACATCCACTAAAAGAGTCCCATCTTCAGGTTTCCCTGAGCACAGATTCCTTGATTGTAACAGGGCTTTTTCAGTTGCTGCCCCTTGACTCCAAAATGTTCACTACATGTAAAAGAGAGAGAGAGAGAGAGAGAAATAGAAATGAGGGATTCTGTTATCTTCTCTGTTGCATCAAAATTGTTTGACTGTGAGACTTTAGTCCACTTGAGCGGCTGTCTACAAGCTAGAGATAAAACTTTAGATATTCATAGAACACATCCTCTGATGGGTCAGGACAACTTCTGATGTTAGTTATTAGTATGAAAGAAGACTGACAATCCAAAGTGTATTTTCCATGCTGTAGTGAATTCTTGCTGTGGCTATTGCAATTTTCTCCATTATGTATTTCTTTTGCTATACACATTTTTCTCACACTCATTGCTTGCCTACCTCATGTTGTTTAGTACCCTCAGTACTCAGATTTAGACAGTGAGAAAGAGGGGCAAGAGGCCAGAGAGTGAGGCAGAGGGGCCTGCCAGTGAGACAGAAAGCCAAGAAAGTATGATGGTTTCAGAAAGCAAGATTCAGAACTCATTGTACTTACTATGGAAGAGAGATGAGCAGAGAGAGAGAGAGAGAGAGAGAGAGAGAGAGAGAGGCAGGTCTTGTGTAGGTTGAAAAGTTTAAACGTCAGATTCCTCCTCCTCCTTTTCCTCCTTCCTGCTTTAAATGTCCAAGGACACTTGCCAGTCATAATGAACAAAGATTTTCAAGTACCTTTATGACTCCAGTGTGGGTCCCTCAGGATGCTTTGGCATTAGGCTGAAAAACCAGTGGTCAGGGAGTGTTTAGGGACCTAATTCAGAGATGGTCACAATTGTAATTTAAAACAAAACCATGTCAGACTAGGTCATGGATATGGAACATGCAGTCTTACAGATGTACCCAAACTGTATGTAACTCCCAGAATTTCTTACCATTGATTACATTGCATTGTTCTGGTGGCAGCTTTTTAATAATCCCTTTAACCTTTCATCACCTCTGAGCTGGATTCAACAATCATCTTTTGAATCACTCTTCATCAAAATTAACACAATGTTTTAAAGCTGATTATATAGCACCTTATACAGTGTAACACCTTAAAAGGCCTGCATCCGTATTGATAGCATGCATATACAGTGGGCCCTCCTTATCCACACATTTTTTTATCCATGTATTTGAGCATATACGGCTTGAAAATATTCTCAAAAAATATAAATTCCAAATAGTAAACCTTGATTTTCCATTTTATATATGGGACACCATTTTGTTGTGCTATTATATTTAATGGAACTTGAGCATACACAGATTTTGTTATTCATGGTGTGTCCTGGAACCAAACCCTAGCGTATAACAAGGGCCCACTGTACATTTTCATTGTTTAACCACCCAACTTTTTGCAAGGGATGTAAGCAGGTTCAAAGGGGCCTAAATACCGTAAGGCACCAAAGCGTTTCCAACCTTGCAAGGTCAACCTTTGATGGGAAACCACCAATGAATACCAAGTGGTATAGGCTATATGTCAGAGAAAAGAACTGACAAAACCATCATATTTGGTCTATGACCATAAATAAATGATTGATTGACAAAACCATCACTGAGTATTATTTGCCTAAGAAAATCCTCTGAAATTCACAGGGTTGCAATAAGCAAACAGGTAATTTAGAGACACACAAACAAGCTCAAAGTGGGTTCATTTATACAATGTTCATTTTATTACATTGTTTCAGATGTCTAGAAAAAGTTAAAATTACATGAGCCTAATGAGTTCACATTGAATATACAGAAATGGACTAGACAGTGGAGAGATGCTGCTAGGTAAAAGGAATTGCTCTCTTATCATTTGTTAATGTGCACTGAAAACTTCATTTCATTTAACAATGAAAACAGCCCAAAATATTTTAAATTCCAGGAGAAGAAAGGGAGGGAGTAGGTGAACTAAACTAGTTGGAAATAATGAGGTCACAAAGTTCAGGAAAAGCCAGTTTATTATGCTGCTGAAATTAACATTGTCCCCAGATTTTCATGTTAGGTCCCAAGCCGGAACCAGTCAAGCAAAATTTCAGCCTTGGAGCAAATTATGGCTGATTTCAAAGGGAATGATTTAGTTCTTTTTGAAATTCTATCTGCACACAAAGAATAAAGACCAAGCCAGTCAGAAGAGTAACCAAACACTGATAAATGAACAAATAGTTCACCTTTCCACAAATATGACTTGGGGCAGGACCTTCCTTGTTTAAAATATAGCTTACTTTGGGGCATGTCTCTTGTGTCTTGCTAAGGCTTGTCTCTTTAGAGAAATGCTGATCTAATGGATGTGGCTTTGTGAGCATGGAGGTGGGGTATCCAGGTTAATCTTTTGAGTCTATCAGTAATTTGATTCATAGCTTTGGGGGAATCACTCATACCTTCCTTCTGATTACTCCTTCTTCCATTCTATTTTACAAAGCTGCACCAAAGACATATTGGGAGGTTGTGGAACACTACTCACATTACACATCTTATTCCTAAGGCATTACCATGGTGAATCTAGTCACATCTGAAGAAGTTATGCATTTCTATAATTATGAGTTAGATGCAGTGCCAAGAAAGGATCAGCTAGCATGTTACTCACTCATTCACCAACTCTTCTGTTTAGCAAGATACCCTCAGATTGTTGTTAATGTGTGCTTTCAAGTCGTTTCTAACTTATGGCAACCATAATGGGGACCTACCTTGGCAAATTTCTTCAGAGGGGGTTTGCCATTGCCATCCTTTGAGAGGGTGTGACTTCCCCAAGGTCACTCAGTGGGTTTCCGTGACTGAGTTGGGATTCAAACCTTGGACTCCAGAGTTGTAGTCCACTGTTCAAATAATTATGCAATGCAAATACTTTGACCTTAAGGCAGATTTGATTGAAATTGTTGTGTCTTTGTTTGATACACCCAGAAGGTCAACTGGTGAACTTCAAAAATTTCCAGTTGTTCTTCTGATCCCGAAGTTTGCCATTTTGCAGTATATGG
This sequence comes from Urosaurus nigricauda, assembly GCA_034509955.1. Lineage (NCBI taxonomy): Eukaryota > Metazoa > Chordata > Lepidosauria > Squamata > Phrynosomatidae > Urosaurus > Urosaurus nigricauda. The sequence goes on from JAOEGL010000001.1 coordinate 55,786,234, forward strand.
CAATATGGTAGTATACGCACAATGGGAAAAAGTAAAATCGGTTACTCCAAATACTGGAATAAAAGAAGATGGCATTTCAACTCTCAGAGTTCCTAACAGCTCAAGATGATACTGGGTTAGGATTTTAGGATAGGACTGGGCAAAATGCAACTTCCAAAGCTTTTTTTGGGAGGGTGGGGAGGCAGCTTTAGATCCCTACAAGACAACCAAAATGATCTGTTTCTGTCCCCACAAGGGTGAATTGATCTGGGAGCAATTTAAATTGGTTGTAGAGTGCCCTACATTGCTCAAAATTAAAAACATTAGTTTTTTTAATCCTAAAGTGGACATCTGTTTTGTGTAGTGTAGTTCCAGGCTTCTCAAAATGTTTTATTTATTTATTTATTTATTTATTTATTGGTGCCAGGCACGTTACTTCTATAGCATAAGGTTTATTGGTGGTAAATGATGATCATCGGTTGGGATAATGAGAGGATACGGTTTATCGGTGGTAGACGAGAAGCATGCCAGCCCCTTTGCTGATAGGGTCCAGCTTCCCTCATAGCCAGTGGTAGAACTGAGCCATCAGACAATTTGCATCCAGATAATCCTTTAGCTGGCAGTCATATCCAGTCCCCATTGCAGAACTTATGGGGAACCCTTGGGTTGGACAGTACCCTTCAGGCTAGGATGATTCTCAAGGTCTATATGGTGCAGAAGTAAATGAGCAAATAGGATTTATCCCATCTGCCCCATAGCTATGAAAACTCTGCAAGCAAGATAGCAACAAAGAAAAACAAAAGACTCCTCCAGTCCATTCCTAGCCTTTATATCTTTCCCCAGAGTTAAACTGTAAAGTGAATACAAAAGTATTCAACAAGGGCACAAATTCAAAAAAACAACAACAAAAAACACTAGTACAACCTTTTAATGCCACTGGGCAGCTGCTAATGGTTGACCATGATGCTAACAACCATTCAAACTGGATCTATCCAGCAGCATAGGCCAAGCTCACAACAATAGCCAGTCATGTGTATATATATGTGTGTGTTGGGGAGGAGGAGGATGGAGGTTTATTGGTTTTTGTTTGTTTACACAATGTCCCAGGGTGAAAAAACTGGTCCCCAGACTCACCACAGATGCCTTCCTTTGGACTTGAGACATAATATCACTGAGTGAAAATAAAACAACTTTCAGATGGATTAAATGTTGAAAGTAAAGAATTTTTGACAATGATCTTCTACTCTCACTTAGGTAAATAGGCCAAGGCCTATTTTCCAATCATCTATATGTAGCAAAGTCAATGGGATAGAATTAGCATAATTGGGTTGTGTACAGCAACCAGACATCCAAACTTGTTTACTCAGTTCAATGAAACTTGCTGCCTGGTAGGTGCAATTAGGTTGCAGATTGGAACAGTGGCAGCTGGTGGCTCCTACATCAGTGGGATGAGTGAATGGCTCCAGATTTTAATCCAGGTTTTAAAGAAGTTATTTAAGGTGCTGCATCTTTGCCCCAAATACATCTAGCACCTTGGGTAGCTCTTTTCCATTTATCCAAAACCAGGAATGGCTTCATTGTCTCACTGATATGGGAGTCACCAGCCATCACTGGACTGGAATGAAACAATAACAGAGTGATGAATTGTTTGTACTGCTTTACTGCTTGTACTGCATTAATGGAGAAAATTAACCAATAGAAGTGCACACTTTTGCTTGGGTTAAGACGCTCTTAGTTGACTCTGTCCATTGCTCTTTCCCCCTTACTATCAAAGTATTCCTTACCTACTTATCAAAAGTAATATTTTTCTCCCTTCACCCACCCCGATATTACAGTGCTCCTTCTCTCCTACAAAGCTAAGTTCCCCTTTTCTCTTACCTACCCAGATGCTCTTTTTGTATAGTGAGAGGGAGTACAAACCGGCACTTTGTGCTGGCCTGACTGCGTACTAGGGCTGCAGTAGTGCTAGTGTTCACATGCTCCAAGCCCTTGTTCTGCTGTCTGTGTGCCATTATGGTGGATGCCTGTCCACACGGGGCACGTCATGATGATGCAGGGAGATGCCGCGCCTAAACGGCACTCCAAAGAAAAAGTGTCATCATGGCAAGCAAACGCACCTGTGGTGACCCTTCTGGGATGCAAAAAGATCCCTCCAGGAAGTGGGTTCTTTTTGGTCCTTCCGTAGGCTGTGGAATCTGGTTGCTGCAGTCTCCATCCAGGGCTCAAAGGGTTGTGTTGAGCCACTCATCTGTCAGCCCCCTGAGTCACTTAAATGTTCTTTCTCTTCCAACACCTACCAACCCAGCTGATCTCTCTGTCATCCAATACAATACTCTCTCTTTTCCTCTCCTCGTTCTATCCTTCTTTCCTCTGCTTTCCCATTTTCCCAAATCTTTCTCTCCATCCAAACTCATGCTCTTTTGTTCTTTTTCTCTGTTCACTCTCCTTCTACGCAGGTAGCATGATTATCTTTCCCGGCCCATGTTTTTGAGCAGATTAGAGACCATGCAGAGTGAAACAGATTCAGTCCAGCAGGTTTTCCCCGACTCTGCTGCAGGTCAATGTGTAGCTGCCTTGAGATCCTTGGGATAAATCCATTATGCTAGGTCTTATGACAACTTCCTCTTTGATGTTTAGCGATATCTGCCACCAAGTGATTGAAGATCATACTGCAAGGTATGCAAGACTGATTAACATTGCTTAGTATATTTTTGAAGTGAAATAAGCTTGAAGTGTGCATCCAGGAGTCCCTTTAGTATGTACATCAAGTTTCAGATGTCTATGTTTCGCAGACTTGCAGCTATGGCAGAGAGAGCCAGATACACATGAACATATATATCCTTCCTTATAAGTATAGATGTGCTGATTAACTTACTTTTCCTGCTTGGAGAGAGGTACTGCAAGCTATTGGGGGAAAGAATATGGAAACAGATTGAACTCATATGTTAAATTAGGGATTTAGACAAAACAAATGTTTCAAAACACTTATTTTAAATTATGGGTTACATGTCGGCTCAAGGCCTTTCTTTTATTTTATTTTACTTTCTCTTCCTTCCTTGTTTCCTTTCTTTGAATCCCTAGCCATTCCCAATTTTCCAAAGCTTATGGGACCTCAACCTTAATTGTTTGTATGTGTGATACTGGAAGCTTTGGTTTAATCACCTCAACCATCCCCAAACCTTCCACTTAGCTCAGATGTGGCAATCAGTCACTTTTGTCTGAAATTGTGGCTCATTTTACAGCCAAAATAAATAAATAAATAAATTAAAATTAAAATTAAAAATTAAAAAATGGTGCTGTGTGGTCTGCTTTGAGAGCCAAAATTAACACACATACATTAACACACGGTCCAAAACACACTGCAGAAATAATCCAATTTGAGATGACTTTAACTGCCCTGGCTGAGTGTTAGGGAATCCTGGGAATTGTAGCTTATTGCAGCACCAGAGCTCTCTGATACAGAAAGCTACATGTTTCACAAAACTACAGTTCCCAGAATTCCCTAGAAGTGGAGATTATCACATGGGAGGAAGGAGTCCTTTTCCCATGCTTAATTCGTGTTATTAGCACAATTGGAGAGAAGATTATCACATCTCATTCACTTATCCTGTTCTACCATTTGTAAATAGTAATGGACTCATCATTTGGTATTAACGGGAACTCCCATCATTGGGTATTAACAGAAAGCACATGAGGCTGTGATAATCTCTCTCCCCCCCCAATCATGCTAATAACACAAATTAAGTACGGAAGAAGGAAGCTTTCCTCTCCCATGTGATAATTTCCATCAATCCAGGGCAGTTAAAGTGGTCTCAAACTGGATTATTTCTGCAGTGTGTTTTTGACTTATGGCTCAAACAGACAGCCCAAAAACGCTGCTGTTGGGTTGATCTAGGGGTGGGGCATGCACATGACACAGCAATGCTGAGGCCACACTGGGGCCACTGAACGTGGCGCAAAACCAGCCACAAAAGGAGCAGTATCTTACCACTCCTTTTCATGGCCCGTTGAGGACCTCAGCAATGTCCTCAGGACTGCAACATCTGGTTGCATGGTCCCATGATGGTCTTGGTATGATCGGGCTGGGAGGGGCCTCTGGCTGCCCCTTTAGCCCCATCTGCTTCGCCCCTATGTCACCCCACCTCTGTTTTAAGCTAAATTGTCACAAGAACCAGATGCTGACAAAATCACTGTTTAGCTCTTGGAGCATAAACCAGCCAAATTTCACTACTGTTGACTTCTATTAATTTCCATGGGAAAGTTCATGCATTAAGGACTATGTCACATCATGATTGTAAGGCACCATAATCCTATTAGTCTAGCAAATATAAACATACTGAGTTGGAGTCACTCATTATTGCACAAACCTTCCAAATTACCATGGTGCTGCTTCTGTCCTGGATCCTCCTTCCTCAGCTGGCTTCCATGGCACCTGTCCCAACCTCCTAACAGCATGCATTTAAATCTTTATTTTTATTTGTTTTATTTTTAGCAGACTTGCATGATCATGGTAATCTACTGGATAAAAAAAGGAAAGAAAAGTAGAGCAGCCTTCTTGGGAATAGAGAGGCGGATAGGAACATGATCATGCTCACTCATGCCACGTAGCTGCCCACATATCAAAACACATATCACACTCTCTCAATAATGCAAAAGCAGCACAACTGAGAGGCATTGACAGGTTTGGCCCATCGATGAGAATTCAGCAATGGATAGACTGCATACCAGCTACTGGACAGACACAGCATCATGTGATAAGGTATGGCCACAGACACTACCATATTGCTCTAATTCTACTTTTTAAGCCTTGTGTGAAAAAGTTGTAAGACTTCTTCCATTAAAACCAATGTATCAATCAGATCATGTCTTCCCTAAATAATAGTTAAAGAGTTCACAGCTCATTCAAGAGGACATGCTTTATGTTCTGAAGCTTCCAGATTCAGTCCATAGTGCTTCCATTTGTGGCTGGAAGAGACTGATCTCTGAAACCCTGGAAAGCCACTGATAGTCCGAGCAAGCACCACTGGACTAGACAGACCAGTGGTATAACCTGAAGTCCAGTAGCTTCTTACATTGCCATTTAGTTGTTTTCACAGTGTTTCCTGGGCAATCAAAAAGTCAGGTGATTCGAGCAACTAATCTATGAGGAATGATTACAACCTTTGGGCTGTTTAGTCAGAGAAAAGGCAAATAAAGGTAAACACAATAACATTTTGTAGTGTTATGAACTGTGCAAAGAAAGGGGATCGGAGGAAATTTTAGATCCTTTCACAATGTTTGAAGCTAGTGATATCCACTGAAGCTGAATGGTGGGAGATTCAGAACAGAGAAGAGTACATGATCTGTAATCATCCCCCTGCTGCCGCCAGTACATTTTTCACCTGAGCAACAGAGAAATTAGTGTCACCTTCCTTCTGCATTGACAGTGCAGCATGAAAATGGAAATGGACAGTTGCACTAGGCAGTCCTCTTTCCCACCTCACATCGCCTCCTAATTTATCACAACCATATATTCTGCAAGAAGCTAAAGCAGGGCGTGGGAGAAGGGTAGGGAGAGATTCTTAGTTGATAGACTGTGCCTCCATTTTGCAGAAGATTAATTCCACTGCACCTTCTGAAACTGCTGACAAGAATCTTGCCCACAAGTAATCAGAATCATTGCAAGACTGATTTTTGTCTCTGCTAGTATATGACATCAAAGAGAGAAAATATTCTGCTTCCTCTCAGAACATTACTATAATTATTTAGAAATCAGAATTGCAGGATCAGGTAGAAAAAGGTCTTTATTACGCTCCTTAACTACTGAACACCTTGATTACAAAACAAACACATTTGTTAGTTTGTGGCAATACAATTTATTTCAATGAAACTTAATCCTATTAAACTAATTGAGCTGTATATTGGAATCCACAAGCAATGATTTTGGGTTATACTTAGCTGGAAAGCCAGCATGGTGTAGTGGTTTGAACATTTAACTTTGGGGCTAAATAAACTGGCATAAAACGCTGGCATCAGGGTGGAGTGGGGGCATGGCAACTGCACACCGTACGCCCCCAACTCTGCTTCAATGTCAGTGTCATGCCCCCACCCAACTGCATGGCAGGCAGCGTCATGCCATTTCTTTGGTGCAGCTTTTAGATGCGCTGTGCCAAAGAAACCTGGAAAAGTTGTTGCTGCCACAGCAAGAACAGCTTTTTGCTGCTCTAAAAAGGATCAACATTTTGCTGGTTCTTTTAGAACTGGCAAATCACCGGATCGGGTCCATGGCATGCTGTTGCTGTGCAGAAAGGGGAGGCATTAAGCCGCTTCTTTGGGGCCATCTGTTTTGCCCCTATGTCTCTTGCGACCAGGGTTCAAATCCCTGCTAAGCCCTAGAAACCAGCCCTGGTGGCGCAGTGGTTAAATGCCTGTACTGCAGCCACTCACTCAAAACCAGAAGGTGGCGAGTTCAAGACCAGCAAAGGGCTGAAGCTTGACTCAGGCTTGCATCCTTCCGAGGTCGCTAAAATGAGTACCCAGATTGTTGGGGGCAAATAGCTTACAATTGTAAATGAAGCTGTTTGTTTAACAAATTGTAAGCCGCTCTGATAGTCTTGGCTGAAGAGCGGGGTATAAATAAATAAATAAAAATAATAATATAAAAAATAGAAACACACTGGGTGAACTTGTGCAAGTCAGCCTAAGAAGGTGGAAAAGTAAACTCTCCTATGAACAAATCTTGCCAAGGAACCCTGTGATAGTTTTGCATTAGAGTTGCCATAAGTTGGAAACAATTTGAAGGCACACCTACCCCCACTACAACAATATTTAAGTAAGCCCTGTAGTCATGATCCAAAGACTACACTTTAAATTGGTTTAGGATAATGGCATTTATTGGTTATCCAGGTTAGATATCACTAACACCAAAGGTCAAGAAATATAGTTGCTTTGTGAGTTGGGATATAGGTAATTTTGGACGCTGCATTTATGAGGGGTAGTCTTTAAATGGTAATATTTAATATGTTTTCTTCTTAATTGAATAAGCCACCTTTACTACCTTTGGTGACCCGCTTGCTCATCCTGGTACATGAAGATGTGGATTTCTGCTCCAGCATTGTGGTCTGATGGAACCACTGCTTTGAAATTCATTTTTCTAAAGGAAAAAGTTCCAGTTCCCAAATAAGGCCATTTGAAATCTTGATTTTCAGTTTCTTTTGTCTTAAATACTCTCAAAATTCTTTTAAATCTAAATGTTTCTCAAGGTACTAGATTAATCTACAATTTGCACATCAGTGCCATTTTAATAAAGAAATGAGAATTTTATTAAATCCAATCCTACTTTTCCTATTCCACAACTGCAATATATATATATATATATATATATATATATATATATATACTTGGATCCATTCTGAATAATTCAAACCAAAATGTAGATATGGTCTCTCTTAGTTTTGTGAGAAATCCTTAAAGTTAACTTGTCACAGAGACTAAACTGAATCTATTAGCTACAGAGCTCTGGAAAAGAAGATGAAGAGAGGGGAAAAAAGAGCAACCACAAGATTTATCTGATGTTTGGTTGATGTATGGGTATATAAAATCTTAAGTAATACAGATAATGTCACACAATATTGCAACATATATTTCCAGTTCAACATTCTAAGACAATAAGGCATAAATGGAAATTAAAGAAAAAATTCTGAACGGTTGTCAGGGAGCACTTTTTCATTCAGAGAATCATAAACATATGGAATGGTGTGTCAGGCAAAGTTTCTGAGATAAGACTAGTGGAGTAATTACAAAATGGATTTATATCCCAAGAAATAAAAGTGCAGACAATGGAAAAGTGCTTGAAGTCAAATGCTTTCAACCCTCAAAAATGTTCTAATCAAAAAGTAACTTACTAAGTTTCACCTAGGCCATTTCCCCGCCTGGCCCTGCTGTTTATCTTCCTTCCTCTGTCCACTAATTCTGTTTAAATAAGATTGCCAGCCCATGTATCTACAAACAGAGCTTAATGCTAGTTTTTGTGAGTGAGTTCAGCTTCTTTTTTGTTCAACCCTCAAAGATCACAAATACTTGCTTCCAAATTTTTAATGTGGTCTTTTTGTCCTTCTTCTGCAAATGTGTTTAGAGTGTCTCATTATTAGAGAAGAACAGCATTGCCTTTCAACCTTAAAATTGTGTGGAGAAGGGACTGCCTTTCAGATTATTATAAATCCCTGTGGCTATGGACAAGAAGGGCTTTCCTTCAAGACTGAAGAAATGGGGTTTGGTCTCACAGTAGCCTCATGACTCAGAGTAGGTCCATATTTGTTGTTGTTGCTGCTGCTGCTGCTGCTGCTGCTGCTGTTCTTGCTGTGAGCCTTAAAGCCATTTCTGATCTATGGCATTCATAGGGCAAGCATATAACTGGGTTTTCTTGGCAACATTTGTTCAGAGGGAGCTTGCCTTTGCCTTTCTCTGAATCAGAGAGAGTGTGACATGTCCAAGGCCACACAGTGGGTTTCCAGGCCAAGCAGGAATTTGAAACCTGGTCTCCAGAGTCATAGAAGTTTACCAGACAACGGAAATTGAAAGTATAATCTAATGGCAATCCAAACGCAATCATAGGGTTTCACGTTATTGCATATTAAAGTATCTCATGCAATTTTGGGCAAAAGGGAAGTCATTCCAAATGCAATCATGGGTTTTAACGTTATTGCGTATTAAAGCATCTCACACAATTTCGGGCATTATGGGCAGTCATTTTCGGGTAATGGGAAGTCATTCTGAACGCTTTCCGAACACAATTGGAATTCACGTAAATTTGCTAAACTAGCAAATTCACATAAATTCGAATTGGCTCCATTGGAAATAAAGAGAAATTCCTCCCGTCTGATAAACTCCTTTGTCTAAGCTCAAACTGCTACACCATGTTAGCTCTTGGGGACATATTTACCTCACTACAAATGAAAGGATTTTTTCCCCATTTTGGAGGAAACTGGGATCTACAAGAAATTGCTCTCAGAAGGAAGGGATGGATCATCATCAGAGTTTCTAACCCTAAAATTTTCATGTTTGGGAGGATATCTAAACCTGCAGGGGTACTTTCCTGAACTGACCATGCAGGTTAGAAGAGTTAGTGGAGATTACCACTCTGCTCACTTCCTCTAGCACCAAGGAAATTTAATTTTTAACTCCATATGTACATCAGGACATATCACGGATGGTTTTTGGGATATGGTGGGTGGACATTTCAATGCTTTGGAAATCATAGGAATGGGATTCTTCAAAACCTTTTTGTTCCATTAAATTTATATAGTTCTCAGAACCTTGAGTAATTCTGCTCTGGAATGTTACAGACCACAATATATCTCAATGTATCCTAACATACAAAAAGAGCTATTCCAGTGCAATAAAAACAATGGCTTATCATCACCATTGGTAAACTAATGACCAGTATAAAGATATTGCATATTAAAGAGTATGCATTGTTCATTTTCAACAATAAGACAATCACAGATACTCCTTTTCCATAGTGATAGCAATGATAGTACAGTCTAGAAATGAAAAGAAGAAGAAAACACATTTAAATGCAGTAAACATTTTTATGAATGCAATTCAGAATTAAAGAAAAAAGATAAACATTACAAAGAGTATTTTAAAATTGCTTTCTTAAACAAGTGTCTCTATAGCTTTGTTTCTTAGATATTCAGATTAAACATTATACCCTGGTAGAACATTTTATTGTCCAAGCTTCAACAATAATGTTAGCCCTAGAGATTCCATATTTCCCCATAAACACCCAATTTATAAACACATCTCTCTGTCAGATACAATATTGTCAGCAATATTTAAATAAACACTCTGAAAAGCCATGGGAATGTATGAGTCTCAAGTATGTGTAAAAAAAAAAAAATCCATCCTGGTAATGTCATACAAGGTACAAAATGGAATCTCAATCAATCAATCAATCAATTAATGTAATTTCACCCATTTTTCTCCTGACCATGGACCCAAGAAAGTTAAAACCAGATATAAATAAACGTATAGCCATAAAAATGGTTTTTGGAAAATCACCAATTAGATAATTTGTCAATAATTATTGTTGTGTGCCTTCAAGTCATTTCCAACTTATAGTTACTCTTAAGGGAGGGAATTCCATAGCTTGGGAGCAGCCACCAAGAAGATCCTCTTTCATGTTCTTACCAGATGAGCCTTTGTCAATAGTGGAGCCAAGAGCAAGCTCTTCCCTGAGGATCTCAAGATGAAGGCAGACTTATATGGGTAGAAAAAGTTAGTGTGGACCTAAGTCATATGGCATTATATACAGTATTACAACTAACACTTTAACTTGTGCCTGGGAGCCAGTGGAACTCTGAACAAGGAAGTTATAATTTCCTTGGAACTAACCAGGGTCAGTATTCTGGCTGCATCATTTTGGACCTGCTGAAGTTTTCAAATAATTTCCAAAAGCTTCACACAGAGTGTGTATGCACCTGCACTGCAGAAATAAAGTAGTTGGACATCGCTTTAATTCCATGGGTCAGTGCTATGGAATTGTGGGATTTGTTAGTTTATTGTGGCACCAGAGCACTCTGACAAAGAGGATTGAATATTGCAGAAAACTACAAATCCCAGAATTCCAAAGCACTGAGCCATGGTAGTTAAAGCAGTGCCAAACTACATTATTTCTGCAGTACAGATGCAGCCTGAGGAGAGTAGTCTAGCCACCACTCAAAGCTCCCCAGCCTTAAGTGAACAGAGAGACTTTATGCTTATGTTAGGACAAAGAGGAAGGTAATGGCTTTCATCCTTATATGCAACTCCTCATAGTCAGTGAAAAAAGGCAACATGGAGATAAGAATTCAACAAAATAAAAATCCCATAAAAGCACTGAAAAGTTCATAATGTTAGCACCAAGCAAACCTCTCTGGACTCAGAGAGGACATATCAGGTGTCACCACTGAAAATCTTCTGGGAAAACACATATCTGTGCATATAGATTTTTGTAAATCACCCCCCCCCCCCCCCCAAAAGACCAACAGACTTGTGAGAAGGGGAACCATGCATCACTGATGCTTAACTTCTCTTTCATATTCCTTTCAGTCTCAGTGGGCCACATCTTCTCACTATAGTTGTTTTCAGATATTCTTCTGGTATGAACAATGCATTGTTGCTGCTTCTATCATCCTTTAATATCTATCTTTTTCCTAGATGTGAGACACAGAGTGGCTCACAAGATGCATACAGATGCAATTCATAACACAGTGTCCTTTAAAAAATAAGTTTTTATTTATTCATTGAATTCATATCCTGGCTTTCTCTCAATATAGGTGGCTTAAAGATTCTTCTATCTCTGAAATGCTGTTTGTGAGACAAAGGACACAGCCCTAATATTCTGTTTAATAATAATAATAATAATAATAATAATAATTTATATTTCCCGCCTCTCCCCAAGGATCAAGGCGGGATTCCAACAATTAAAATCTACAAAGTCCAATACAATTCCTAAGCCAATAAAATCATAAAATCATTACATCATAAAATCAATAAAACAGTTAATCCTTAATTTACCATACGTCGGCTATCACTGTCCGTCTTAGATCTCACTATCAGTGAGCAATCACAGTAGATCAGGTGGAAAAGCTCTCCGGAAGAGATCCGTCTTTAGTGCTTTCTTAAAGGCATCTATGATGGTAATAAGACGGATCTCTTCCAGGAGGTCATTCCATAATTTCGGAGCCATTGCTGAAAAGGTTTTATTGGAGGTTGATATCAACCTGGTACTCAAGGTTTCTAAAGTGTTCTTTCCTGATATTCTGAGGGTGTGGGGCGGATTGTGTAGGAGAAGGCGTTCCTTCAGGTAACTCGGGCCCAAGCTATATAGGGCTTTAAAGGTGATAACCAACACTTTGTATTGCACTCGGAAGCTAATCGGCAACCAATGTAAAGCTTTTAATATGGGGGTAATATGGTCAGTTCTTTGTGCCCACGTAAGTAATCTAGCTGCCGCATTCTGGATTAATTGAAGCTTCCGAACCTGCTACAAAGGTAGCCCCATGTAAAGCGCATTGCAGAACTCTAATCGAGAGGTTACCAGTGCATGTACTAATGTTTCAAGGTCCTCTCTGTCCAGCTGGCGTATCAGCCTAATCTGATACCATGCACTTCTGGCTGTCGCATTCACCTGGGCAGTCAGCTGGAGCGAAGAATCCAGAAGTACGCCCAGACTGCAAACATTGTCCTTTAGGGGAAGTGTTACCCCGTCCAGGACAGGTTGACAAATCTCCATCCCTGGGCGAGATGGGCCTATCGCAAGTACCTCCGTTTTCTTTGGATTCAGTCTAAGTTTGTTTTCCCTCATCCAGCCCATTACTGACTCCAAGCAGGTATTCAGAGGAGAGATGCTGTTGGGAGACATGGAGAGATATATTTGAGTGTCATCAGCGTACTGATGACACTGAGCTCCACGACTCCGGATGATCTCTCCCAGCGGCTTCATATAAATGTTGAATAGCAAAGGGGACAGAATGGCGCCCTGGGGGATGCCAGATGTCAGCTCTCTTTTACGAGAGCAACTGTCCCCCAGCTGCACCATCTGGAATCTTCCTGAGAGGTAGGAGCAGAACCACTGGAGTACAGTGCCTCCGATTCCCATCCTCTTCAGGCGTTCCAGAAGGATACCGTGGACTACAGTATCGAATGCCGCTGAGATGTCCAAGAGCACCAACAGGGTCACACTTCCCCTGTCGATGCCCTGACGGAGATCATCGACCAAGGCAACCATGGCCGTCTCAACCCCGTATCCCCTCCTGAAGCCGGTTTGAAATGGGTCCAGATAATCAGCTTCATCCAAGGCGGCTTGGAGTTGGAAGGCGACTGCCCTCTCGATCACCTTGCCCAAAAATGGTAATAACGAGACTGGCCTATAATTTTGTCTAATTGAGGGGTCCAGGGAGGGCTTTTTTTAATAAAGGTTTTATTATAGCGTGCTTTAGAGCCGCTGGAAATATGCCCTCCCTGAGGGACGTGTTGATGATTAGATGGAGTAAAGTCATTACTCTGTCCCCTCCTGTGACGGCCAGCCATGAAGGGCAGGGATCGAGTGGGCAAGTCGTCTTCCTAACGCTTCCAAGGAGCTTGTCCACGTCCTCGGTACTAACAAACTCAAAATGATCCAGTGTAACCCAGTCCATGGAGTTGCTGGATGCCTCTGTTCTCTGTTCTGCCTTAAATCCGGTGTCAAGATCGGCTCTTATCTGAGAGATCTTATTGGCAAAGAAATTGTTAAAAGCGTCACAGCAGGCAGTTGTTTGTTCTAGTAAAGGATTTAGGGTGTGGGGGGGGGGAATCAATTCTTTCATCACCCTGAATAGCTCTGCTGGACGAGACTCCGCCGATGCAATACGAGCAGCATAGAAAGAATTCTTTGCTGCATCAATTGCAGCTCCATAGGACTTGAGTAAGTTCTCTAGGAGCGTCTTGTCAGATAAGTGTCGATGTTGGCGCCAGCGGCGCTCTAGTCATCTCGTCTCTTGCTTCATTATCCTGAAGTCTGACGTATACCAAGGTTGTTTGTTTGAAGCGAGTTGGAGAGGACTCTCGGGAGCGATGCTGTTTAAGGCCCCAGTGAGGTTGTTGTTCCAGGTATCCACCAGGGCGTCCACAGAATCGCTGTCGTTCCCAGCCATAAAACCCTCTAGGGCTTCTTGGAACCATTTGGGTTCCGTCAGCCTTTGAGGGCGGACCATCCTAATAGGTCCTCCACCCCCGGGGGGGTTATTGGTTGTGACCTTCAATCCTATCTTGACCAGAAAGTGGTCCGTCCATGACAGGGCAGTAGATCCAATGATTTCTGCCCACGGATCATCCTGATCCGCACAAAAAACCACATCGAGTGTATTACCGGCACAATGTGTAGGCCCCGAGATCAACTGAGACAGGTTCATGGCTGTCATGGAATCCATGAACTCCTGAGCTGCACCTGTCAAGTTTGTTAAACCAGCCTCGAAGGGGATGTTGAGGTCACCCAGGAATATAAACAATATATTAAGTGTTTATGAGGCAAGGAGTGGAATAAACCTTCACAAAAGTGTACAAAAGAGCAGTGCGCTTGTTTTACTGGTTTGGGGAAAAAAGCTCTTCCAGACTCTAACTCTCTGCAGGACCTTACAGACTGAAGGTTTTAAAAACAGAAAGTTAACCAGAGTGACTCCAAGTGAAAATAAGGAAGAAGGACAAGCTGATTTTTCAGCAAAAATAATAATTATTTTGTTCATTAAAAAGACAATGAAAGATAACAGTAGAGACCAAGAAAACAATCTATGGCCTGATACAGTTGGCCCAAAAGGGCCGTCTGTGTGGCACGATCAGGGTTAGGGACAGCGCAGCATCTGAACCCTCCCTAACCCTAGCATGTATGGGCGGTACCATTTTAAAATGGCTCCGTCTATACGCGCACGCCATCATAACGTCATGGTGTGCACTGTGTTTAGATAACGCGGCGCACACCTGACATAATAGCACTGCTGGGGGGTGCCTAGGGCAAAATGGAGCTCCTTTTTGCACCTGGTCCTTGGTGTGGCCTTTACATGATCCGAAAGGGATGGGGTGCAGTGGGGCCCCAGGGCGCTGCTGCACCCCGCTTCCAGGCTACCAAGCAGTTTGCCACTTCTCCATGGCCTGGAGAAGTGCTGGGATGGGGCCTCTGGGGCTGCCCTGGCCCCATCCTGGCGCTTGTTTGGGCGCTGACAGACTGCCCCTTTGGGCAGTTTGTACAGCCCCTATATCATTGCAAGCTGTTTCTCAAAGTAAAAGAAGGGGAAACTTGCATGGGGCCTAAAACTCCATTTCTAACCAATCTAAGGGACATGGATTTTCTCATTCTCTGACATGATGACTGGATATAGGAGCAGATTTAAGGGAGGGTAGCAAGTCAAAAAGAGAGGCTCTTATACACTGTATTTAAAGGTCTTCTAAACTTGGAGGCTGGCCTCCTAAAAGTGAAGGGATCACTTCTCAATGGGGCATAACATGACCTCAGCAAATAATCCTGTTTGCAGTTTAGAATAAGACCTGGCTTTTTCCAAGATGTACAAAGGTCCCAGGTTACAATCAGTCCTTCCTGTCCAGTGTGTTGTCTTAATAATTTGTGCACACTTGTGCAACAGTCGGCTTTCCCACTTTATGTATCTAAGTCTAATATTCATATTAGTTTAGCATAATGAGTAACAAAAGCATTATAGAAATGGTATTGATACTAGCAAGGAATGGAACATAAATATTGAAAGCAGACACATTTTAGAGGGTCAAAAATGGCAAAACAAGAAGCTCTTTGCATGCCTCCTTCTTCATAAGCTATACATGTAAGATGTCATGATTACAATAATCTTTCATTAACCTGTACAGTTATAGGTACAATATGTGTTTCCGATATTTTTTTCTGAATATATGTAACTAAGCTCCCATTTGTAATACTACATCAGATTCAGTTCTATTCTTTTTTCCTCTTTGCCTTGCACTCATCCTTAATTGTAGTATCTGAGCCCCAAGCAGTACTGTAAGAACTGTGTGCTGTCAATTAATAATATATAATAATGATGTCTACGGTTCATAATATAACATCTCAAGTAAATGTATTAAGTTAATTGTAAATTTATATTGGTCCAGGAGCATGCTTTGTAGCATAATTTTAACAGAATAAGATGGGGACAGTATGGTCATGCATTAAAAAAACAACATCCCTCCTTTCTTCCAGTTGCCAGCTAGATTTTGTATTTCAACTACATTGCAAAGAAACTTAATGTAATTTTCTACTGGGTGCTTGTGTTTCCCTCTTGTTCAAGAGAGGCATTTTAGTTTTAAAATTCTCGTATGACAGACCATCCATACAGCCTTTTAAATTCCTTCTTCTCTATATTACCATAACATTTGGGCTCCTTTCAACCAATGACCAGTCCATATGTTACTGCAACATTGCTAACATGTCATTTCCATCTTAATGTATACCCTTGCAAACACCTAACACCCAGCTAGAATCCAAGTTCACCTGGCCTCTTCTCAAACCTTGGAGCTTCCTAGCTTTGCAAATCAGCCAGCTGAACTCAGGTTCTAGGCAGATGTTATCCTGGCCAGCAGAGTGTGGTCAAGATAGCAAAAGTTATTAATTAAGAAGAACAGACAAGCTAGTAAAGTATGTAACAGTTTGCTTTTGCCTCAGACTACTGCAAAGGGTAAGATTCCCCCTCTTCTTCTCTCCCCCTACTGAGTTAATGGCTGCAAATTAGCAAAGAGAGGAAAACAACCTGACCTACAACTATTTATTCTTGTAAGCAACATTATGGAGGTTCACAGAAGCCTGTCATCCTATATTTGAAAGAGCAAATCAAGGGAGTCATAGAACTGCACAGGTTCTACTGTCTTTGATACTTGTGAAGAACAACCATAGGCCAAGAGGTTTAAGGCTTAAACCAACCTGGCAAATTAGATTGCAACAATGTCTGTCTATTCACTTCATTGTGGACCAAAAGCCTGTGAGACCTTATAGGACATTCCTAAGGTCAACAGCAGCAAGGATCAAGCCCCAGTATTCTTTCTTCTTTGAGATCCAGACCAGAAACCAGTAAACACCAGTAATGAGGCAAAAGGTTCAGTATTGGATTCAGTGCTGAGGTTATTTTAAATAAGCACATACAGTACAAATTTAAAATGGGATGGGTTTATTTACAAAAAGAACAGGTACATAATATGTAAGAATAACAACTGAGAATATATACACAGGCAAAACCAGGAAAATTATCTAGCTTATCAAACAAATTCTACAGAATAGATCTTACCAAAGCATGAGTTCAGGAATTTCTGAGACTGGGAGTGGGTGTCAAAGGCCAACTTTTATATCCTTTACAGATGACAATCCAGAATGCTCCAATCAATCAATGACAGAACTTTCTAGCATTCTGACATAATGTGCTGCTGTTATCCAAACCAACCAGAGACAATTAATCTAATTAGCAGAGATCAATTTGTTCACTTAAAAGTTCCCAAAATAAGAGAATGCAGGTGATCAGGCCATTACTTGAGCTCACTGAGGGAGTCACAGAACTGAGGGCAGGGAACCATCTAATTATAAGATTGTATGTACAGCACTGTGTAAATTTACAGTGCTATATAAATAAAAGTTAATAATAATAATAATAATAATAATAATAAACAAGCACTCAGAACGAGAGACCAAAAACAAAAACAAACCAACAACAAAAACAAATGTTAATCATTCTACAGTGTTGATTAACATTGTGAGCATATGCTCATGGCCACCATTGCAGTAAAATTGCTTCTCTTCCATATTTGTGTTTGTTTGCCATAGGAATGGTCTCTACATATGAAACCTGCATGAGTTTAGACCTGATCCAGTCAAAATCTCCCTTGTGTGAAGGAGTTCTATGTGTGCACAATCAGTACATGTGTAAAGTAATTGTCCCTCTATATTTTTAAAAGTGAAGTGTCCCTTGCTTCTCCAGTTAGAAGGGAAGAAAGCTCTTCAAATCCCAGTTGTCTACAGGCTAATCTAATGCAGAAGGTTCCATGCTACAAATAAAAAGCAGGTGTGTTCTTATGATGATATTCCCTGACCATCCTCATTCTTTAATATCTGCAGACTATAACTGAGTTTTCTGTAGGATAGCTAAATGTGACTGCATTAGATGTCATACCCATTTTTTGCTTTATAAATATTTGCTTGCATGTTGCTGACATTTTATTTCTTCAGAATTTTGAATATATTTTGGGATGTGATTGCTTCTTCTTAATATTCCTTACTGTCCTTATAATCTACAGAGAATGTATTCTATACAAATTTGACATAATTCTTCCCAAGTCTTGAGTGCATATATGTGGATGCATGGGCAAATGATGCGTTTTTTCATCCATGGTGAGAAAATAGAAACTGCATATGTGATTTCTCTTGGTAAATGTGAGAGACAGTGCTGGATCTCTCAAGCTGAATAATCAAACTGGTGAGGCAGAAGCTGAACAATAGTCAGTCCCATGACCTCCCATGCAAACACACAGGTTCTAGCAGAGAGAAAAACAGGCATATTATTCTTTCTAAAGTATTTTAAAGTAGGCTTATGTGCAAAATATTTGTGTGTAGTCAAACACAGCATCTTGTGAAGGAGAAGGAAGGAAAAAGAAAAAATGTTACATATCAGAGTGATGCAGTAAGAGACAGACAGAAAGAAAACCTATCAAAGAGGAAATGATCATAAATATATACTGTGCTTTAATTTCTTTAGATTAATATGCAAACTAGCAGTTAGTGAGCATAGGCATGCAACAATTCTTAGGTCTAACCATTTGTACTTTGAATCCATTGAGATTAATGAAGATGTAATCAGAATAGTGACAACTGTCAAAAAATAAATGTCTTGTCAGCAAAGAGAGTAAAGTTTTAAAATGGTAAAATAGTTATGCTTTTGTAATGCTCTCTGAGGAGGCCTCCTTGGATGAGGAAGAGGAGAGCCAAGATACCAGGCTCCAGTCATAGAAAAGAGGAGGCTGTAGCCCTGCCCTGGAACTATAGGAAGTGGAAACCAGATCACCCCATGTAGTTCCTAAGACTAGGAGCTAGATACTGAGCCACCTCACCTCTTTGAATGCCATATACTAAATGCCACCTGCAAAAAGAGTAGGAAAAGCCTTGGGCAGCCTTAAAAGGAATAGGCTGAGGTATTAAACCAGCTGTGCTGATTTACAGCTAGTTTTAAATTAGTACAATATAGCCAACACCATTCCTTTGTTACAAACAACCACTTTAAAACCTCTAAGGGTCATCACTTGATGTTCTTTGCTCTTACAGTTTCTTGGGCTTTATTTTGTACTTTGGGATAGTCTCTTGAATTAGCCTCTGGCATTGGACTTTGATTGCTGTCAGACTGCCTCTTGTGCTTCCACCCTGGACTGCCTTGACCATGTTTTTCCTCTTGCTAACTTACCAACTCAGGACTGGCTTGGCTTTTCCTCTGGCTGTTCTCCTGAACTATAAGTGCTCACATCTGGGCACACCACTGTCCCTAAACAGGGTAGCAGTTAAATATTGTACACTGAGCATAGGTCTCTAATTACCACATGAATAGTCCAGTTTATGAACAACATCAATTATTTACATCCAAATTATGCCCAAGAGTTCTTCTCTGCATGGATCACAAAGAGAGCTGTTGACTTTGAAGGTCCTGATAAAAATTATAAAACAGACACCAGTTGTTTATTTTGAAATGGCATTTCACTCCAGATTAAATAGTTTTAAACATTAATGACGGAGAATTAGTAGCAAAGGTTTTCACTGGGCAGCCTAAAGGACAATAATAATTAGTGCATGCCATCCATATATTAGCATGTATTTTCAGAAATTACAGTCACCATCTTTAAACAACATACTGCTATTAACCTTAATAGGGTTATTCTTGAATAGTAGTTGGAAGCAATATATATAATAATAATTACAACAACTGGAATAACAATCATTAATTACATATCAACTTTTGTAAACGTCTGCTGTTCCACTTTTCCACCTTTGCTTTCTAGATTTCTCACTTATTGTTGAAGAAATGATGTAGAATAATCCCTATGAAGACTTAGTTTTGATTTGAAACTAATTTTCTTTGTTACTTTGTGGGGAGCATTAAATAGGGTGCATGCAGGTGTTTGGTAAGCCATGTGGTTGTAAAGTCTTGATAGGGAAAATTACTGATACCATAATGAATTAAGCATTGTGTGAAATAGTAGTTTATTTTCAGGACAGATACAAGAAAGTGCTTCTTCCCACAATGAACACTTAATTTATGGATTCTCATGCCCCAAGATGGGGTTATTGACAATGGCTTACAGTCATCTCTATTGCATGGACATAGCAATTTGATGTCCTTTAGCTGCCATGGGACCATCCAATGGACTCCTGGGATTTGCCGTTGTTTGCCGTCCAGTTGGCTTTGACATATGGTGAATATATGAATGAAAGACCTCTAAGGGTCCTGGTCATCAACTGCCCTGCTCAAGTATTGCAAACCTGTGACCTGCGATTGAGTCACTCCACCCATAATGTTTTCCCCCCTGCTGCCTTCCACTTTTCCGATGAGCCATATCAGATCATGATATGACCAAAGTACAACAACCTCAGTTTAATCATCTTTCTTCTAGTGAGAGTTCAGCTTTGATTTGCTCAACAACCTATAACTATAGACACACTCTATCTGTTTCCGTTATTATCAATAATAATAGTGATGTGGTGGAGGAAAAAGATGGTGGAACCCTAGGTATTTTTGGGACCCTTTTTGCTAGGGTGACAGATGGATTATTCTTACTCTGGCAAGCAAATGAGTTGATTTCAGATCTGAGGATTTTTTTGTGTGTGTGACAAAGTAGCATACAGGAAGTCAGAGAAAGATGGAAATCACTGAGCATAGTCTGTGTTCCTCTTTCATGCTGGCTGCTCTCAGTCTGTAGAATTCCCTCTCTGCTCTATTTCCACAAGAACAAACAGACTTTTTTATTTAAACATTCCTTTGGCTGGGAATTGACTGGAGCAGAAGGGTTTTTAATGGAGTGTGCTGTATTTTTACCTTTACTATGTGTGCAATGCATTTTAAACTGTTTAAAATTAGTATTTATAACATGATTGCTTATTATTGCTCACAGTAAATAAAATAATCTAAAATGTTACAACAATAGAAACAATATCATAACATCTTTTATATTTTTGATCTGACCCATTTCCAGAAGATTTGCCTTCCCTATTACAATATAATATCTGATCAGACTCTAAAATGGGATTGAAGTGGTCTCCCAATTCACAGTGTATTCATAAATTCAATAAATGGAAACCATGTTTCAACAAAACTTTCATGGATATTATTAGACCCTTATTAGACCCTTGTTTACTTTCATACTATCTGACAATTTCTCTAAAATCCATAGATCCCATAATCTTCCACCAGCCATCTAAGGTTGCTTATATAATTTTTAAAACTTGTTTATTATGTGGTTCTTAGCTGTACTTTGCTTTCATCTATGTTGTGAGCTGCTTTGGGTCTTAAGCTGGGAGAAAAGCATGTGATGCAAATAAGACAACACAAAATAAAGTAAATGTATATCACTAAAATGGGTATCACTGAATAATGTGCATGAGCATATTTTAGTCAATGTATAAAATGTTAAAAATACTTCCATTAATAAAAACATTAAAAATTTGTTTTCTTGTAAAAGTGTGTGAATTTATGAATACATATAAATTTCTTTGAATTAAAAAAGCAAATGTTCACAGTCTATTAGTAAACAAGGATAGGAGGAAACGGGGGGCAATATTCAGAAACATGCACCAAAGTGAGAATGATAGTTTTTCACATTGCTAATCTGAATTCTAGGAACTCTGATGGATTTAACTGTGGTTTGTTCTAACCATAGTTAATCATTCTGGCCTAATCTCAATCTGCATGCCAAACAAGGGGGTGGATAACCTGCAGCTTCCCAGGAACTGTGAGATAATACCTTCCATAATTACTGACCATTGGCCATGGTGGATAGTGTTGATAGGACTTGTAGTCCAACAAAGAGTACAAGTTCCACACTTTTGGATTAAACTAACCAGGGCTCCTTGAGTTTAGATATAATAAGCAGCTTTTGATTAATATACATTTATTTGATAGGGGGGGATTCTAATTTCTACTGTAGCAAAAGGTAAAAAGAGAATATTTCATTTCATTTATTTTATATCTCACCCATCTGCTAGTATGGTACCAAAGACATCTCACCTAAAACTGAAAACAAAGTACAGCTAAAACCTAGTTGAAACAAATGTGTGTGTGTGTTTTTTAAAAAAATTAAATTCTTTTAAAAACACTAAATTACCGCAGATGTGTGTTTTTAAGTCATTTCTGACTTATGGTGTGCATAAGGAAAATCTATTGTGGTGTGTGTTTTTTTGAGGGGGGGGGCAAGATCTTTTTCGGGATGGGGTGCTTTTGCCTTTCTCTGCGGATGAGAGAGTGTGACTTGCCCAAGTAGGTCTTCTTGACCAAGGAGTGATTCGAACTCTTGTATCCAGAATTGTAGTCTGATGTGAAAAGTTAAAAACATAACACACCCCATAAAAAGATGCCTCCGGCACAGTAAGTTCAGAACCAAAGGCCTGCCTAAATAAGGAAAAAAGTCTTTGCTTGCTGGTGGAAAAAGAACAAACTGCAGTCCAAATGAGCCTCCCGTGGAAGGAAATTTCACAACTTGGGGTACCTAGTGAGAAGGCTCTCTCCCTCGTCTTCATCAAATACTTCTGTGATGTTGGCAGGGTGGAGAAAAATCCTTCCCCTGAAGATCTTACAAATCAAGCAGGTTCATGGGAGATATTATATGCCTGACCCCAAGCCTTGGAGGGCTTTAAAGTTAATGACCAGCATTTTTAATAGTGACTGGAAATGGACTAGTAGCCAGTAAAGTTTTTGCAACATAGAAATTACATATTCTGTGTTACCAGCCACAGTCAGCATTCTGCCTGCAGCATTCTAGACCTTTTCCATTCTGGACCTACTGAACTCCACATTAACAGTGCATTAACAGTAATCTAAATGGAGTGTAATCAAGGCATGTGTTGCTGTAACCAGATCTGGTATCTCCAGGAAGGGGTGCATCTGGCACACTAGTTTCAAGCTGTGCAAACACACTCCTGACCACTGCCAAAACCTAAGCATGTAGGCTCAGATGTTAATCCAGGAGTATGCACAAACTGTAAATCTGAGATTCAAGAAAAATGTAATCCCTTCCATCAAAGGTGAATCCCATGAATCCTAGTTCTCTGAACTTCCTTTTGAGTGTCCAGAAGCACCTCTGTTTTATTTGGATTAAGTTTCATTTTCTTTGCACTCATCTATTCAATTATTGATGCCAGACACTGGTTTAACACCAAAACAGCTTCCTCGGAGTTAGATGAAAATGAGAGATAAGGTTTAGTGTCATTTGCATAGTGGTATCACACATTTCCAAAGCAGTGGATGATCTTTCCAAGTTGTTTCATGTATATGCTAAACAGCATGGAAGACAAAATCAAGCCCTAAAAGATCCCACAGACTAATGTCCATGGGGTCAGACAGGAATCCTCCAGAAACATCAAAATCTGAGGAGTGCATGCCTGCTTGTGACATTAACAGTAGTGTTCAGTTGGAACCAGACTAGTGTATTCTTTGATGCTTTCTCATAACCTTCTGAACACAGTTACAAATGTAGTTTGGATTCCTGAATCTGGGAAGATTCTCGACTGCTAGTTTAATTATTTCCAATATTCCTTCCTGGAATGGGATCTACAACTTTGTTGGGAATTTATAGTGAGTCTTCCACTGTTCAGAAGATATTTGTTGTTTTTTGTGCAGGCCCTTTTAAAAAAAAAACACACAGGATGCTCAGCAGCAGTCTTTCTCTCTGGATTACTCCCATTTTTTTATAGTGGAGCATGGATACAGTTTTTATACTGATGCATGGCTCAGTATTTGCTACCCTCCTTGTGTTTTATGCTGTGCCTGATAGCAAGTGTCAAACGACATTTAAAATTATAGTTCATTTACTGTGGTTAAACATAAGGAAGCAAAAGCAATTACCCACATAAAATGATGGAATTAAAGATTCTTCGTGTGACCTAGTTTGCTATTTAGTGTTCAGTGAGTGTTGCAAAAGATAAATACATTCTTTATAGAGGGCTGTATCAATCTCCAATCATGAATGAAAGCCAGTGAACATGATTTAGATATAAAATATATGGTTTGCAAACAAAAATCAATCTTTGACTACGAGATAAGAGTTAGTTGACAGTATGGTGTCCCTCACTTGTTTCTAAATAGGAGGGAAATCTTCTTTAGTAGAGAAGCAGATATTGCTTTACATAGTAATTTAAAATGTATCACAAAAATATATACTAAAAGAAAAACCACACTTTAAAAATATATCCATGCAGATGTTCTGTGGGAGAAAATAGATACATTTTAATAAAAGAAAGTGTAATACAAAGAGAAAATGTTAATTAGTTTAATTTAATTACAGACTTAGTACATGCTAGAAGCTTAAATTTTATGGGTTGATGATTCAAATTTGATTGATCATAAAAATGAGTATACGTATTGTTGTGAGGCCTCTCTTCTGCATGCATGTGCAATTTAATTCACAATCCCTCTCTGTTAACACATTGTGCATATGAAAAGCTGATTGTGTAAAACCAGCAAAAGGTAAGAAAAAAGTAAACCTGGAACTAAAATGTTTGCATGGACTTTAAAAGTTATTTCCAAATATATTCTTTGATACAAAAGAGGGCAAGGGAAATAAAATTCTTTCTCTTTATATGCCTTTGTTGGAGGCACAGCATCAGCCCTTTTAAACGTGCAATCTGATAATAAGGACATGATTTACTATTTCCTAATAGAAGCAGGATTTTCTGTGCTCTACAAAAACAACAACTAAGCACTATTTAATTAACATCACCATAGAGCTAAATCTTGGTCCTACTCCCTAGGACCAGTCTTTACTTTTCATTCAGCACTTAATTAAATGGTCCATTTTAGCCCATGGTGGATGGCAGCTACATGGAGTAATGCATCTACTTTTCAGTCAACTCTAAAGTAGCTATCCAAGGTGCTAGACTTACTTTTAGGATAGGGTTAAAGTTCAGAATAAAGCACAGAGTAGATTCACTGCTCCACACACATGGTGATACAGGTTGACCACTGATTTGGGTTATATTTTACTAAATTTAGGCCTCCAAAACATAAATGATGGGTTCAGAAGACATATAAAATATAATGCAGAAAGCTCTGTGTTTTCCAGGAGGTATGTGTTACTAAGAACATAGCATCAGGCTAATTCTAGACATAAAGCAATTGCAAACAAGATAGGAGAATGTCAACTATTATTTGATTGATAATAAAGTCATAGTAGGTGCTGCATACAGAGCAATGACTGATGCAATCAGCTGGCTGATGCAAACTGGTGAAAGGGAGCCAAGAGCTGAGTGAAACTGGTGTGCTTATCTTAATTCCAGAAATCCAGTCAGAGGAGACTAATGTCACACCACCCTAGGGAGGAGACTGGTTGTTTATATAAACAAGATACACTTAGTGTTTGTTTGTTATATGTTAGGTGATCACAGCTGAGTAGGCTAGAGAGGATATAAAACAAGATATGAAGAGACAGCAGTCAGTCTGCTTTGCAATTTGCACTGGTGCAAAAGGCTGTATTGCAGCCCTAAATTATGCTGTTCCTAACTGATAAATTGCCCAGACATCTTGATGAAGATAGACTATGCTGGTAAGAGAAACAACTAGACTATGCAAAACAAATATATTTCCCATTCTGATTGTAATGGATGCCTATTATGGATGTTTACAGATGTATAATTGGATGCTGTTAGATACAGCAATTCTCAAGGATATTAACTCCTTGGATGCCTGTTTAGAGATGTATAGTGTATCAACAGATGAAATGGCATTCCTTAATGACAAATAAATAATCTATATGTCCCTCTATGTGTTAACTATAGAGAAGACTGCTGAAGAGATGCAGTGATAAAGGTTCAGTTTTTATTAAAGTGTAACATCTTAGTTGCCATATACTGCTATATAATGAATGTATCATTCCTCACATGCAATGTAATGTGATGAAAGCAGTGTGCCTAGACATTGACATGTCTCTGTTTTTCCCTAAGGGGAGAGTAGATGTTTGCATATCTATGATTGTCTATAATAAACAGCCTAAAAAAAGATTAACATAGAGCAAACTAGATCTATAAACTATTTAGGACACAGGAGAAAGATGTCTAATGTTTTTGCTGTAGGATGGTATATATGGGAAAAAGGAGACAAATCCCACAGTGCATGAAAAGAAGCACTAATTCTCAAGAGTTCACATGCAATTTGAAATATGTTTTTCTTTTCCATGCACATCCAATTGTAGATGTAATTGCCACCTCGAAAGAAGGTAACCCCCTAAAGTACACACATATCTTATGTAAGTCTTATGTATGTATTTCAGGCTATAGCTATAGCTATAGCCTGAAATATCTCAGAATCAATGTATTTATCATTTTCTTTTAAAATGAAACCCAATTTTGTAAAATAACCTTTACCATATATATATTGAGTTTTCTTTTTTAAATTTTAGTAAACTATTTTTCTTGTTTATGTAATTTTGTACATAAATTTTGTAAACCGCCTTGATCCTTCAGAAAGGTATAAATAATAATAATAAATATTTATTTATAACCTGTATATAATGGTATATAAATAAAAATTATTATTATTAAAATTATTATTATTAAAAATTATTATTATTATTATTATTATTATTATTGATATTCACTAATAAGATGCTACTTTTAGTCTCTGTATCCATGGCTGAATTATATCACCTCTACTGTATCCTGATTATTTCCAAGAAGTAGTTTGCTTATGGATGTATAAATACAGCATTCAAATTAGATAGATCAGAAATGCAAACTATCACTATATTACTGAGTACAACTTAAAACTGCAAGCAAGAAGAGCCCTCCCTTCAACCACCATCTTGAGGGGAGAGAAAGGCAGGCCGCCTTCTGCTGCAAGCAAGAAGAGCCCTCCCTTCAACCACCATCTTGAGGGGAGAGAGATGCAGGCCGCCTTCTGCTGCAAGCAAGAAGAGCCCTCCCTTCAACCACCATCTTGAGGGGAGAGAAAGGCAAGTCAGCTGCAACAGGCCTTGCCTGAAGGGAATAAGAGCCCTCCCTCCAGTCCATCTGCCTTGGTCCAGGCCTCTGAGGGAGAGAAGAGCTGCTGGACTTTCCCCCTTCCCCACCACCATTCCCTTCTCCTTTTGTGTCGTGTCTTTTAGATTGTAAGCCTGAGGGCAGGGAAATGTCTAATTAACCAACTGTAAGCCGCTCTGATAGCTTTGGCTGAAGAGCGGGGTATAAATAAAAATTATTATTATTATTATTATTATTATTATTAAAAAAATATTAGAATGATATAAGCAAATGGCATATAGTACAAATCACACCTATACATGAGGCCATACCTCCCTGTAACTACAAAAGTAAGTAAAACAATTACAATTACAGTACACCACAAAAGGAATGTTATTATCCCTCATTATGTTACAATAATTGGCTTAAATCCTGTTGTTACTCCTGATTCCTGGCTATTGGTTTTGTTGTTGTTGTTGTTGTTGTTAACTGCCCTTGAGAAGACCCTAACTCATAGGGACCCTGTGGATGAGACATCTCTAAGAATCCCTATCTTCCATTGCTCTGCTCAGGTCTTGCAAACTGAGGCCCGTGACCTTCCTGATTGCATCCATCCATTTGGTTTGTAGTCTTCCTCTCTTTCTACTATCCTCTACCTTTCCTATGAATTGTGCCTTCTCATGATGTGGTCAAAGTACGATAGCCTCAATTTGATCATCTTGTTTTCCAAGGAGATTTCAGGCATGATCTGTTTGTTTACCTTTTTGCTTGTCCACGTTATCCTTAGCACTCTTCTCCAGCACCACATTTCAAATGAATTTATTTCCTTCTTATCTGCTTTTTCACTGTCCAGCTCACACATTTGTAAATGGCAATGGGGAATATAATGGCTTGTACAATTCCAACGTTAGTGCTCAGTCATGATGATGATGATGATGATGATGATGATATTTATTTCTATTCTGCCTTTTCCGGGTGGGGAATCAAAATGGATTACAAGTATTAAAACAGGATACTGTAAAATCACAATCAGTCTTATATCTTTACTCTTTACAATCTTGTCTAGTTCTTTCATAGCTGCCCCTCCCATTCCTAGTTTTCTTCTTATTTCATGACTGCAGCCACAATTCTGATCAATGTTTGATCCTAGGTATGAGAGCTCTTTCACCATTTGATTTCGTCATCATCTAGGTTTAATTTATGTGTTTCTTCAATGATCATTATTTAGTTTTTGTTGGCTTACTATTTCACTATGCAATGAATGGGTCTACTCTAGTTGAGATTAACCAAATTGATGCAAGCCATAATGTGACTTAATTCATGAAAAAGGCATTAATAATGTGTTATTTGTAAAGAGTGATTTTCAAGCATTGTAGAAGCCCACAAGCAAATCAGGGGTTCAATAACATGCACCTGATCATGTTCTTCAGAACCCCTCTTAATCTGATATCAGCTTCATGACTACTAGGCATTGGTAGCCTATCTCCCATTAATTTGTCTAAGCTCCTATAAAACCATTTACATTGATGGCCATCATTGCATCCCATGAATTTTATAATTTGATTTTGTGATATGCAAAGATGTATCCCCCACCATTCAACTTCACTGAATGGTCCTCGTTTCTAGCATTATGAAAAAGCAGGAAAATAAATGACTTCCAATCTACTTCTTACACAATATGGATCATTTTACACATGTATCATATCTCCCCTTACTTGCCTTTTTGCCAAGGGGAACAACAAAGGGTCCAATGCATTATTTTGTTCAAGTGACCCTTTGCTGCAATAACTTAGTTCTTCAGAAGTTGTTCAACTTCAGCCAAAGCATACTTTGCAATTGACTAGGTGGGTTACATCATTTGAAGGGCAACACAGTTTTCATCCCTGCCCCTAAGAGAAGGCATTCTTTACTTAAACTGTATCTGCAGATTTCTGTCTTTTGACAAAAGTCAGTAGTGGAGGAAGTTCTCAGTAAGTCACAGCATGCCTTCTCAATAGCATATCTATTCTAGTTCAGTTTTTCTTCATGTCTATCTACCTTGCTGAGTTTAAAACCATTTCGTCTTGTCCTTGCTGTGGTGGTGTCCCCTGAGCTTCAATATGTATGAAAATGACTTTTGGGCACAGAGCCTGGAAAAATGTAATCGGGCCATAACAAAAGCAGGCTTAGTAGAAAAGCATCAAAATCTCAGGGATTAGCTCCAAACAAGCTAATCAGTAGTGATCCCCTTCACATATATTGGAAGCAAGGTTAATGCTGGAAATATTGAGGAGGGTTTAATGCCTGTGAGAAACTGTGTTTAGCCCCAGTTTTCAAGAGAGCTTGTCTTAAGGATAAATGAAACCCCAGCTCTCTGAAAATCTGATCCATCTAGAGCATAAACAATAAGTTTAGTAGGGAGCACACCTTTACTACTACTGCCTGGGTGATTGCCTCTTGCCACTTTCATGATAGATTAGACACAAAAATTTCTTGAATGGGACCATGAGTTACTCCATAAAATGTGGCCACATTTGTTTACTGCTCAACATCACTTCTTCTAATATTATTAATGGGAACTTATTTTGCAGAGAAAAATCAAATCTTCCCCTGTGTAGATGGAAGAGTGACAAATATTATTAAATGTACTATACTAAAAAGGGCAGAGTATGTGTAACTATGGAAAAGTAAAGCAGGAGAGTATGTTTGACTGGTGTAAATTGGCGGGGGGGGGTTACCCAGTTGCATCCACTAGAGCTGCTTGAAATGAAAACTGCTGAGAAGCTGGCCCAGTTGTGTCCTGCCTTGTTAATGCAAGCATAGAAAAATACAGAATTATCTGTCAATTGAGAATAATCAAAGTGGATGGATGACTCAGGACAACACATCAGCCCTGTATGGCTAATGCAGATCCTCTGTCAGCAGATCATCTTTGAAAGGGTTAGAAACATGGCACTTTCATGTCAAGAGCTCTTCAGAGGAAATGCAAATATGTTGTGAACATTTACTCTACTCTTGTATTGTCAAACCAATGCATTGTTCGATGCTTTCAGCTCTGTTTTTTTGGCATACCTGGGCATGGAGTATGTTGCAATGCAACACTCCTGTTAATTACCTCTTTATTACTCTCTCATATGTATAATACAAGCCATGGTAAATGTCCCTAGCCACAGACTTGTTTTATCAGGATTCATAGAGAATTATCTAGTCTGCTGGGCAAAATTAGTGTGTCTGTGTGTCTGTGTATGTGTGCACCACATGTGGAGAGGGGTGGAAGGTGGGGGCAATGAGAAGAAAATGATGAAAGACAAAATATTTTAGAGTCTGCTCATGCATTTTGAAGTAAAGCTCTCATGTTTTTAGATACTTAACTGGCTTGAGAAACCCCACTGTTTAAAACTGAAATTAAGACTTTAGAATCAGAGAAGGGGACATTTCTTACCTTGGCAGTATGCTTTGGTTCTGCCAATTCTCCTTGTTTCTCTGTGTGCTAATGCTCAAATTTGAACAAGCGCTGAGTTTCAGCAAGTAAATACGTTCATACAAGTTCTTTTAAAGCTACAAAATGCTGCAATATCATAGAAAGTACACTTATAATTAAGTCCTTTCTGAGCAATAGGAAATAGAAAAAATAGAAAAAATGGGTTGAAAGAATGGGAAGCTTCACTCTGTTTCTGAGAAGTAATACTGAATTTCTTTTGAAAGATGACTAATCGAGAAGGGGGGAAAGTCCCTCTCCTTTTAGACATAAGCAACACAAGTATATTGCCCTCCCCAAGAGTAATGTGAGAATATTCAGAAGCGCCTGGAATTGCGTTTTGGATAAGTCAACTACTGGTAAGAGTTGTTCGGCATAAATTAATATTATGTGTCCAAATTCCATTTCTATAGTGCACTATACTGTATTCTTTTCACTTCAGTGGAAGAAACACTAAAGGAACTCCTCTCTGTAATGCCAGTCTGCTTATTCTATTACAAAGATAGAAGAGAACTCCATTACTGGATAACTTCTCTGAGGTTTTGAGTCTATCACCAGAAGAAGACAGTGAGATGGAGCCAAAGTTAAAAATGTTTTAGGTCCTCATTATTTCAATGGGAGAATAAGGTCTGTAGTTTAAACTCTGTCTTGCAGTGAACATAACTTAAAGATGCTTGATTTTGGCTGAACCATGACTGATATTTTGGTGTTTCAGCTTTACAAACTGTTTTTAAGAATTAAGGGAATTACTTTTGTAAACATGTTCACTGGAACAGGTTTCTTGAGGTAACCACTCCAACAGTGCACTCTGTGGCCATTGATAAATACAAAATGCCACTATGTTTTTTCTTTAAAATATTTTATTTCTTTCAAAGACAGAAGACCTGCATAGTTCTAGAATGTTATTTACCATTTTTATAACTTATCTGCACTACAAATATTTTAAATAAATTCCAATAAATTTAAATAAATCCATACAGATGGATCCAGAATTTTCCTTAAATTTTAAAAGAGACCCACTGAGGAGGCCACAAAACCAATATTTTCAAGTGAAGGAATAGTGAGGCACAGAGCTTCATAAACTGCCCCAAAAGCAGACAAGATTAAAAGTGTATTTATAAACTTAACAGTCTGATAAAATTACAGTGCTAATGGGTTTTTTTTTTAATTTTAGCTTTCAAAGTATGGAACAACAAACAGATTCTACCAATCTGGACATAGTTAAAAGGACTTGAGTAATACATACATCTGTATTGTGAAAAACTGTCAATTTTTAGGGTAAAACCCATGAAGATTGTTGTGGCAACTTTAAAGATTAACAATTTATTTGACATAAACTTTTGTTAAGGGTAGCCCACATTATTTAGCACAAGACAACATGAATACTTTCTGGATATTTTTAGATCACTTACCTCCAAAAAGTTGCTACCATTAAAATGAGAATAACAGGCAAGAAACATCCTATTAAAATATTTATAGGCATTATCCTCCAACTAATATATAAATATTGAAAGCAATATATTACAACACACATACATAGTTCAGCAAATGATAGAGCTACAGCTTCTGCAAATTGTTAAGTGTGGATGGAAAATGATAATATAGAAACACTGATTTGACTGAATTAATTTAACTCTGAAATTTTCAGTGATCTTTTTCTTAGTCCAAGAGTAGCAGTTAACTCAGTTGTTGATTAACAATAGCTGAATTTAAAACATTTCTGATTTAAAGGAGGGTTTATGTCAGGCAATGCTCATTTACAGAATCAAGTTTCAATGGTATTTCTCTCCCTGAAATAATTGATTCAATGACACATAGGAAAGAAGTCTTCTCAAGGTTCTCCTGAATTTGTCGACTTGGGGCTCCAACAGACAGGCCAGAAGAAAGCTGCTGGAGCATAGCTTTGGCGCAGCTTCTGGCCTCTTAAGATGTGTGTGTCATTTAAACGGCATACATCCAAAGTGATCCAAAGCAGCTTTATTTTGGCCTGTCTGTTCGGGATCATGCTGTCCTTTTTAAAGAATAGTACTTTCTAAAGTGCTTTCTAAAGTTCTTGCTGCTAAAGTACAAGAAGCTTGTTAAACTCCCTTAAAGATAGAGAATCAAAGCATACACAATCTGAAGAACTGATTCAAAAGAGCAAAAATAGTCCACTGGGCACTGTTAAGCCTTGTGTGAGCATATGGTAGGGCATTCAGGATTGGAATTTACATTGTTATCATGATGATGATAACGATACATGCTTTTCTGCCAGTGAAAAATGTAAATTGAAGAATGCACATGGAAAAGGTTTGTTCTGATGCATCAAGTGATCCAATGCACACAAGAAGGCTGATACCTACAAGTATAACATATTCAATTAAATGAAGGACAGCACTGTGCTAATATTCTTGCCATTGAACTGAATGAGAGAACTCATATGCATAGGAACTTTCCTTTGCAAACATGGAAGTCTGCTTGGCTGGCAAGCAGGGTGCTGCAGGGAGATATGATAAGCCCTTTCTTTCCAGCAAGTGAGACTGCAAGAAACAGAAGCAGAGGCCACTGCAGAGACCTGTCATAACTGGAGCATCTCAACCATAATTTTTATATGCTTGCATTTCAATACCTTCATCTATCTTTTAGTTTCTATCTTATCTTAACTAATTTATCTTCTAAAATCTTATCACCAGAGAAGTGAAACTATGGCATAACAGCAGTGGCTCCAATTCTATTTCAAAAATTGTCATTGTTCATGGTTTCAATTCACAAGCCTATAATAATTCCTCAAGAATGAGAAGTGTAATTTACCCCTATGTATATTTCACTATAGACCATCAACCAAGGCAGTATCTATGAACACAAACTGGAAGCCAAAATGAAATGTAGCCAGAAATGAATCATTTTTGGGTCACCACAATGTATGTGTAAAACTATTTAAGAAACTTGAACATATACCAAACCCACATTTCAAACATTGGCATGTTGGAGAAGGATGATGCATTAAGCCCTCTCCTGCCAGCAAGTATGGCTGTGAGAAGCACAGCTCTTCATGACAACCTCACTCACTGGTGGGATGGGGCACATCCTGTCACCTCGAGTGCCCTGCTTACAAGAAGAACAGACACCCATCCTTCTGATTGACTTTTAAGGTCCTTTTCAGGGCCATTTGTGGTCCTGGCAATAGTGCTACAATTGCAAATGACAATATGAAGCAGTTATAATGGCCTAAATCTAATTTAGGACATTTAACTGATTAACAGGATGCCAACCTATATGTACAGCTGCTGGAATACGCTAAGAATGGAGTGAACAAATCAACTAAACAAAACTGTTGAATTTGTTTTGATGTCTCATCTTCTTACCTCTGTTTTTTTTTCATCCTTTCTCACTGTTTTATATTTGAAGTACAATTCATGTCTAGTCAGAAACACTGAGTTCAGCAGGACTTATTCCCTAGTAGATGGGTATAGCATTGTACCCTGAGCCCTCTGTCTCTTCCAGTATTGAAATTTGCTTCAATGATGCACAGAGAAATCTAATATCAGCAAAGAGAAGCTGCCACATTTTCCCCTCCACCTCACTTGCACTTTTATTTTGTTTGCTATATTGGTCTGTGTTTTGCATTGCATGTACAATGTATTCAGTGAAAATCATGGAATATAAAAGAAAGGTTTATACAGAATTTTATATAGAATATCCTTGAGTGTCCTCTTACTAAGAATTATAAATAAGAAATATAAATATGAGCATTCCACAAAATTCAAAGGAGATGAGTATAGAATAATTTACTCTTATACCAAAGCAACAAGATCACCTAGCTGAGCACAGATTCTGAACAACAATGTCAGGCATAGATTATGAATGCATCATCATTACTTGACTTGCCAGTATGAATTCACTTTGGGGATACCATGTTTAAATATAAGACTGTGACAGAGCAATGAATATAACAGCATCAAAGGAGGAAATGTAA
Organism: Urosaurus nigricauda; assembly: GCA_034509955.1. Classification (NCBI taxonomy): domain Eukaryota; kingdom Metazoa; phylum Chordata; class Lepidosauria; order Squamata; family Phrynosomatidae; genus Urosaurus; species Urosaurus nigricauda. Next base: position 55,820,332 of record JAOEGL010000001.1, read on the forward strand.
ACTGATTTTCATGCTCAGTCTGATCACTTTGTTGATATTGTGCCCAACAACCTTCCAATAAAATGCGTAAGATAACATCTAGGATAAACTCTGGAATGTGATATATTTTATTTTCTATGACACTGGTGTTAAGCACACATGACTAAGCTATCTCCAAAGAGACAAACATATATGAACATTACAACCCAGCACTGCTACAGAACTGATTAACAATTATAAATTAATTAGTAACTAATGATGAACCAAAGATACTGACAATCATTTGTTGTTTACATGAAATACTTTACAGATTGTGGCTTCCCATACTATTAAATCCCATAAATGAAGGATAAAATAAGGGACACACATATACATTAATAGTATCCTATAACATTATTCACTGATGGAGATCTTTTTAGCCACATGTATATTTTTACATCTTTGAGGAAAAGCTGCAGCTTCTATTATACCTAATTATTTTCCCCTACAGCTTTAAACAGTGCTGGTATTTAATATTCAACTGGAGCACAAAAGATTCGGTCCTTAAGTGTAACTAAGAAATATCTGCAAAAAATCTTAGTATGTCTTGCCTTTTAGCACTTCCTAAATAAAAGCAAAATCTTCTTAAATAAAAGGAGTATCTATTTATGAATAGGGAGACTAGAAACCTACAGCATGCCCATTAAAACCATTTTGCCTGATTGCATCCTGGATAAAATCTGAATAAACATACTGTTTTGGAAGGGAAGGTGGCTGCAGCAGCCCTGGGTCTCTGCTGCAGGGCAAAGTTGCATGTTGCAAGCACCCTGCCATTTGCACCTCTGCATAATCTACGGTTATATGGTGCTGTGAAAAATGCTGCCCCATGACCAATATCATAGTAGGATTTAATTGGTAGTTTGGTTAGCATCTGTAAGGGTGAAATACTTCATCTTAGACAGAAAAGTACCTTGGAATATGCTGATGGTTTAGGCTTTGGTGGGTGGTTCTGTCATGTCCTACCTGCTGGTCCCCTCTTCAGAGAAGGAAAGAAGAGAGAAGAGCTAAGGCAACAGAGTCCAGTTGAAGCCAGTGAATGCTGACAGTCCTGTGACTCCTGTCATGCTACTGGAAAAAGGAGAGCCAAACCTTCCCCTTTAGCTCATAATGATAATGGGGACAATACAGAGGCATTTCATCCTTTGGAATGTCAGAGATTAAAATGCTGATTGCAAAGGAACAGGAAATGTCCTGATCCACTTTAAATGGAAAATGCTGAACTAATTAAGCCAGTTGTGGTGATTTAAAGCTAACTATAAATTAGCTCAGCCAAGACCTTTCCCTTGAGTCAAATCGTGTATTTCAGCATTAACTTTGTGATATTGTCTCATGGGGCTGCTTTATGGATCTCTGAACCTTAACATGTATCTTGAATTCTTCTTCCTGGAAACTCCCTTATTGGCTTTAAACTTTGATTTTCACATCTAAGACTGCCTGGTTCATACTTCTGCTGACACCCTATGTATGACCTGGACAGGTTTCTCTACTGTCTGTTCCTGTGGACTATAGTGCATTTACCTGGACACTTGCCAACTTTAGAAGAGACAAATCCATCAAGATGAGTACAGTCAACTAGACAAATATTGATGACTGCTAGGTTCCCAGTCTATACTTTTGCAATTTGGAGAATGCAGCTATAGTGGGAGATGATTCAGTCTACCAGTAGGTCCCAGCATGTATGGCAAGGGTTAGAATTGTGCAGTTTTCCAGATGTAAATGAATTGCAACTCCCAGCCTCACTCACTATGTTGGCTAGGCCTGCTAGAGTAGCAGTCCACCATTTTGAAGGCTACACAATTCCCATAGTGTTATATGGTTAGTGCCTGCTGAAAAACTGCTGAATTTAACAAGTTATTTAACTCATTAATTTGTGCAGATCTGACACAGAAGTTAGAGAATCAGCTTTTTTTTTTTTTTTTTAAAAAGTGCAGATTAAAAGAGCAGTGCTGTTATATTTGTCTCTGAAGTTTGTCTTTTCAGAAATGAAAAGGCACCTACTCATTAATTTAATAGAATCATAGAATCAGAGTTGGAAGAGACCACAAGGGTCATCCAGTCCAACCCCCTGACATTCAGGAACTCTCCATCAAAGCATCCCCGACAGAAGGCTATCCAGCCTCTGCTTAAAGACCTCCAAGGAAGAAGACTCCATCACTCTCTGAGGGAGTGTGTTCCACTTACTGTCAGGAAATTTCTCCTAATGTTGAGGTGGAATCTCTTTTCCTGGAGCTTGCATCCATTGTTCCAGGTCATAGTCTCTGGAGCAGCAGAAAACAAGCTTGCTCCCTCCTCAATATGACATCCCTTCAAATATTTAAACAAGGCTATCATATCACCTCTTAACCTTCTCTTCTCCAGGCAAAACATCCTCAGCTCCCTAAGTCGTTCCTCATAGGTCATGGTTTCCAGACCCTTCACCATTTTAGTCGCCCTCCTTTGGACATGCTCCAGTTTCTCCTCATCTTTTTAAATTGTGGTGCCCAGAACTGGACACAATATTTCATATGGTCTTGGGTCTTCACACTTACTTGGTCCTCTTCATTTACATCAGATGCAGTTGAAAGAGATGGAACTTCATTGGTGTTCTAAAAGCCCCATCTTGCTTTACCCATAACTTCAGTACCTAAAAACAAACAAACAAACAAAACCCAGAAGAAAAGGTATATGTTTTAACCAGATGCACAAATATAGGATAGGTGACACCTGTCTTGACTGCCATGCATAGAAAAATGATCTGAGTAGACAACAAGACCATAACACGTGTCAACATTATAATGTGAACTGAGACCACAAACTTTCTTCATTTCACCCCACACTTTCTTCATTTCAATATCCTAAGTAAAGGGGTGTGTATTGTTTTACTGTTGCACAATAGGGAATCAGAAACCTTTGCCAATACAGTATGTTTAATAGGGATGTATGGGTTTATACTTATTAACTTTCTTCCTACTCTTGCTGCAGCAAGCTTCTACTTAACCACAGTTTTAGTTCTACTTAATTAAGCCTCACTTAATCTCCTCTTCCCCAAGTCTGGAATTTTTGACCATGCCAGCTCTCTCATACTAAGAGGGTGATTGAAAGGCATCAGTTCTTGCTACTGACTTTATGAGAAATGTTTTTCAGTAGGTACAGTATGTTTTCCATTTAGAGGAATACATAGCTTTGACAGCAATACTATAGTTAAGCTGTGTAGTGCTGAGTTCTTCAGAGTTGGTTCTGGTTGTTGCCAACTTTCTGCCATAATACAATTAACCTGATTAATTAATAGGGGATATTTAAGATTGCTATCTCTAGTCTGAGGTCATGGTTTAAGAAGACCATAATCTTTTATCATGAGCAATGGTATTACATTATATTGATGAAATACACTTGGAAGTTACTTGGATGAGTATTATTGATATCTTATTGCTAATGACATGTGGCCCTGTCACAGGATGTGTTATATCCCAGTTGGCAGTCTTCTATCTTGAGTTTGAAACAGATAACGAAAGGTATCCAGCAGTTCTTTTACATCTGTCACCCCTTTGGGTAGCTCTTCATTGTATCCTTTGTTCTTAGATCTACTTACAAAGGTATTGATTGTGGCATGCATACTTTATTAACTTTGACAATTTACAGGTTCAGAATAGGTTCTTCTAATTCAAAGTAGAATGGTAAACATACCCACTGTACACATATGTAGCAGGGCTGAATGGTGGGTAGGAGTCTTGTTGGCTAACACAACTACACCACCAGTGGCAGCATAAGTGGTAGTGCAGTGGCAGATGTAAAATAGCTGTGGGTGCCATGGAAACAGGGGAGCTGAACAAGAAGTTGTTTGTTAAGAGAAAGCTATCCTGTTAGCTCCTGTGCTGCTTGTGACCTTGTTGATAGGGATGATTATACTTTTGGCCTCCCTCCTCTGCTGTCACTGCACACTGCTCCAATCGTCCCTTACTCTGGTGTATCAGAGCACCAGCTTCAGGGTTAGTTTTGCATTTTCTCCAGTGTGGCCAAAACCTAAGTCAAACCTAAAGGACAAATCAGGACATTTGGTTAAGAAACAAGACTGGGTTCAGATCTAAGAGCAAACAGGACCAAAGGACAAGTCAGGAACAGCAACAAAGACTAAGCCAGGCATCAGGAGCAAAGAACAATCCAGGAAACAAAAAATCACTAAAGCTCAGGAAGACCTTGTTGTTTGAATCAGGCTTGACTTGAAGTTGGAGATGCTCTTGTACTCCTTGTTCAATAACAACAGCAGCAACAACAGAAGACAGACAGACATTTATTATGGCATAGAGCCAGCACAACAACATTTATTTTAACACCCTTTCCACCAAAGAGTGGAACATCAAACATAGATAATTATAAACAGATGCTAAAACACAGACAATAAACATGCTAAGTACTAAAATGCTAAAGTAACATGCTAACATTCTAAAACAACTCCTTATCAGTCAATATCCATGTTGGCAACCTTAGCCACACTCAGCAACTCAGCAATCCAGTGAATCAACGAGGAAGGCCTTCAACCCTTTGCGAAAGAGGTAAGATCCTCTTCCAGCCAAAAGTGCAAAGGAAGACTCTCAAATGTGGAGCCAGATCTTGAAAAGCACAGCCAAGTAGTTGTAATGGCTTGGGAGTGGAATCAGTCCAGTTTCAAGGGCAGCTATTTATAGATCATAGCACCTTTTACAAATGTGCCATTTAAACTAGCACTTCACTGATAAAACTCAGTTACTTTGGACTTGGATATTGATACAGTATCAAAGGATGTAACTTTGACGTCTGCTTATCAGTGGCATCTTTAGGGTTGATGTCATCTGGTGCTCATGGTGTCACCCCCCCCCCCCCCCCCCATTGACCTCTTCCCATTTCACACCATACAGAATCCTTAGTAATGCTTTTTTGCACTAATATTACTCATAAATCATAATTCCCTTATACCACTGAATGTAATGCTAATAGAATTAAATTCATACTTTCAAATAATAATGATGATGATGATGATGATGATGATGATGATGATAAAATTTATTTATAGCCCGCTCCTCTGTCAAAACAATCAGAGCAGGTTACAGCAGATAAAAGTCACAGAATAAAACAATTACAACACCCCATTACCCAACCTCCCACCCCTTAAAAGTGTATTAAACTAGTAGCAAGTTAAAATCAAAAGACAATAAAAACATATACAAAAGCAAGGCAGCTAACCATTACATGGGTGGTATAACCTGTAGTGTCATAGGTCATGTGTTAAAAGCTGGTAGGGGAAAACATGACACAATTCCAGAGCCGGGAGTTAAGGGGTTTCTGGGAAGGCCTGCCGGAAGAGATGCGTGTTTATAGCTTTTTAAAAGCAATTGAGAGATGTAATAAGACACATCTCGTCTTGCAGGCCATTCCATAGCCTGGGAGCAGTGGCAGAGAAGGCCCTCTGGGAGGTCTGAGACAGCCTGGTCTTCATGGGCTGAAGCAGGCTCCTCCCAGAGGACTGAAGTGTGTGGGGGGATCATACGGGAAGAGGCGGTCCCTGAGATAAGATGGACCCAAGCCATGTAGCCATGTACAATATCACATGCACAACCTAAATTTATTTACATATCCCTAGTGAAGATTTGGTTAAAATGTGAAAGAAATTTTTAAAAGAATATTTTTGAAAGTTTTTTGTGGAGCTTCGGGCTATGTGGCCATGTTCTGGAAGAGTTCCTTTCTGATGTTTCGCCAGCATCTGTGGCTGGCATCTTCAGAGAATGATAGCCTGAAAAGGATGGAGATATATATCCTCTGTGACCCTGGGAAGGATGTATTGTTCTGTTGCTAATGGAAGTCCTCAAGGTGGAAGGATATGCAAACAAGGATTAATGTCTGCTAACTGGTTCTCATTGTCTGCTGGGAATCCCCTGGCCTTAGGCTGTTTCTCATTTGCATAGGTTGAGTCTTGACCTTGCTGTCCTTCAAGACTGGGAGCCAAGCCTTGTTTACTCTCAGGGTTTCCTCTTTCAGACTCCACATTGATATTTGAAATTTAAACTTAAAAAAAAGTCTGGGCCCTCTCTTGTCTCCTTTCACTGAACTTCATCCCTTTCCCACCATCCTTTAAAGCATTTTAAAGGGAAGCAGATGAATACCATAAACCTTTTCTGTCAAAAGGTAGGTGTTTCAGGAGAAGTGATATCACCTTCCCCTTAGTGTGTCACTGGGTGTGGTCTGCACCCCCCATCCACCTACGCTCCCTAGTGATGCCACTGCTGCTTATTCATAATAATGAATTCTCTTCATTGCTACAGTCTGAGGATGTGGACAGCATCCTTAGAAAAGTGATAGCCACCACATGTCCTGGGATTCTTGCCCTTTTTGGTTCATTAAAATGGCCAGGGACAGTTACGTGGGTGAAGGGCTGAGTGGTAAAGGGAGTAGTAAGTGTGTCCTAACAACAAGGTTTCAACATGCCTAAAGAGGACATTTATAAGAATTCTGTTGAAAAAGAGTTTCCCGAACTCCCTCATTATGAATAATTATTACCTAGTGTTCAACAGGCCATTTGGGGGTAAGATAATAGAATGTGTAGCTGATTCCTGGAACCAAACTCCTATTGGTGACACATTCACAATCTATCTAGCAATGTACTATACATGTATGCAGATATTCTTTCCTTTAATTGGCTTTCTACAGGTATCTGTCTAGACCAATTGTTTTAAATTGTTGCCTCTCAGATGTTTTGGACTACAATTCCTGTCATTCCAGTTGGCAAATTCCATTGGATTTGAAAGTTGAAGCATACAGGATTCCACTGCTAGTTCATGATGTTCCTGCTTTCTTTTATGGCTGAGAGTGATGGGGAATGGTAAGCAGGTGGCTGGTGGTAATAGCGGGTGTCGGATTGGGGAACTTATCTAGAGGAATAAGAACACATTTTAAAATGAGATATATCCTTCTTGCACCTATATCACCAGTTTGAAAGCTATACATACCTTACTGTTGTGGTAATGAGTTCAGTAGCCTACATTTGTCTGTTAAGTTAAAAGTGTACTCCTACACAAACATGTACAAGGTGCATTCTTAGACAAGCTTGGATAAAGTCCCACTGAACTAAGTGGGTTTCACTTTGAAGTTGGCATGTATAGGATAGGATAACTTCTAACTACTATTGTAGCTGGTATAGAAGAATGAGCAAATCACAAAAGTTCACATAAGTGTTCCCCTAAATCTCTTCAACCCTGCACAGTGTCTTTAACAGAAATGGATGTTGTAACCAAGGGGCCTCTCTTTGCTTTAATGTTGCATCTTTCTCTTCAGGGGAAAAAATTGGATAGCACTTAGTTTTCTGTAGTAATTTTCCTCCAAGGCTTTCTGGGTCAAACACTCTTTTTGCGAAAGTACTATTTTTAGGTAATAATGATTTCCACTCAGGATGACACCAACCCTGAATCTGGTTGCAATATGCCTATGATGAAGGAAAGAAAATTACTTCTTTCTATTTTTTTTTAAAGGAGAACCTCCCTCCCACCAAAAATCTGAAACTGAAAATATTGTGATGGTTATATACACAAAGATGCAGATACACACTGTGAAAATAGGAGATGATCCAAATATTTAACAACCCAAGTCCCAGATTTTATTTATAATGCTTTCCATTTAAAGTAAATTATCTGAGGAAGGCTACCACAGTTTCAATTCCCTCTGCGGTATTGGATATTAGGAGCTCAGAAATAGAGCTCGTAAAATATTTCCATTAATAAGCTCTCCTTCCTGTATCCTTCACCTTTCTGTTATCCTTCATCGGAACACTCAGTTCGTGTGTGTGTGTGTGTGTGTGTGTGTGTATGTATTTTCAAGGGGGAAAATAGACTAACAGGAATAAAAAGCTGTACAACACAGATGCTATTCCAGCAACTGGAATCAGGGCAGTTTTTAACTTCATTAAATTGCTGTCATATGGTGTCTGCTGACATGCCTCAGACTTTGGAGAGTTTTACCCATCAGGTATCCTCTAAGATTGTTAACAAGAACAGCAACTCTCATTAGGGGTTCCCCAAAAGCAGCTAATTAAGGGACAAAGGTTGCTCAGATTGTGACAATTACACCTGTAGGTCTCTGTAGAAATACCAAAATCGCACACAAGCGTATGTTTGGTTGCTTAGAACACGAAATAAAGACCCAGACCATTAAAAAAAAATGAGAGGCAGAAAGCTGTCAACCATTTGAAAAGCTTTAGGAAAATGATCATCCAATTAGTGGCTATGATCAAATCAGGCATGAACTCTCTCTGGATGGCTCCATAATTTTCCTTCTTGCATGGTGTAATTTCATATAGCTCAAATGAACTCATGAGAGGTAATTCAGTTCCAAACAGTTTTCTCATCACTGCTAATTATACTAATACATTGAAATGCCTCCTACAAAATGCATGAGCCCTTTAAGCCACCTCATTAATGTGATATAATTTTTGCTAGAATATATATATCAAACCTATTATCACCACAGGTTTTCTTTATCATTTTTCCCCCAAGATGTCTATCAAAACCCTTGGAAAAAAAAGTAGACTTCTTGGATCTAGCTTTCTCATAATTATCCTTTTCTTTGAACCACAGTTGACTACTGTTGCATTTAAAAAAAAAGACTGCTAGCATTATGGAGTATTGATAGATGTATCCCTTATACCCATTGGTACCCTCCCTTGAATACTTTATTCCACATTCCCCCCCCCCCCAGTTGTAGCTGATTTTTAAATGGCAAATGGTGCATGCAATAATGTGCAAAGATGAGTTATACAAACTGAAAGCAGGGGTGTAAAAAGAAGCATCATCAGAGACTAAAATAAAGACAGATTTTATGGTATTTATGTCAGTTAATTTAACTGCTGGTAGGGGCCTTTGTTGAAACATGAGTTAGTTCCAGTGTTTAACCTTGCAGCATTAATTTATGCTTTATGGCATGAGTACTTCATCACTCCCTCCTTGGAAAAGACAGTTATCTCATTAGCTGGAATTTAATGAAATGCAAGGATACACTTCTTAATTTCAAAGATTACTATAACACAAATCAGGTGTAAATCTCAGGCTGACTGTATTCTCTCTTTGTTTTTTTAATATATATATATATATATATATTCATTCATATATATACTTTCATTTCATAGCCATTTCACAAAAAATCTTTGGTGGGATATTTGCTATAGGTGCTATTTGATAGGACGGTCTCATCTTCAAAGGATGCCTTAACTTTGGATGTACTATAATGTCAATGAAGATCTCCATAAAATCTACCTTTTTTTTAGAATATATGAATAAAATTTAGAATACATGATGCAGGATTACTGCCAAAGCTGACCCAGAAAAGTGGGGGAGCCGCACTTGATGGCACACATTTGAAGATCTGCAGCATGAATGGACATAGGAACTAGGGCTCAATTTTCCCCCCTGATCACCATGATGGCCTTTCCAATGGCCATTTTGACCAATATACATTGAGGAAAAATTTGTTTTGCAGGGTTAAGGGTTTACAATGTATATGAAGGTGTTTTCTTCTTTTTTTGGCAGCTTTTCAGGTGAAACTCATCTGAAAAATCACACATCAAAATGAGGGCTTTGGAGGGCTGGGAGAGAATATGAGAGGCTGCAAACGTGTGCTCTAGAACTGCTTTTACCATTCCTGATCTAGTCTAATGCCAAAGCATTGGTGGGCAGAGCTGTTTGTCACACAGCCTACAGTGTTCTCCCTGAACTAGACTGCGATCCTTAAGTGCAGTAGGATGCTATCCCATAACTCTTGTCAAAATCCCATTCAACTGCCTATCAGTTTCTTGGAGACCAATGCTGGGGAAGGGAAAAAGATATCATTTTGTCCTTTCCTTTGGGCATCAAAATATCTTCTGCTTATTACAGCTGTAAGTACCTGGAGTTTGAAATATTGATTTTACTGTAAAAGTGCACTTTCTGATGGCTTGTTTAAACAATGAAGGTGAATAAATTTAACATTTTTGGGGAAAAGAAGGGATAAAAATTCACTAAATAACATCTCACCGATCAATGTTGTGGTTGTTTTATTAGCAGACCATCCTGTCTGGTATATCAAGTATTTGTGGTACATCAGGTCTCACCACCATCACAGGCTCATGTGGTGAGGGTACAAGAGAGTGCCTTCTCAGTGGCTACTCCCACCATCTGGAACTGCCTTACACAGGAGGCTAGGTAGTCCCCCTGCCGGATCTCCTTTCACCAGCAGGCAAAGACCTTTTCATTTAAACAGGCTTTTACTGTGATGTTTTCTTTATCTTTTAAAACTTTTCTCTACCTTTTAAATTATATATATATATATATATATATATATATAAAATCACAATTTTTTTAAAATTGGCTCTTTGGGGGCCATCTTGAATCCTATGTTGGAAGAAGGGTGCCATACAAATGAAATACATAATAAAATAAAATAAAATAAAATACATCATAGGGATGTTGCTACTTAATGAATGATAAATGTAGCTTCCTTTTACAGCAGAGAATCTGAGGATTATTCAGAGCCCTCCCTCCAGTCCATCTGCCTTGGTCTAGGCCTCAGAGGGAAAGAAGAACTGCTGGACCTGATCCGCTTTTCCCACCACCATTCCCTTCTCCTTTTGTTTCGTGGCGTTTTAGATTGTAAGCATTTGGGCAGGGAACTATCTAATTAAAAATAATAATTGTAAGCTGCTCTGATAGCTTTTAGGGCTGAAGAGCGAGGTATAAATACCTTAAATAAATAAAAATAAAATAAAATATTCAAATGGAGGGGAGACCAGTTTGCTTTCTCTTGTCTTGACTCTGTCATTTTTACAATGATCCAGGCCTTTGAAAATAAAATTTCTCCGCCCCACACCCCCCAATAAAATCTTCCTCCTTGAATGGTGTAATTTCCTGCAGCCCCAACGAACTCATGAGCAGTAATGCAGATCCAAAATTGTGCTTTTCTCCATCAAACAATTCCTTTGCAACACTTTGGGACAGTTTTCTGCTAGTTAATATAGTGTCATCTATAACAACAACAACAACAACAACAACAACAACAATATTTATTTGTATATCCTGCCTTTCCTTCAGATCAAGGCGGGATTACAGCAATAAACTATACACAACACAGTCAGCAAATAATAAAGTCAGCAAATAATAAAGACAAAAACCTAATGCATTATCATATATATACCTACAATATCACAAATATTCACAATATCACCGATGCATAATATCAATACAAACTTGTACAATACAATATCAACAAGCAGTTTACAATATAAACATAATCATTTACAATTACAATACCATTACAACAAGCATAGGTTAATCAGATTAATCCCGAAGTCCTCCGTGAACGGTAAAGATCTTGCACTGGCGCTGTTGGGGAGGGAGCAAGCTGGCATTTTATGGAGTGCCGCTCCCACCGGCACTCCACTCTCCCAAAGTCAAAAAGGTGTTCCGGCGCTGGCACTGTTAGACAACAAGGGACACCGCTCCCACCAGCTCCTCAAGGGTCCTCCTCTGCGAGCAGGGTCGGGCAGGTCTTCCAGCTGGCACAGGCACTCAGCTGAGGAGCCGGGGGCCAGCAATGAGGGACGCTGCTCCCACCAGCTCCCTAAGAGTCCTCCTCCGCAGGCGGGGTCAGCCAGGTCTTCCGGCCGGCACAGGCGCTCAGCTGAGGAGCCAAGGGCCAGCAATGAGGGACGCTGCTCCCACCGGCTCCCTAAGAGTCCTCCTCTGCTGGCAGGGTCGGGCAGGTCTTCCGGCTGGCGCAGGCACTCAGCTGAGGAGCCAAGGGCCAGCAATGAAGGATGCCACTCCCACCGGCTCCCTAAGAGTCCTCCTCCGCGGGTGGGGTCAGGCAGGTCTTCCAGCTGGTGCAGGCTCTCAGCTGAGGAGCCGAGGGCCAGCAATGAGGGACGCTGCTCCCACCGGCTGCCTAAGAGTCCTCCTCCGTGGGCGGGGTCGGGCAGGTCTTCTGGCTGGCGCAGGCACTCACCTGAGGAGCCAAGGGCCAGCAATCTATAAATTGTTGAAGCTCATGATTTTTCAAATCAGCCAGCTGCGTGTGGCTTGTAGTTGGGTTTTAAGGCGGGATGTAGCTGGGCGGTGGTATTGGCGGCATTTTCCCTGCAATAACACATGACTGCATACCATAATCGACTTGAAAATGGCAGGGATAGTCACTTTTTTAAAATGGGATAATCTCCTCTGTCTCTGTGGACAGAAGTAGCTCTATTGGTATGCCATCTGTTTCTAGTGATTTATTTCTCCCAAGTTTTCTGAGTGCAGCTTTCACTACACTTTTTAAAACTGGAGGTTCATCTTCATAAGGTTCTTCTTCAAATGAATCTGTCACCCTTTCATATCTTTTATGTAGTTCTTCTGCATATTGTTTCCATTGTCTTTTTATTTCTGCCTAGTCATGTAATATATTCCTCTACTGGTCCCCACCTTTGGTTTAAATTTCCCTTTGATTTCTCAAATCTTGTGGAAGACATCCTTTTTCTTTCTTTTTTGTTGTCACCTTCTGTTTCTCTGCACTGATTATTATCATATATCTCCTTTTCCCTGTGCTTAAGTAATTGAGAGAATTCAGGATTCTGTCACCTTTTATCTTTACTTCTCATCTGTTTCTAGAAGCAATGGAAGAGATTTAAAAGGGGAGGGGAGTATGCACCATGGGCCACCATGGAGCGTGTGAAACCAAAGCCACTTCATATTTTGCCACTTCCATATCTCCATTGTTCAAAACTGGAATTGACCAAATAGCTTTCTGAGATCAAATGAAGTGTGTAGGGAATTCTGCAATGGTCATAATTGAAAATGGTGCTCTCTGGAGGTATTTGAGGATGCAATTCTTCATTTAGTGGCCAAAATTTATTTGTGATTGGAGAGGCTTGGAAAGGCTTGGAAAGGCATACCACATGTCATGGAGTATACAATCCCCACTCCATACTATAAAAGAATATAAAAACAGCACAAACAATTAAAACAACAACAACAACAATAAATACTTGAAAGCACTCCAAGCAACAGTAATCACTCCTCCATCAGTCAGGAGGAAAAGATGACAAATGTGTCCCCTAATGCAAGTAACTGATATAATGTATTACTGTCTCCAGACAAAGATGATACTTAAGCCTTTAAAATTTGTTGAATATTGAAAAATAGCTTTTTAGATTTTTTTTTAATTTTGATTTTTTTACATTTTAAAGTTTTGTGGTTTATTTATTCAAACTGGTTCTTCAGAAGTACACTTCAGGTTTGCCACTTATAAAGCCACTGATGGCAGAAAGCTACAAGGAGGGTGGGGAAAGAACTGTGATGATTTTCATGGATATGTTTCAGAACATTAATACTTTAATCTGCATAAAATTAGTTACATATTGGTGCAGTAATTTAATTTGTTAAAGCAGTAATTTGCAATTGTGAAAAAGAGATTCAGAAAAGCCAATGAAGAGTCTTGTGTATTTTCTCCAAATGGCTGGGTTTCAGTTCATTCAAAGTCACAGAGATCTAATTTTAAGGTGGTATCAAATTACAATGGCAAAATATTGAGAAGATAAAAAGGATAACAAATGCTGCTATGGCAAAAAACAAAACAAAAACAAAACCCAAAACCACCCTAACGCTTTATATTTTTATGCAAATGCATACTTAGATAAACTTTATTAAGGTCACAGGCCAGACACTATAACCCAATAGTAGTCTGCATTTGTTTTCATTTTTAGTTACAAGGATGAGAAACATGTGGCTCTTCAGTTATTAGACTCCAAGTCCAATAGGCTAAGTGTCAAAATAAGGGAAGTTGTGTGCCTCCAAGTCATTTTTGACTTCTGACATCCCTAAGACAAAACTATCATGGGGTTTCTTGGCAAGTTTCTTTAGAGGAGGTTTGCCATTACCTTCCCCTGAGGCTGAGAGAAAGTGACTAATTAAAAGTGTAAAACCATTGTGAGCATACACAAGTAAGCACTCCCAATAAGAAGCGTCCCTGTGTGCAACTGAATATGAAAAGCTGGCTTGAAAAGAAAAGGTCTTTGCCTGCTGGTGAAAGGAGAGCAAGGAGGGGATCAGCCTAGCATCTTATGATTAAGGAGTTCCACCTGGTGGGAGCAGCCACTGAAAAGGCTTTCTCTTGTGTCCTCATCAAATGAGACTGTGATGGTGGTGAGACTGAGAAAAAAAAAAGCCTTCCTCTAAAGATCTTAGAGTTCTGGAAGGTTCATATGAGAAGATGTGAAATAGTCTGGACACAAGCCATATAGAGGTTTATAGGTCATAACCAGAACTGTCAATTTGGTTGTGTATGAGCCTCCATCAGCACCCAGATTAGTGAACCATGGTGCTGTGCCTGGAAAAGTTACTTCAGGCCTATAGGTTCTAGTGTTCTAGTCCCAAACATAATGTTTACAAGGTCAGGTTCACTAATTTATAATCTCCTACAATAATCTATTGTATAAAAGTAACAGCCAAAGAATCAAGGAAAAACATCTTCTTGAATGTACAAGGGCTACAGCTATGCAGAGGGATATTCCCATGTGACCTCAATGTGACTTTGCCACATTGCCCTGCTTTATCAGAATCAATCTCAGTGGCGTCACTACCCCTGGTGTTGCCCAGTACTGAAGGGGGGCTGCTTGGGGCAGCAGCAACCAAAAACATATGCTTGACCCTCTCAGCTATGGTGGGAAAGGTCTCCTTATGAGGAGGCCTCTGGCACTGTGGCAAAATGGGGACAGACACACTTGCCACTCTCCTTCACTGCGATGCTAGTATCCTCATTCATTGTCTCCTCCTCATGAGGCCTCTGCAGCAGTGGGAGGGTGATCCAAACAGGTATCAACCCAGTTCTGAGGTGTCACCCAGCGTGCACTGCACTCCCCTGCATCCCCCTAGTGACACCACTAATCAATCTCTATTCAGAGAGTACGTGGGGTTGCAACCAGAGTTTATGGTCCCATCCGACAGTACAGTTGTAGCTTTTATTTCTTCAGGTGAATACTCAAGTAGAGTGACTCTTAACCTTCCCCTGAAAAGGAAAGAGGTTGGTAATATGATCTGGAAACACAGGAGTTTATCACACGGGGTGCTTCCATCACCCAAACATCATCAAATGGGGCGGAAGCGTCACCAGTGTGATCATGCTGCACATGCTTCTAAAATGGAATGGAAGAGTATTCACAATGGAATTGTCAGCAGAGAAGCTCCTTTCTTATTAACACATTAATCCACTAATAATAAGAAACGGGCTTCTCCGCTCACAATTCCATGGTGATAACTCTTTGGTCCCACTTTAGAAGCACCAGGCTTGATCACACTGGTAATTCTTCCACCCCATATTGATGATGTTTGGGTGACAGAAGTGCAACGTTTGGAGCTCCGTGGAGCTCTGTGTGATGAACTCTATAGTTCACCACAATTAATGAGAGCTACATTGACATCAAAGTGTTAATATGAAAGGACATGCACATAAAGCTGAATTTTTAGTTCAGACAGTTGGTGTTTTTTTAAACAGGAATTAACATTTCATTGAAAGGCTAGTGTTAAATATTATTATAGTAAGGTTTTAATACAAAATATTAAGTGTTGTGCATGTGCCTACAAAGTGCTAACCACACATACACAGAATTTTATTTAATTTTCCGGACGTGGGGGAACAGGTGCCCAATTTATAATACAGCTGAATATTACTAGCTGGCAGAGTCATTATGCATTTCAGCACCATTGCCACTAAAACTTTGGACATCCAATTCTACAGTATATTTCTGGCACAGCAAGTCCTAGAATTAGACTATTAAGTGAAAATTCTTCTTAAACAATCATGTCAAAAAAGAATACCATGCAATTGTGCAGTCACAAGAAAATCCACTTAATAGGTTTCTGCCCCAGCTTTGATCTTGTTTAGAATTATACTAGTTTTTGTTAGTTTCCTGGGTTTTTTTATTTAAAAGAAAAGCTTTTTTTAATGCTTTGAAATATATGAACCTTTTAATGTGCGGATAACTTATTCAACTTCTAAATTTAAATGCCTTGTGGGTGTAATTTTTCTATTTTAGTTTAATTCTATAGCTGCCTTCACTTTTTCTGAAATATATTATTCATTGTCTCCAAATTATAACTGGGCCGATGTGTTAGCATATATGTTATTCTATTCATTTCAGCATTTTAACTATTTAGAAGACAACAAAAATGGTGCAATATTTTCTCAAGGATGTCAGCAGAATGAAAGCACCTAAAAAGCACTTATTTCATATAAACTGATATTTAAGATTGACTATGTCCTTTCTGGAAATATTAATAATAATTAATTCTAAATATAGTTCTCTTTTGTAGTGCTTAAAAAAAAACCCTGAAACTTACCAGTTGAAAATATGCATGCCCATTCCTGAGGTGTCTTCAGGGAATATGTGTGTGCAACAGGATGATAGATATCAGCCTGTCAGGACATTTAAAAAAAGCACCCAAGGATCTACCCAACAGAGTAAGGTGAAAAAGGCTTACACTTAGAATTAAGGAATTCTGATACCAGCAATTCATTTTGAGTCTCAAAACTGAAGTCTCTCTGTAGAATGATTTCTGGTTGCCTCTCCTCATCTGATCATTTGTGCAGTTGTCGAGGAGTCATTTTGTTGTCATTGATAAAGAATAGGACTCTTTGCTAATAACCACCCAAAGATCTACCAATTAACCCTATTTACCACCTACTCATGGAATCATAGAGTTGGAGGAAACCTCAAGGGCCATCCAATCTAATCCCCTGCCATGCAAGAACTAACAATCAAAACACCCCTGACAGATGGCCATCCCGCCTCTGTTTAAAAACCTCCAAAGAAGCAGATTCCCCCACACTCTGATGGAGTGTGTTCCACTGTTGAACAGCTCTTACTGTCAGGAAGTTCTTCCTGATGTTGAAGTGAAATCTGTTTTCCTCTAGTTTGAATCCATTACTCCAGATCCTATTCTCTGGAACATAAGAAAACAAGCTTGCTCCATCCTCAATCTGACATCCCTTCAAATATTTAAACAGGGCTATCATATCACCTGTGATATATTCGCTGGGTCATACTGTATGCTGCCCAGAGTCCTATAAAGAAATGGAAAGGCATGAATGTCAGAAGCATACAAGATAAATGAGGGGTTTGGGATTTGGGAGGGTGGTGGGGAAAAGAACACTATCTGCTGGAATGCTATCTTCTGTGTGTCCTGTGAGAATGAATGGGATGGTGCGCAACAGAACAATACTTCTACATGGGGACTTTGCAGTAAATCATGCTCTTACAATAACAATAAAAACAATAGCAGTAGTGAAAAGGAGACAATGGGGGAAGTAGTGATTTTAGTTTGATTCAGTTATTAGTCTCACATTGGCCAATGCAACTGTTTCTACAGAAGATAAAGTGACAGATTTAAATGGGACAAGAAAAAAAGATCTTGAAAGCAAAGGGTTCCAAATATTCAGTCAATGCTTCTTTATCCACAATGGTGGTAGTATTTAAACATTTTTGGCTTTTCTTTTGGCTAAGACAGGAACATGATGAGACAATAAAGGTTTCTTCATTGAACTTTAGTTACTTGGCAACTTGGAAGTCTGTCTCTTGTTGTTTTTGAAAATACCATGAGGCATAGACAACTTATTCACAGATACAATCTTAAATTAATGTTCCAGGATTCTGTCCACATTGTAGCAATTCATCTTCAGCAACTGGAAGAAGATATAACATAGGCAAAAGTTCCTTTTTAAAGGACTAGTTAAAAGCTACAGACATGGAAGACATGCAAGACTAGTAATAAAAAGAAAAGTGTTCACCCCATTTTAAGATGTTCTAGGAATTTGTCAAACTAATTTTCAATAAGATGTTTTCAAATGCTTAAGTGTGAAGAACTGGCTATGGCTGTCCTTTTGTGGGAGAAAGAAACCAGAAATAAATGCAACAAATGGATTATATATACATGCCAGCTGCTCTGCCACAGAAAGGGTAGCTGGTAGCTTCTATATCAATGTGGGAGGTGAATCTGGTCTGAATTTTAGTTGGGATTTTAAATGAGATATCCAAGATACTGAACAGGTTTAGATTAAAATTCACCACCCTACTGACATGGAAGCCAAGAGCTGCCACTATTTGACAGGGACATATGGTTGCACTGTTGTTGTTGTACACCTACAAGTAGTTTCTGACTTATGGTGACCCTAAGGGGAACCTATCAGATGGTTTTCTTGGCAAGATTTAGTCATTTGGGGTTTGCTTTTGCCTTCTTCTGTGACTGAGAGAGTATGACTTGCCCAAGATTATTCAATGAGTTTCCATGGCTGAGCAGGGATTCAAACCCTGGACTCAAACTACTACACCATTTTGGCCATCATAGTGGCAGGTAGTGATGTATGAATCAAACATGATCCACTCTGCATCTGTTACAACAGGTCAGATTCTTCTTTCTTTGGAGTATTCTTTCTGGCCCACTCACCCAACCCCCTGCACAAAATGGACTTTGGATAATAATATGCAGAATACTGTATATACTCATGTATGTATCTAGAAATTTTAGTCAAAAATTGACCCCACAAAAGCTGGATTGACTTATCCATGGGTCAATGTATACACTGTACATTAACACTTATCAAAAAAAGAGTCAGCTCCTTTGAGTGGCGAAAGGCAAGAGCTTAGTCTGTCCTGGAAGCACCCATCCTCAAGCACCAGTAACCCCTTACTCTCTCCACTGCAGCACTTCCTCTGGTCTTTTTTGATGTCTACATGAGAAAATGGCAGTGGTGGCACTTCTTTGGCACTTTCTCTCAAAGGAGCATCAAAAGGAATCAGGCCTTCAAAGATTTTAATAAGACATGTTTGTCATTTTTTGGGGGCAAAGTTATCACATTAAAGTTAAAGGCTATCATCATGTTAATGTAGTCACCATTTTATTTGCTTTGGCTTATCCTCCTTTTTGACATCTCTGCATTTTCTTAGCTCCCACCTATACCTGGTCATTTTCCTGACATTGAACAGCCATAATTTATTGTAGTTCCTTCCTCATCCATTCAGCCTTTATGAGGAGCACAAACAGTTATGCCTGCCAGAATTTTGTAGGTTTATTGGTATTGTTTGCCTTTGCTTCATTCTTTACATCCTTTGTTACATGCTTCTGTTTTGCCCTTGACATATACATGCGTCATATTAAAATCCATAATTTTTGCCTTAATTTTTTTTCTTGACTTATACATGAGGTCAACTAATAGTCAAGTATGTATGGTAGTAAATATTTTTCTATAAGGCCTGCTGACACATAGCCACATATATACAAAAACATGCTTCTTTTATTTGCATCATCACCATCATCACCAATCACTTTCAGAATGAACACAATACTTCTCACAGGCCTATATGAAAGTGTCACCATAAATTTCAAGAAGATACTTGTCAACCTGCCACAGATACTTGTCAACCTGCCACAGATCTTATTGAGACAAACAGGGAACACGCAAGGTCTAGCAATAAGGGTAGTAGTGGCCACAACCTTTAAATAAGCATTGAACCCTTAGCCCCTTACATATAGTCAGACTCCAACTCTCATTGGATCCAACTGGTTTAGCCAATGATGAGGGAACATGACACATCTAGAAGGACAGATTCCTAGCTCTGTCCTGCACCATCTGAAATAAAACTAATTTTGAATAAGTAGCTATAGAGTATATCACTGGAAATTATTATCTTAATTCTAGAAGAGAGCATGATGTAAAGTTTTGAGTGTGGAACTAGGACTCTGAGAGACCAGAGTTGGAATCCCCACTTAGCCTTAGAAACTCACTAGGTGACCTTAGGGAGGACACACTCTTATGGTTTAAGAGGATGACAATGGCAAATCTTCTCTGAATAAATCTTGCAAAGAAAAACAAATGAAAGGATTGCCATGAAAGCACATTGAAACAAAAATGCCTATTCACTACAATGTACCATATAGTTTACAATCTGCACAAATGTTTAATGCTCTGTTATATCTTTACTAAACACAAATTTCTCTTTGATGCTTTTGTAGTAAGCATTTCCCTTGTTATATAGATGATACATAAAAGTCAATGTTTTGATAACTCAGTCAAGTCAAGATGCGATTGCAGCCATATGATCTGTTTGGTGTGGCCAATGGGCCCAGGTTCTGCTGAATAATTGTCTGAATTGGCAGTAAGTTAAGCAGAGTGAATAACTGTGCAAATGGTCTTTTGGGTCATTATGTTATTGTGCATCATCTATAATCTATTAATACATTTTCAGCTTGTGTGCATGTCTTGTTAAATTTATTTGTTTTACAGAAATCGCTCCTGAAACTCTGTACATTTTATCAAACCCAGTCTGTAAATCTAACATTATTTATTATAAATAATTGTATTTATTGAATATTATTTGCCTTCAAGATAGACAGACACAAATATGATGTTTAAAAAAATGTCTATTGATGTGAGAAAAATGCAAGCCATGTGGTAGAAGCTCAGTGAGTGGGAGAAATGTAAATGTTCCCTGCATTTTATCTCACATGACAGAATGCATTATGGTCAAAACAGTGTCTTCTTGGAGACACAGGTTTCACAAATCTGCATAATATACACTTTTATATATGCTTTCTATTTAAGATGCAAGTCTTTGGTTAAATGCCCAACAATCTCATTTAGAAGGCCTTTCATTTCTTAGCACCACCTTGTACAAGAGTAAACAAGATGTATATGGGTACCACATCCTATAAACTCAATTACAATTAAGTGTGGCAAAATATAACACCTCCTTATAAATCCTGAATACAAAGGATAATGTGATATAGTGATGCAGTATATACAAATGTGAAAGCTTGCTATTCCCCATCAAACAATTAGTTGCCTTTGACACAGAACCTTCTTTTCCCACCAATTAGTGAAAACTGCAGGGTGCATTTCTAGAGTTCTGCAAGCTAACTGTCAGTGGTGTAATGAAGAATTTAGGACTTTGTAATAAGTTCCAAGGCATGGTTTGTTTTGTTTCAATTTATACAGTGCCTGTTTAGTTTGCAAAATGTATTTTGTCTCTTTGTTCTCCATTTACACAGTCTAAGTCAAACATGTATTTAAAATATATGCCCATGGCAGCAGTCTGTTTTCTATCTGAGCTTAATTCTTAGCATTTTAGAATATTTTCCTCAGGAGAAGGGGGAGAAAGATGACGATGTAGACAAAGAAGGGAGTAAGAAAAGGAAGAGTATAGTGATACTCATTAACTATCCATCCATTGTTTTACAAGAGGTGTGGTAAGAGAAAACAACATTGTTCTGAGGACAAATGGGAGATCAATTTAAGAAAGAAGCCCAGTTATTCCTCTTTGATGTTCTTACTTTATAAATTTTTATATCTCAGCTTCACAAGCAATTTGTAAAATTCTGATGTCTATTTCAATTTTTAGGATGAATCCACACTATCAGACTGATGTAGGAAGTGCAGGAGTATACTAGACTTGGACTAAATATACCATATAGCAGCTAAGTGTATGTTTATGTGCCTCTCTGTCATCTGTTGACTTATGGTGACCCCATGTATTTCATATGCAAGGAATATTTAGAGATGGGTTTGCCAGTTCTTTCCTTGCTATCACTCACAGTGCCTGGTATTAGTTGACAGCCTTCCATCCAAGTACTAATCAGGGCAAATCCTGGTTAATATCCAAGATCAGATGGGATCTGGTGCTTTAGGATTTTTCATGCCCTCAGCAGCAAAGTAGTAAACTACAGTTCACCAAGCCATCACTCAGCTTATTTACCAATTTGTAAAGCAATTACTAATGCATAACTTATACTCAGCACAAGAGGCTGCTGTCAGAAATGAATATGGAGAAACAGAATGGTTCCCACTCAACAAAGGGGCCAAGCAAGGCTGTATACTCTATCTATTCAACCTGTATATAGAAAACACTGGACACAGAGCATGCTTAGCCTCAGAGACATGAGGAGTGGAGATAGGAGGAAGGAACATTAACAACCTAAGATATGCTAAATAATACAATATAATATATGCTAATATAATTAGCAGAAACAAACAAAGACCAGGAGAAATTACTGAAGAGAATCAAGGAGGAAAGTGTCAAGGTAGCCTTGATGTTGAACATTAATTAAAAAATGACCATGGAAGATCTACAAGAATTCAGTTTAGATAATGAGAAAATTGAATTAGTCACGGAATTCCCATACCTTGGATTGAATAGAATGCAGACTACAGTTAAGAAATTAGAAGGCTGGGAAGTTTATCACATGGGGGGAAAGTGGAAACATAAACATTTATTAACATACGATTAACCCTCAATTGCATGAATGGTTTTTCACATGGCGTTGCATGCAAAGCGCTATTATCTCATGTATAACCTGTGATTAACCTACAATTGCGAACAATTTGCAAATGGTTTTCACGCGACTTTGAGACAAAACATGATTAAAGTGCCATTATCCTGTGAATAACAAGACAAGAGACAACAGTAACTCATTCATGGAATTTTCCTGTGAATGACTTTTTGCTGTTTCTTGACTGGTTATTCCCTGATTCTTCACGGGATCATGGCACTTGTGTTAATGTCATCTAAAGCACATTTTAATGTCAATTGCATGATTTCCCCCATGTGATAAGGGCAGTTATGAAAGAACTGGACAAGATCCTAAAGTGTAAAGACATAACTCTGAACTTTTTTGTGGAGCTTTTGGGCTATGTGGCCATATTCTAGAAGAGTTCCTTTCTGACATTTCGCCAGCATCTGTGGCTTGCATCTTCAGAGAATGATAGCCTGGAAAAGGATTGGATATATATATATCCTGTGTGACACTGGGAAGGAAGGAGTAATTTGTAAATGTATTGTTCTGTTGCTAATGGCAGTCGTCAGGGTGGAAGGATATGCAAACAAGGATTAATGTCTGCTAAATGGTGCCCATTGTCTGCTTGGAATCCCCTTGGACTCCACATAACTCTGAACATTTATAGTATTGTTCAAGCCATCATATTCCCCATCATGATTACAGTGAGAGCTGGACAGAGAAGAAAACCTACAGAAAGAAAATAAACTCATTTGAGATGTGATGCTGTACAAGAGTGCTGAAGATACCATGGATGGCAAGAAGACAAACAAATGGGTTCTAGAACAGATCAAGCGCCAACTCTCCCTGGAAGCCAGAATGAATAAATTGAGGCTGTCATACTTTGACCACATCATGAGAATGCACGAATCATTTGAAAAGTCAATAATGCTAGGAAAATTAGAGGGCATTAGAAAGAGAGGAAGACCTCATGTCAGATTTTTGGACTCAATTAGAATGGCCATGGGGCTGAGCTTACAGGATAGGAGATCTTGGAGAGGTGTCGTCCATGGGGTTGCCATGAAGTGAAGTCAACTCAAGGACAGTGAACAACAACAAAGACAATTATTATATCCATTAGGCTTGGGGGCTATTAATTGCTCAGGTATACTTTTGTCTTTTTCCTCCTTGACTTTCTCTTGCCTCTTCTCTCAGATCCTCTCATCAGTTTGAACAATTACTCAGCATTTAACTAACATTTTTTCATAATTTTCATCAGTGGTTCTCAAACTTTTTACTTTCCTGACCCCTTTACATCTACATGTGGATGCTGCACCCTCCTCCACTTGATGCAGGATGTGAATAAAAATAGTTTGTTTGTTTAATGTGCATATTTTCATTCACACATTTATGCATATTAATATTTTATTATTTGATAAGGAAATAACATCATTCAAGTTAGAACAGTTTTATTTAAATTAATTCAATACTCAATATATGTGTAAATTTTACACATACTGTTTCACAGCTACATTCATAGAAACCAGAGATCACAGATATGTGCACACTCAATCATGCTCTATTATTTTATTTGTTTATTTCATTTTTTATGCTACCTTCCTTCCAAAAAAATGATCCAAGGCAGCTCACATACTAAAAATATTTTTTAAACTTTACAGTAAACATTTTAAAGTAGTTAAAATCATCTAATTAAAACAATATGAAATTAATATTAAAAGCAGACAAAAAAATTAAAAA
The DNA here is from genome assembly GCA_034509955.1 of Urosaurus nigricauda. Taxonomy (NCBI): domain Eukaryota; kingdom Metazoa; phylum Chordata; class Lepidosauria; order Squamata; family Phrynosomatidae; genus Urosaurus; species Urosaurus nigricauda. The sequence continues at coordinate 55,844,373 of JAOEGL010000001.1, forward strand.
ATAACAAAAAAACACACCTCACATAAAACCTCCCTGTTGCAATTATTATGTTAAAAAGTCTGCTAAAATAGAAATGTGTTTGCTTTCTGGTGAAAGGCAAGGCGGGAAGGGGAAAAGGTGTGGAAGAGCTTTCCAGAGGTTGGGAGCAGGAAGTTCGTATGTGGAGACACTGTCTCTCAAATAATCAAATAGTTTCATTCTTTCTTTCACTCACTAACAACAACAACAACAACAACAACAACAAGTATTTATGTATAATCCGCCCCTCTGAACGAACAATCGGGGTGGGGCACATTTTAAAAACAGGTACATTTAAAATATTACAACTCAGTCCCGCCCCCCTCCACCCCTTAAAATAAGATTAAACTAACACAGAATTAAAAACAATATCAACAAAACCTTAAAACAATGCAATATCTCGAATGAGAATTTTTGGGCCTCATGGGAGTATCGGATGTATAGTAGGGAGAGGCTGGATAAACATCTAGGAATCGGAAAAAGTTAACCACTATCCGGAAAGGCCTGCCGGCAGAGATGCGTCTTGACAGCTTTCTTGAAACCGTCCAAGGTTGTGATAATATGGATCTCATCTGGCAGGCCATTCCACAGCCTGGGAGCAATGGCAGAAAAGGCCCTCTGGGGGGTCTGTGACAGCCTAGTTTTCATAGGCTGAAGCAGGTTCCTCCCAGAGGACCGTAGTGTGTGAGGGGGCTCATATGGGAAGAGGCGGTCCCTGAGATAGGATGGACCTGAGCCATGTAGGGCTTTAAAGGTCAAAACCAACACCTTGTACTGTGCCCGGAAACTAATCGGCAGCCAGTGGAGAGATCTGAGCATGGGTGTTATGTGCTCTCTCCTCAATACACCAGTAACTAGCCTGGCTGCCATGTTTTGGACCAGTTGAAGTTTCCGGGTTAAGCACAAGGGTAGCCCCATGTAGAGCACATTGCAGTAGTCCAAACGTGAGGTAACCAAAGCATGTACCACAGTCTCTAGGTCCCTCATCTCCAGGAAAGGGTGCAGCTGGCGTATCAGCCGAAGCTGATAACAAGCACTCCTGACTGTTGCATTCACCTGACAAGTCACATGAAGGGACAAGTCTAGAAGTACTCCCAGACTGTAAACAGAGTCCTTCAAGGAGAGTGTGACTCCATCTAGGACTGGGAGAGTTGTATTCCCAGACCTGGTTTTGGGGTGGTGACTGTCAGTATCTCCGTTTTGTCTGGATTTAGCCTCAATCTGTTTTCCCTCATCCAATCCATTACTTCTGCAAGGCAGTCATTAAGAGGCGAGACACCATCTGAAGTCTGAGCAGATGATCTAGTCATTGAGAAATAGATTTGAGTGTCATCAGCGTACTGATGACATTGCTCTCCATGCCTCCAAATGATATCACCGAGCGGCTTCATGTAGATGTTAAATAGCATCGGGGACAGAATGGCGCCCTGAGGGACGCCACAATTAAGCTCAATCTTGGAGGAGCAACTGTCCCCAAGCCTCACCCTTATTCTCTCTCACACCCAGTCACACAGAAACATTCATTTTCTTGAGTGTATGTGAGTATATGTATACAATTGGCCCTCCTTATCCACAGATTTTTATCCACAGATTTGAGCATACACGGCTTGAAAATATTCCTAAAAAGTATAAATTCCAAATAGCAAACCTTGATTTTCCATTTTATATATGGGACACCATTTTGTTGTGCCATTATATTTAATGGGACTTCAGCATCCAAGAATTTTGTTCTCCACGGAGGGTCCTAGAACCAAACCCTCATTTCCTTTAAGGAGGAGAAAGAAAAGGAGGAGGTTCTAGTCCATGTGCTTGGGTGAGATCTAATTTAATTTACACTTGAGCCATTGCATTCTGGGAGCCAGTGCTGGGAGGCTACTTAAGGCTACTCAAGGCTAGCAGAAGCTTCATTTCCTTTAAGGAGGAGAAAGAAAAGGAGGAGGTTCTAGTCCATGTGCTTGGGTGAGATCTAATTTAATTTACACTTGAGCCATTGCATTCTGGGAGCCAGTGCTGGGAGGCTACTTAAGGCTACTCAAGGCTAGCAGAAGCGCGCACCGTTATTTTGATTTTTTTATCTAGTCAAGGAGGTGTTTAGAGAATAGAAGAGGAGCCGGCCTGAAGCATCAGAGGAAGTGAATCAGAGACTTGCCTTTGGAAGGAGCTTTTAGCCAGGAGCTCTCTACATAACTATAGGCCCCGTGACTTGAACTCAGTGACAGAGCTTGGGAATAAAGGCCAAGTCTAGCAAGGGAAGCCCACAGTCTTGTTTCAGTGCCTCCTTAAGACTTCTCAGTATGGACACTGAAGGCCCTGCAGCAGTCACCTGCAACACCTGTGGGATGTTTGTCTTCTTGCCTACAGAGGTGGCGAACTACACCTGCCACAAGTGCAAGTTGGTAGCCCTCTTGGAAGAGAAAGTACAGCAGCTAGAGGAGCAGATATCTGCACTCCAGCATCATAGAGAGCAGGAGAATCTCCTGAACAGATCAGACCAGAATGTCTTGGGTGGGAAACAGAGAGAGGAAGTTGTTGGGGTGGAGGAGGTCACTCCACATATAACAGAGGTAGATGCTTGGAGGAAGGTCACACACAGAAGTAAGGAAACCAGGGAACGTTCTGTGAGCGGCTTGCAGCTACAGAATCGCTTTGAATCTCTCTCTGTTGTCAGAGATGATGAGGAAAAGCAGCAGGGACAGACATCAGGGACAGAGCAGGAGAGCCTGAGAGTATCACGAAAAGGAACAGCCACTGCTAAGCTTCGGAGGAGGCGCGTGGTCGTGGTGGGGGACTCCTTGCTGAGGGGTACCGAAGCAGTGGTTTGTGGGCCTGACAAGATGTCTCGGGAGGTGTGTTGTCTCCCTGGGGCAAAGATCCATCATGTGACGGAGAGGCTGACAAGACTTGTCAAGCCTACTGACCGTTATCCCCTTCTTTTGGTTCATGTGGGAACCAATGATACTGCAAGGCACAGCCTTCAGAATATCAAAAGGGATTATGAGGCTCTGGGAAGGAAGCTGAAAGAGATGGATGCACAGGTTGTCATCTCATCTCTACTCCCGGTAGAAGGGCATGGTCCAGGAAGGGAGAGGAAAATAGCAGAGGTGAATAACTGGCTCCGTAGATGGTGCCGCCAAGAACAGTTTGGATTCTTGGATCATGGGTTGCGGTTCCATGAGGAGGGACTCCTGGCAAGGGATGGACTGCATCTCACGCCAGTTGGCAAAAACGTTTTTGCCAACAGTCTGAAGAATCTGATCAGGAGGGCTTTAAACTGAGTTATGTGGGGGAGGGAGACATTATACTGGAAGGCAAAAGGGATGGAGAGAATAGTCCAAGTGGCATAGAGGGAACAAGGCAAACAGTGCAAGGACCCAACAGTAGGAGGCAAAAAATGTGCAAAAGCAGCAAGTAAAGAGGACACATGGTCTTAAATGCCTCTCCACTAATGCACAGAGTATGGGAAATAAGCAGGATGAACTTGAACTCCTAGCACAACAAGGGAAATATGATATAATAGGCATCACTGAAACCTGGTGGGATGAGTCTCATGATTGGAATGTGGAAATAGAGGGGTATAACCTTTTTAAGAGAAACAGGCCAAGCAGGAAAGGAGGAGGAATAGCATTATATGTCAGGGATATTTACACCAGTGAAGAGATGCAGGAAGTCAATACTGGAAGCCAGGTGGAGAGCATCTGGATAAAAATTAAAGGAGAGGGAAATAACAGGGATGTTACTGTGGGAGTCTACTACAGACCCCCGACTCAGGCAGAGGAATTGGATGATGCCTTTCTAGAACAGATAATCACATACTCAGAAAAGAGAGATGTAGTAGTGATGGGTGACTTCAACTATCCTGATATTTGCTGGAAGTCAAACTCAGCCAAATCCTCAAAGTCTAGCAAATTCCTCACTTGCCTGGAAGACAATTTCATTGTCCAAAAGGTGGAAGAGGCAACAAGGGGATCAGCCATTTTAGATCTGATCTTAACCAACAGGGAAGACCTAGTTGATGGGGTGCAAGTGGTTGGATCCTTGGGTGGAAGTGACCATGTTCTCCTGGAGTTTGTAATACAGTGGAAGGGAGAAGCTAGGCATAGTCAGACACGCACTCTAGACTTTAGGAGAGCTAATTTCAATAAACTTAGAGAAATACTGGGAGTGATCCCATGGTCAGGAATACTAAAAGAAAAGGGAGTTCAAGACGGATGGGAGTTTCCCAAAAGGGAGATATTGAAGGCACAATTTCAAACAGTTCCAATGAGGAAGAAAAGTGGAAGATGTCTCAAGAAGCCAGGATGGATGACTAAGGAACTTTCAAATGAGCTAAGTTTTAAACGGAACATGTATAAGAAATGGAAAAATGGAGAAATCACGAAAGAGGAATTCAAACAAATAGCCAGCACATGTAGGGGTAAAGTCAGAAAAGCTAAAGCGCAGAATGAACTCAGGCTTGCTAGAGAGGTTAAGAACAATAAAAAGGGCTTTTTTGGATATGTCCGCAGCAAAAGGAAGAAGAAGGAAACAGTGGGGCCACTGCGTGCAGAAGATGGCAAAATGCTAACAGGGGACAGAGAAAAGGCAGAATTACTCAACACCTTCTTTGCTTCAGTCTTCTCAGAAAAGGCAAAGGGTGCTCAACCTAAGGATAATGGAGACAGAATAGAGGAAATTCAGCACAGAATAAGTAAAGAGGTAGTACAGGAATACCTGGTTAACCTAAATGAATATAAATCTCCAGGACCAGATGAACTACATCCTAGAGTATTAAAAGAACTGGCAAATGTAATATCAGAGCCGTTGGCAATAATCTTTGAGAACTCCTGGAGAACAGGAGAAGTCCCAGCAGACTGGAGGAGGGCAAACGTTGTCCCCATCTTCAAAAAGGGAAAAAAAGAGGATCCCAACAATTATCGTCCAGTTAGTCTGACATCAATACCAGGAAAGGTTCTAGAGCAGATCATTAAGCAGAGAGTCTGTGAACACTTAGAGGCCAATGCCATAATCACAAAAAGCCAACATGGGTTTCAGAGAAACAAGTCATGCCAAACGAACCTGATCTCTTTTTTTGATAAAATTACCAGCTTGGTAGATGAAGGGAATGCTGTGGATATAGTATACCTCGATTTCAGTAAGGCCTTTGACAAGGTTCCCCATGACATTCTTGCAAACAAGCTTGCAAAATGTGGGATAGACAAGTTAACTGTTACATGGATTTGTAATTGGTTACTGGCCGAACTCAAAGGGTGCTCAACAATGGCTCCTTTTCATCCTGGAAAGAAGTGACCAGTGGGGTCCCACAGGGTTCTGTCCTGGGCCCAGTGCTATTCAACATCTTTATTAACCATTTGGATGACAGAATTGGGGGCATACTTATCAAATTTGCAGATGACACTAAACTGGGAGGAGTAGCTAATACCCCAGAGGACAGGATCAAAATTCAAAATGACCTGAATAGACTAGAAAGCTGGGCCAGTGCTAACAAAATGAAATTCAATGCAGAGAAATGTAAGGTTCTGCACTTAGAGCGGAAAAATGAAATGCACAGATATAGGATGGGGGACACCTGGCTGAATGAGACCACATGTGAAAGGGATCTAGGAGTCCAAGTAGACCATAAGCTGAACATGAGTCAACAGTGTGATGCGGCAGCTAAAAAAGCCAATGCAATTTTAGGCTGCATCAATAGAAGTATAGTTTCTAGATCAAGGGAAGTTATAGTGCCACTCTATTCTGCTTTGGTCAGGCCCCACCTGGAATACTGTGTCCAGTTCTGGGCACCACAATTCAAAAAAGATGTGGAGAAACTGGAGCATGTCCAAAGGAGGGCAACTAAGATGGTGAAGGGTCTGGAAACCTTGCCCTATGAAGAACGCCTTAGGGAGCTGGGGATGTTTAGCCTGGAGAAGAGAAGGTTAAGAGGTGATATGATAGCCCTGTTTAAATATTTGAAGGGATGTCATATTGAGGAGGGAGCAAGCTTGTTTTCTGCTGCTGCAGAGACTAGAACGCGGAACAATGGATGCAAACTGCAGGAAAAGAGATTCCACCTCAACATTAGGAGGAACTTCCTGACAGTAAGGGCTGTTCGACAGTGGAACACACTCCCTCGGAGTGTAGTGGAGTCTCCTTCCTTAGGGGTCTTTAAGCAGAGGCTGGATGGCCATCTGTCAGGGATGCTTTGACTTGGAGTTCCTGCATGGCAGGGGGTTGGACTGGATGGCCCTTGTGGTCTCTTCCAACTCTATGATTCTATGATTCTATGATTCTATGATTCTATAACAAGGGCCCACTGTACATGAGTATGAAAATGAGATGAGAGTGTAACAGTGTGTGTGTGTGTGTGTGTGAGAGAGAGAGAGAGAGAGAGAGAGAGAATTACCATAGTGTGAAAGATTGTATATAAATGCATGTATCTGGGGGAGAGAGTCAGAAAAAGATCATTACTGAATGTGTGTGAGAATTACCAAGAGAAGTACCAAGGATGTGTGAGAGAGTGTGTTGAGGTTGCAGTAATGTCTCATTTTGAGGGTTGTGAGGTCAGTGATGGTGTGACTGGTGGGGGAGAAGAAATGGTAGCTCAGGCCACAATCCAGCAAACTTTTTGCTCTTCTCCTCCTCCTTCCTCAGGCAGAAACAGCTGCTCCAAATCCTCCTCACCTTTCTCTTCTCTCCTAGGGAAGAAAAGGTTTGAAAAGAGGAGGAGATGATCAAACAAAACAAAACAAACAGCTTCATTTATATACCACTTCATACCGCCTAAGGAGTGTCTAAGGGATTTACAACAGTAAGCTACTTGCCCCCAACAATCTGGGTAACTCATTTTAGCAAACTCCTTGGAAGGATGCAAGCCTGAGTCAAACTTGAGTCCTTTTGCTGGTATTGAACTTGCCACCTTATGGTTTTGAGTGAGTGGCTGTAGGTACAGGCATTTAACCACTGCACCACCAGAGCTCTGGTGGCTCAAGGCTCAAGGCCTCCAAAGGCTCAAGGCCTCCAAGTATTGTGCCCAGTTACAGAACTATTGTGCCCCCTGTAGATCCATGTCAGAACCATTGCTTTTCAATATTTCTAAGAAGTACTGGTTAGACAATGCACCTTTCCCTTTTCTCACTCAACTTACAATGCTTTGACTTGGTGGCAAAAAGCAGTGAGTATGAATGGTGTTCTTATGTTTCCTAAAGAAGAAAGGAACGAGGTTATCAACCTACATGTGATGATGCCAGACAATTCTGTTTAAAGTGAGGGTTGCAGGTACTCCATTTCTATAGCATTTAGTAGAACATAGTACAAACCTTCCTCAAGCCATGGGTTATTCTCCACAGGTGATTTTCTCCCACTCAAGTGACTATTGTAGTCAGAACCTTGAAAAAGAGAAACCGAGAGAGACGTTGTGGGGAATGTAGGTGGAGATCGGAACTAACTAGGTGTAATCAATTAAATTATCAATGATGGTGGAAATTTTCTAATGAAAAGCAGAAATTTAATTAAACTTATTTTTAATTGAAGTGATTGACTTAATTTGGAATTTCAGCATTAGCTTAATTCCAACACTGTTATAAATTTTTGTTTAATTGAAAGAGAGACAGTACTTAAGAGTGAACAAAAATTCATTTCCTAGCTTGTTCTTTAACCAAAGATTTCTTTGCAAAACCCTTTCTTGTCTTTTGTTATTTCCTTATAATTGGAAGATTACAAAGTTTAGATCTCAAGATCCATATCACTTCCTGCAGTGATCTTCCTGTGTTGCACACTGGGCACCGCATAGAGGCTTCTCACCTGTCACCAGAAACTAAAGTATGAAGCTCTTAACCTCAAGACCTTTTGAGGGGATGCACAGTAAGCTAAAGAAGAGGGGATAGGGGGAAGTAGGCAAGACCATGGTTGAATAACAGATGCCATTTTTCACTTAACTGCAGGTAAGGTTTTTACTGCAGAAACTTACCATAACTTTAAATAGGACTTTAATTAATAAGTATTATTTAATTTCCTTTTTCTAACATAAATGCAATTTAATTAGATTTTAAAAAAATATTAAAAATTAATTAAACACATTCATCCATTGTAGTTTGAGCACATCTAATACAGAAATCCAAAAATCTCCAAAAACTGGAACATTTTTTCCATCAGCCTCCAACTTCTTCTTTTCTGATGGCAATTCCTGTTCATTCATCTATCAGATCGCCAGTCTCTTTCCAGGCTCATGTCTCACAGAGAAGTAGTGAACGAACAAGAAGTGAGGCTGGAGCAAGGCTGGAGCAAAACTGAGGATCTGTGAAATGGTGAGAATCCAAGCTTAGTGCTCAGCATGAATTCATGCCTCCTGCCATTTCACAGATCCTTGTGTTTCTTGCCAGCCTCACAAATACAGTATAGGTGTGTGCTATACTACTTATGTATTCCAAAATTTGAAAAAAAAAAGTCCCAGCTCTGAAACAGTTCTGGTTCCAAGCATTTTGGATAAGGGATACTAAATCAATTTTGTAAAACAAAATAAATGATGGTATGTGACTGAAAGACTAGAGAACGACCCAAGAGGCACAACTCCTCTGCAACATTGATTCTCCATTATGGGGCTTGCATGGACCACTTTATTGCAATGATGTATTTATTTTGGCATGAGAGACAATGTAGTGCACAGATCTGAGTGTTGGATAAGGATCCTTTGAGATTAGGGTCTAATCCTTCCGCACCCATGGAAACTCACCAGGTAAACATGGGCAAGTTACACTATCAGCCTCCAAGAAACGCAATGGCAAACCTCCTCTGAATAGCTCTTGCCAAGAAAACCCTAAGATAGAATTGTCATAAATTGGAGTCAAGCTGAATGCATTTGACAACAAATTTGTGTATTTTAAAAGCATCTTAAAGAGTGTATGTATGTTTCAAATTCAGTCGCATTGTATTACCCAATATCTGGCCAAGAAAACTGCGTTGAAATTAAAGCATTTCAGATGGTTACAGACGCTTGACTGTGGCTGTGACTTGGAAAAATGCTCTTGTTTGACTGTATTTCTCATAACTGTCTAGCCAACATGGCTGGGGAATTTGGGCAATTGTAGTTCAAAAGGGTACGTTTTGTGAACTTTTTTTAAAATGGACATGGAATATTTTAGCAATGAAAAAGAATAAATTGTCAGTGAATCAATGGGATGCTTATAGTTACAGCTTCCTGCTGGATATAGTACAGTTTGCACTATCTATTCTGTACCATAGAGTGCATCTTCATTGTAGAAATAATGATGTTTCATCCCACTTTAACTACCATGGCTTCATCATACAGAATCCTGGGAATTGTAATTTTATGAGATACCAGCAGTCTTTGCCAGGGAAGGCTAAATAATACGTAAAACTACAAATCCCAGGATTACATAGGATGGAGCTACATAAAGTGGTTCAAAACTGCATTATTTATATAGTGTAGGTGCATCCATGGTAAACATTACAATTCACTTGTGCATGTGTCTTTGTAGTCTTCAGCCATCATTGGCTGGTACCAGGAAATACATATGCAACTTATCTAGCAGTGCTGCTTACAGGGGACTCATTTCCCAAATTAATTCACCCCATTCCAGTTATCATGGAGAGTGAGAAAACGAAGCTTAGCAGAATTAGCAATTGATTTAAAATGCTTTTAAAATGACACCCAACTTTTGAAAAAAGATTCCCTACCTGTGAGTGTACATAACAACATCATATCTGCTTTTGAGTCCATAGTGAGTTCAGCCTAAGTTAGCAATTTAAGCCTTGATTTCAACCACTTCTAGAAACTTCAGTTGCATTTAGCAATTCAGAGCTGTTTTGGAGTGAGTTCAGCATTTATTCAACAAGAACTTCAGATTTTGACCCTAAGACACCACAGAAAAAAGGTGCTGGGTGATGCAAAAATGTAGCTTAGAAAGTTGTGCGAATCGGCACTCTATCTATCTATCTATCTATCTATCTATCTATCGCATTTCTCCCCTACTCTCCAGTGAAAAGGGCTCTGTATGTGGCGTACTGTACATATCATCAGTAAAAACAAAACCCTGTCCATAGCATTACAACTCAAAAGATGTGTCAAAAAAGGGGGAAAAAATGGGGAAGGTAAAAGAAAAAAAAGCATTTTTTCAGCAGTTCTTAAAACCAGATAGTAGTTATAGATGATCAACTGGAATAGGGGAAAATTTCAAAGAGAAGAAAGACCTTATGGAGCTGAGCTTACAAATGAGCTGATGGAATGGCTACTTCCTATCTCTGCTGCCCTGATGGAATGGCTGCTTCCTGGTGACGTTAGTGGGGATTTATGAAATCAGAAACAATCAGACATACCAAAGAGTGTGCGTATTTATAACCAATGCTGCTACTGCTGCTTCTTTTTAATTGCTTGTTGTTGTTGTTGTTGTTGTTTTCCTGGCAGCAGTCCAGCCATAAGGTAGGCATTCTTAATTCTGTTCACATCAGTGGAGTTAAATGTGACTGCTCTATATGGCCTGTATGATTTGTTATTGAATATTTTTGAAATCTTTGCTCTTGCTTGTTTCTTTGTTTATGGTGATTTCATGCCATGGCCATATTTTTTAATGAACGGCCATTTAAAATAGATTGTGTGTTCATGGCATAAACATAGTTTCAATTGACATGGTCACAATGCACTGAAATGTTGCACATGTTCTTCAAAAGATACACAATTAATCTGCAGTATTTTTTTAAAAAGTGAATGGTATGGGAAAGCAATAGCTTTGGCTAAATGTGTCTATGTGAGTGCCTAATTCTTCATTGTATTATGTGATCAGATGCAATGGAAATTTTCAGGAAAGAAAATTAAGATTCTTAGAGCAGCCATACATTAAGAATATTATGACTGGATTATGAAAGATAAAGTCTCTCTCTCTCTCTCTCTCTCTCTCTCTCTCAGTGTGTGTGTGTGTGTGTGTGTGTGTGCGTTTGTGTGTGTGAAGGAGAGAGAGAGAAGACAAAGGCCCAAGGCAATTTATGTTCAGGTTTTGCAGTGGTTTTG